>VCRD01000345.1:100541-125684 GCA_006783055.1 Trinorchestia longiramus | reverse complement strand
TAGAAGAAGCGCCACCCCATGTTTTTCAGTGGTGTTTCACGAGTATAAGTTACAAGATAATGTTGCAAAAAATCCAGTATAGGCATTTTAACAGTTCTTATTTATTTAATATTTGGTGTATGACATTGGTATTCGACTAGCACTAACGTTTTCTGACTATGAGCGGAACTAAACCTAAGCCGAATATTATGAGAGCCTTCACTCTCCATTCATTTCTCGAATGATCAGAGGCTCATGAAATTTTCCTAGCATATTCTGACAGTCTAATTTCCAACTTCCAATCGAGCGTGCAAAAATCTTTCTGAGTTCATTCCTACGGTAATTTTTTCAAACGGTGCTTTATTCTTCCCGAAAGTTCATATTGATTTAGAAGGAGTCGAGCCTCTGCTCGAGACAGACTTACAATGGAGTTCAAGACGTAAAGTCGGCCGGAAAATTTTGCCGGTCGCTAAGCAGCGACCTTTGTTAATGAGCTTCGAATTAAAGCACCTTGTTAATTCGGAAAATATTTTACACGTTTTCGGCATGACTGTGTTTACTTAGATGTTTTCGTACGTTCTGGTCACGCTCACTAATAATTTTCACAATGTATGAACGTAAAAGTGTTCATACATTGAAATACTGAAATATTCAAATATTCTGGATTCATTAGATCTAAATATTTTACATTAAATTTCATGGTTTTCTGTTTTATTTTGAAAAGTTACACAAACTGTCTTACTTGAGATAATGATAAGAATATTGCTATATAAACCTTATAGCCTTCTAGCGTTCTGTAATTAGAGTGTGATACACGGACAAAAGATTCTACTAATTAGATTCTACTAATTAATAAGAATTCTACTAATTCTTACTAATAAGAATTCTACTAATTAATTAGCCAAGATAAAGGTGAAGTGCAGCTTAAAGAATCTCTTCATCAGCGTCGCTTTACTGCTTTTAATCTGCCTTCACTTACACCCCAAGAAGTTGCAACAGCGATTTTCACTCTCATGATCTGCTAAAATCATATTCTATTTTCTCCAAGCCATAAATCTGACTCACATTTTCACGGGATTTTCATTTTGCTAGCGTCACGTTACTCCGTATGACTGTACAAAAGTTAGTCCCTAACGCAGAGCTTTGCAAAAACGCAGATTATAATAAATTTAAAAGGAAATATAATTGATTGCAAAAAATTCTAACGCTAAGGTTCAACGTTTTACCGTACTTGTAAGTTGTTTTGTTTTCGTAGTGTACCCGTTGTGATTATTGTAAGGAAAATCAGTTGTTTGTTCCCGCTTAGGAAAAATTTATCCTTCCTTTAACTAAAAGGTGTGAGTAATAAATAACATAAATAGTTTTATTGTGCATTTGAAGTTCTTGCTGCTCATTTTTAAACTCTGAACTAAATACACGTATTCATTGTTAGACTTACTAGTTTTTCTTTTGAAACTTTTATATTTCCGTGTTAGTGAATGCTTTTCAACATAATGAATCTCATTACTTTGAGAAGGAGAAGGAGAAGATCAACACTAAAAACACATGTGACAAAAGTTGAAACGTAAAATTCAGATGCTCTATCAGATGCAGCCAATACTTGAATATTCAAAGTACCAGTCAATCTGATATGCGTGAAGGTTCTGAAGCAGAGTAGGCGTGTTTTACAGCGAGTTCCACTGAAACGATGGGATATATAATTTCAAATTTTTAACTTTCCCACCTGGTGGAGAAAATTTAATAAATGAGGCATCCTGGAATCAGAAGATTTTTGTCCGTTAAATTTTTTTGTTAACTGACATAGTAAAATACATGGTGAAACACCTGTATAAAATACATAACACAAATCTAAAATTTCTTAGTTTTTTGGGCCTCGCACGGCGTCTCAATGCTCACCACACGCAGTTCTCTGCGGCTGTTGGGGCGAGGGCAGATATGCTTCGATGGATCTGACGTCTTGACTAAACTAAAGCAGGTGCAAATTCTTGCCATTTCAACGCTGTCTTAACAAAAACTAACGTTTTTTACTGCTCTACTATCTGTGAATTGCGAACGCCATTTTTAGGAAAATCCACAAACGCGGAATTGTGTACCGGAGCAAAATTTTGATAACTGTATTTTTTGAGTGATGTAGTAAAAAACAAGCTCGAATATTTCTACCATTATAACTCGACCACGGAATCATTGAGGTTAAATTCTGATACAAATTTCAATAGTTAAAGGTCCTTCACGCTCGGAGATTTGCAAGCACCTTTAAAGAATGTATAGTTATGGTGGAACGTGTTGAAAAATTCTATTAAATTCTTTACGCTCATCTGTAAGTGTATTCTATATTATTTGGTACGGAAACAATGATAATACAAGATCACGTAAAGTTATGGTGAGCATAAGCGAATATAAATTTGAAATGATATGACCTCAAGTGTTTTCCTAGGAGACTGAGGTGTTTTTCTGAACTGAGAGTTGCGATGCAGTGCCTTGCGTGCTCACAAGACCTCCGCTGAATGTAGGATCAGATCTTGCAGACGGCGAGCGCTCGGCTGAGCTCATAAGCATACATCAAGTGGAGGCTATAGAAGCTCTGAGTCCAGGGAGGGAATTTCTGTGAGACTTTCTCCAGGGATTGAAATCAGTCGGCAAACAGGCCAATAAAAATGGCGGCCGTGAGGGGAGGCGACAGTTTTATTTGCTTGTATTTTAGAGGAGCCTATACCGAGAACACGTTGATTTTCTTATCACTGAAGCGGACCACCAAAAAAACTGATGAAAATATAAAGACGAGCTTAAGAATTTGCTGAAACTTGACTCCTGATTCGTAACAAAGCGTCGATTAGAAAATGTTGGGTGGTAAAATGAAACTACAAATGAAAATGTAAATTTATTTAATGAATGATCTCGACAGGTTGCCTTAAAAATTATCATAATAAACAAGGGGAATGTTAACTTCATAAGCTGTTTATTTAATTGGTTTGACCATTTCTGAACATGTGCTACATTTTTTTCAAAAATATTACAAATAAAGCTCTATATTTTCTTTGTTCTCATGTTGAAAGACCTTCACTGAACATATTTATCTCAACGAAAGCATTCTCAGCAGCGCATTTCCATCGCTTGTTATGATTAGAGTCTCGTATGTGTGTTCTAGGCCTCTTAATTAAGCGCACACCCTTTCTTTTATTCTTTTTCTGCGCTGCTGAGTGAAGAATAAAGTCATCCAATCATTTACTCGGTACTGTTTGATTTGTTATTTTTTTGTACTGCTGAGTGAAGAATAAAGTCGTCTAATCAGTTACTAGGTACTGTTTAACCTCTTATTTTTTTGTACTGCTGAGTGAAGAATAAAATCATCCAACCATTTACTCGATACTGTTTAATTCATTATTTTTTGTACTGCTGAGTGAAGAATAAAATCGTCTAATCAGTTACTAGGTGCTGTTTAATTTTAGTAGAATTAAAAATTTCTTACATCTCATTTCTTAACAAATCTTTTTTTCCTCTCGCTTGTTTTCGGCTCACATAAATTTTACTCTGCGATGTTTGTGGCTTGAGTTATTAATTTTCTTCACTAATAGAATTTCGTCGCTCGCTTGGGAAGCAAAATTATGTGGATAAATACAGTGTATAATTTACCAATCTTGACGCACTTTCTTGACGGTATTTATAAAATATTTTAAATTTTGAATCGCTGCCTTTTGCAGTTTACTTTTATGAAATGGCATGATTTACACAAACATATAAATAATATTATGAAGACAATGTATTTATTTTTCATATTTTTGGTAACATTTGCAAATACGCTCTACGCTTCGACATATTTTGTAATTGCACCTCGTCAATGCCGTCCATCAGAATTTGAGGAACTGCTTTACATTTGATACAATTCTTGTTTAGAATTATGATTTTTTTATATTCAGATACAGGTATTCGATATAAATTTAGTTCAAATTTAGATTTTTAAGCCATCGAGACAATCTTTGCGACTTATATGTAAAAAATATTTCCTGTGGAGGTAAATTGCCTATTAAAAACTCTGTGCTATCTCGAATGCATGGTAGGATATTTCCTTATCGTTCACATCAAAATTATCCACTTACAAAAGAAAATCATTTTCCGAAAGCAACTGATTACTAAATTTTATTTTGTTAGCGTCTTGGATAAATTCGAATTTGAATTGGAACGAAGTACACAGTCATTACAAACTGCCGTGTTTATGTTCGTTGAACGGCTTTGGCAAATAATTGTTCAGAATTCAATTTCAGATATGCATTTAATTCTACGAGAACATAAATTACGCTCCAAATACCCGGCAGCGCACCCTTGCACTTATGTATTCAAATTGCAAGCCTGCATGAAGGCTCGCACTCGAACATAACTGTGTTCCTGCGATCTGTTCATCTAGCGTGTAACTTGAGCCTACACTCCGCCCTTCAATAAGCCCAGGAAAGAAGGCAATAAAACAGCAATTAGGGTACCCAGCAGCTGAAAGTCAGGGTCGTCGATTCACAGGATACATCCACGGCAATATCGCCAACCAAATAGACTATCTGACTAATAAATACGCTCATATCAAGCGACGCATACCAAAGACAGAATATCAAAGGCTGGTCATTATTCACGTAATCAGGACTACATTGTCGGTGCCTTCAAATTGTGGAGAAATTATCGGTGCGCCTCAGTCGCATAGAAGCGCATTCGCAATCATGGATGCACAAGAAAAGGCCACCCGAATTCTTCTTCCCACACACGATTCTTTGTATCTCTGCTTGATTATGAAACGATTTATTTCCCTTTACACGATAGCAGGAGAGACTAAACAATCCGTCATGAGGTTTATGACCACGAACAAAGGCAAGTCACTCAGTTAATTTACTTGTGTAGAAAAGTGATGATTTTCTAGGAAAAATGTTAATGAATTTACACACTCAATGTGTAATGTACTAGCAATGTGTTTTGATAGTGCAATAATGTTGTATCAAAACTTCTGAGCCAAAATTATTTTCAAGTAATTCAGTATTATTTTTCAAAAATTGTTTGCAAAAAAGTAGGAATATGAAACAACTGTTTTTTAACATTTGCCTAATTATTTCAATGATTTTAGGTGCTGATCTGATGATTCTATGAGAACCCCAAATTGCTGCACATAATTTTTTCTCAACACAACTATGAAAATTTGTAGTCGTCAAAATTGAACCGAATAAAATGTTCATTCAATCGTTTTATTTGGAATTTCAAAAATAAGCAGTTAATGTTGTTAAGAATCTCTTGAGAAAAATAAAAACGATAATTCTATTTTTTTCCCCTGCTACTAATGCAGCTCAGTAGAATCTGCTGAGAGTCCACCTGATTTTACACTAGCTAAAGAAAATCTTATCTTATGAAAAACTTCTAACACCCACTTCATTCCGACATTCTGACACTCCTGCTTAATATTTTTCTTTTAAAGCATTCAGTATTCATATCTGACCATAATTAACGTCAACGAGAGTTGGTCATTAATTAAATATTACTATAGGTACTATAAATTTTAAAAAATACTTAAAATGAGAGTGAACGATACTGATTCACAATGAGCGATTAAACAGACTCGTTTAGTCGTTTAAACTGAAATAAAATACTCGTTTAATTAATGAGTAACGTTACTGGGAAAAAATGACTGTATCAAGATCAAGTAGGTTACTGACGGAGCATAGTTGTTTACGACACGTAACTAATTTACTGAGCCATGCAGATGTGGTTTATTACAAGCATGGTTGGCAAACTACTGAATGGAGATAGCATTATACATATAATCAGATTTGAAAATTTTAGGAGAAAAATAATTTCATAGCGAGAAAATGACTTGAATAGTTCACGTCTGCAAGAGTGCGATTAGCACAATTTGATTGACAGGCTGGATGAAAAGATTAAATATTCAATACAAAAAGTCTTTTCAGGTTTCTTCAGTATCTTTCTTGCCCTTGATCATGAATTTGAGACCATAGGCTTACTTCTTAACGTATCTTCATTGATTACTATCCTTGAGTTGCAAAATTCTATGCGTAAACATAATGGGCATCTTTCATAAAACGTACGATATGTTTTTTAGTTATTTATGGTACTGCTCCGACATTCAATATTGACAATGCATAATTAAATTCATTTTCATATGAAATGCATTTTTCGTAACTTTTTCGTTCGGACACACTTGACTAGTGTTCCACGCCCAGTAGATGAGTCTTCCTCCTCGATACCGCATGTCACAGAGCAGCGCTAGACAGCGCCTCTATCAGAGATGAATTGGCGAGCCAATTGTAATCGTGGTCAATGCAAATTTCTTCCCTGAGACAGCGACGAATGTGGGTGTGACGCCTGTTCTGTTCTGCTCCAGATCATCCAGGTTTTTCTGGAGTGGTGAGTGATAAATTAGATTCGATTTTATTAGCTCCAGTTATAGTTACATTGGATTGGAAAGACATGATCCGTACTCTGTACTTGATTAGTATGGTAATATAGGTCAGCCCCATTCCAATGAGTAGTGAAAGTTATAGAAGATAGCTTTCTTGTCTAGCTTATGTCGTTACTTAGTTATATTACTACCTCTTAATTTTTATGCATGTGAAGTTTATGTAAAGTATCAAGCTTTTTTGCTTCCTTAGCAACTCAACAGCACACTCAATTTGTTGTTGAGGTTATCGGTAAAAATAATTCGCATTACCTAAGCCTCTTTGGAATGAGTGCTAGAGATAATGTAATGATCGCTTTCAATACCTTGACAGCACGAATTGGGCGTGTCAGTTGAGTCGAATATTCTATAAGGGAAAATGGTTGAACCTCGACGAAAAGATGCACATTTTATTGGTAATGTAATAGAAAACATAAAAGAAAATTTCCCTTGGCTAGAAGAATTTCATGTTGTGGTAGAAGACAGTAGTGCATGGAAGATATGTTACTCACCTGTTTCATGATAGGTAAAAAAAAGACGTAAACTGACTACCTCTACTGTTCCAAATTTGATTTGATGCTCCAAATTCAAGCACGAGGAATTCTAGCACGTTATATCTATCGATTTTTGTCATAGTAAATAATAAACGAAATCTGTAGCGAATCGAGCGCCTATCCCTACGTCTTGCTGTATTTGTGCTATAATTTGATAAAACAATATGTCCTTTACTACCGTACTTTGTACCTGCGTAAAAGCATACCTCGGCAGAAATTAAGAGAGTACCTGAGAACAGGCTAGATATCACTCTGGAAGTAATGACATGGGTCTTATTTTAAAATCCGTTGTTCTCGTACTATATTTTTTGGAGATTTATATAATTAATATGCACACCAGCTGAGCTTACGCAAGATGTGCAAAAGAATTTCTTCTGCCAATAAGCGCTTGAATACTCGTACATGCCTAGCTCGTTTCTACTCAGGGACTGCTAAGTAAGTGAACTAAAAATTGTGGCATTTAAATTAATACGTACTGGGAATGCTCTGCTGAATTAATTTCAATATACTGTGTTGATTTTAGGCTTTTATTTATAGTTAGTATCATGTTTTTATTGTAGTCTCTTATTAATTTATTCCTTCATACGAAGATTTTTCTATTTCAATTTTCATTTATGCTGCTGCATTGATGGTAAAAATTTATATAAACTACTCCAACCTGTAGGAAGACCAAACAGAATGAAACAGAAAATTCTGCATCACAGATTATCTATTATTGTTTCAAAGAAATGAAGGCGTCTAACGAAAATGAAGAAATAAACTGATCGGTCTTCCCACTCTTCCTACACTGCCCCCACAAAGTAGGTATAGAATACTTGCAATCTCATTGTATGAATAACGATGTGTTTTACCTTGCCATTTTGAGACAAATGTCTCGTTTATCTAAGCTTAAAAGCTTCAGACAAAAGAGCCTGTTCACTGGGAGATCATCTTTCACGTAAGTGCGTTGAACGCTCCACTTTCTTTCTTATGCAGTCCATCATGAATCACAGTGTTTTCATAAGACTGCGATCTTCAGTCCCTGCCCTCGAGACGTCGTCCGTAACTCTCCAATAACTCGAACATTCTTCTCACTGATGCTGCAATGGGCTCCAATTGCAGCGAAGACAGAACGGCCCCATTAGTTCGCGTCGTGTAAATGAAATGCTCGTCTGACTGAGACCGGTGCCCTGGGCAGGGCGGTGTTCACAGACAAATAGTTTTCCTAATGTTGCCCTCGGGCTTAAGAAAGACCAGCTATTGGTTTAGCATTCATCACTTTCGGATCATATTTATGTCTGCCTGTCGTAGTTTGAATGATCTTTGTCTAAACTTACTATATGTAGTCGCTAAATACAATTTTCCTACGTCATTTAATTATCTGCGAGATCATTTAGTTAATAGTAGTAATTAATGTATCTTTACCTGCCTTAAATGAAGATATCCTTACCTTCAGAGTTTACAAGTGTACTGTTTTAGGATAAGATAAAGGAGAAGCAGTGCTTTTAACACTAGCTCCATCGTGTTTCATATTGTTCCTATCCACGTGAAAAGTGTTTGTATCATTAAAAGAATTCGTTTCCCTCAGAGTGGAAAATTAGGCACTCGACCAAACATGACTTTTTAAAATATCTTCATTCGTTAATTCTGCGTGAAAAAGAAGCTAAAGCAATTGATTCAGAAAGTTTTTTAATTTTTTTACCCAATTTTTATTTTGCATCTTGTAACAATCGCTAACAGCCTTTGGCTGAATTGTCACCAGTAGTTCTACCATTCTGAGCTTTCATTGTTACAAGCAAATCTAATGTGCGTGCTGTCTTTGCTACCAGTCGGTCAACTGGCCTGTGTGTAGTAATTGCCACGTATTCCATCAATTTAGCTGTGGATCATCAATGCCACCAGTCGGTCATTTGACCTGCCTGCCATCACTGCCACCAGCTGGACCAACATTCAGCCTACCATCATTGGCAAAGATGTTCTACGAACTTCGTAACCTCCCCCAAAGCTCATCAAAATTTGCTGACGTTGCATAGTTTAAGAATGTCGCATCACACCGGAAGAGATTTACCATGCCATTAAGGCACTCTGCTCGGTCAGGTTAATGTTATGCAAGGAACTTGCTTCACGTAATCTTTGGCTTTCCATCACGAATGAAATCCTCGTCCATGCTTAGAATATATTAAAAATATGACCGTATTTTTGCGCTTTTTCCATCGATCACACGTAATAATCCGCAGTGTCAGCATTTTTTAGCCGATTTTGCGGTCTTTCTCGGAGCGCTTCTCGGCGAATTTTTTGTTATGAGTTCAAAAGACGCATTGACGTTCATTTTTGTAACGCAAAAATGATGACTCCCGATATTGCAAAATAAGATGGCCAAGAAATTGCTTCACTAACGCAGGGGTGGGCAATTTATTGGACAGAAATGTAGAAAGCGATCTAGGTGCTTTTGAATTAATATATTTCATGCTGAGACAACTCGAAAAATCATTTATTTACACACACTGCTTCAGCTGGTATATAGCATACTTATTTTTTTAAAAGTGACGTTTATATTTTTAATTCTCACAGCTTCACTTCAAAAAT
This sequence comes from Trinorchestia longiramus, assembly GCA_006783055.1. NCBI lineage: Eukaryota > Metazoa > Arthropoda > Malacostraca > Amphipoda > Talitridae > Trinorchestia > Trinorchestia longiramus. Next base: position 116,165 of record VCRD01000345.1, on the reverse strand, counting down.
TCATTTAAAAATATCACTGAAGACCAATACTGCATAAATAGGTTAATGAATAGCTAAAAACCGGAAATGAGTATTACTAAAGAAATAAGTAGGTATCTGCCTGTGCAATTCAGTACTAGTAAAACAGTGCATGATAGAGTCATTGAGTAATAAATGCTTGGCATCTGTTGGAATTCAAGAAAAAGAGCTCTTGAAAGCACGTCTCTGGCAGAATTTTCATAGAAGATATATTTTGGGATGACCAACTTGATGTAACATGTAAGTTTGTTCAGTATGGTGAGCCTGACGTCTGTTTTCCGGTGTTACAAGCTACACATCAATCATAAAAAATTCAACTATTCGTAACATCTATTCGATGTCACGAGTCTCGCAACTGCGTTTTTGAGTTGACTCGTTTTTAGTTTTTTGTACCTTCCGTGATTATTTTATTTGCGCTTTTAGCGTTAGTCATTTCAAATGCACTCTGGCACTAACATTTGCAAGTAAGTAACGTCCGTTTTCAAGCCCGTGAGAGGCAGGCACACCATGTAGCGTTAATGCTTTGTGTGTTGCCGATATTTGAGCGATGAGAGAGCGGCACTTGTCTGACGTGCGATGAAACAGACAATTTGCGATTAGTTTGGACACCATGAATGGTTGCTCACAATTTACTCGGTTAGTGTAATCGTTGAAACAGATAAGCACAAAAATATTTATACAATTCACATCGTTTTCGCAACTCATTCGTGTTCTTTTGAAAATGTTCATTTCATAGTTCGAGCTTCACATAGGCTGAACATGAGTCAGAGTCCATTAATTTAGTTTGATCTCTGATGACGAACACAGTGCCTTAGTTTGGGGCTGACGATTCCATGATGGCATTTTGGCAGACTCGTTTAGTTTGTTTACGATCTGTTAGACGCTCCTAGAAGCTTGGCATGGCTTATTTACGGTGAGTTAGTAGCAGTTTGGGAGCCAGTAAGCCGTATCATTGGTCCTATAAGCTCACACGGCATATCTTCATTTGTCTCCAAGTCATAAATCAAAGAACGATGCAAGGTGGTCATTTTGCGTGGATTTACGGAGGGCGCAATTGCCATGTGGTGCTGATTGAGCGACCGAAACTCGCAGTTGGTAGCTGGTAACACGAGCCAAACTCCATGCCTCGTCTACGTGGGAAAACGAGCCTCGGATTTGCGGTGATACATCGAGAAATTAACGAAAATTGTAGGCTGCTGCTTGACTGTGTTTCTTTCTTGGTGTGAAAGGGGAACTTCGGGTGTCTGACATTCGTTTCGATACATCATGCCATCTAGTCCTCTCAAGACCTCATGAAAATCTTTTTCAACTCACAGTGAAAATGACTTGTGTATTTTCATTTATTTCTTCTATTTTCTTTGCAGCAATTAAGTTTTTATTAATGAATACACACACTTCTCGTTTTCAACCTACTACAGTTCAGTTGACAAGCGGTTCAAGATGAGTAAACAGTTCTTAATGAAAACGCGACGAGTTATGCAAAATGTGACAGAAATACACGTACAATTTTTAGCGTCCGCTTCCATCGAAACTAAACCATTTTTTTCATTTCCTTAGAGTTGAAATGTTCTCAAAAGCACAGTGTTTTTTCTACACATCAAAGAACCGGTGTGAATTTCTTTACATATGACAAATTATTCTAATTTTAACTTCCACCTTAACTTATAGGGTGTGTGAGATTTGAAACCATTACTTGAAGCGTTTAGTGCAGTGATTAGGAGGAATTTTGAACACAAAAGAAAATTATGCAGAAATATTAGACTTAAGAATGTGAGGAGAGATGTCTTATTAGCCTGCTAATGATGATCTGCTACGCTTTGAAACGGCTTTTTTATATCCCCGAAATAGCTGGCTTCGAAGTCTTTGTTGAGGCGATTTTCAGATGGGCATTCTAGTTCGCGTGTATTAGTGATATAAAGTTGTGGGCAGAACTGGTGAAAGTGGGAAAAAATTCCGTGTGATTCTGTAAATTGGGTTATAAGATTTGATGTCACTATTATACTCGTATTTTTTAAGCATCTTATTAGAAATCTTTTGTAAAATTCAATAGTATGTAATTTTCTACTAAAAATAGTAAGTATCAGATGCCAAGTATTCCGAGTAATTTAAGTTAGGAGTGATATGACACGAGCTTGATAAATTTACGAATTTGAAGTAAATAAATAAACTAATTCATTATGAAATGATTAAAAATGTCTGGCTAAAAGGCTGATCAATGCTACAATGAAACTTTTTATTTCGTAAAAGCTGATCATGAAAAGTGTTTAAGCGCGTATTTTTGCAATAACTTTTTGTATGTTAGACTGAATTGGCGTCTGGGATGAGAAGCAAATGTAAAGAGAAGTTTCCATCCGTCATTCCTGACGAGTTTAGCTGCTCCTGCAGCGTGAACAGCTTGAATTTATCTCATCTTACAGGGGGTCACAATGGAAAAAGTATCACACAAAAGATGAAAACGTGAGAGTAGGATTAATTTTCTCAGGACATCAGCTCTTGGTTACACTAGGGAGTGAAGTAGCGGGCGTCAAGCCTGGAATTAAGGGCATCATAACGCAGCTGTCGTGGCTAAACTACAATAATTGACTACTAATCAGTGAATTGATTAAGCAAAGGTGCGTAAGGGAATGCGCGAATAAATTTAATTGGAGCTTGGAAAAAGCGGTAAAAATATTGAACTTGTTCAACTCACAAATAACGCATACATTTCGTCAAATTTCGTCTCGTAGGTACTCGTATTTGAAATTGATTTCCTCATCAGAACGTTCAAGTCTGAGCAGCGAACTTAAATAGAAAACTTCTCTGGAACTCCAGCGTTCCAGCTGAAATACTGACCAACAACACGAAGGTGGCTGTTTGGAAATCTCTCGATCTCTTGGGAGTGTCGCTCCCACGAGCAGGCAGTGAAGCCTCGCAGCTCCCAAAGCCTGACATTTGTTTGAGGGCTCATTCTTCTTTGACTAGAACGCATGACCCATCCTGTACGACTGTGAGATGAGAAGAAACAGGTCATTTTCATTTCGCATCACACAGTACGCTCATTTTAATATTAACGTTTGTGACAAAGTGCATGCAGTGACCGATTTCGTAACTTGGTTGATCACCAGCTTATGTAAAAATACTTTTAAACCTTGGAAGAGGGCTCATCACAATATGTACTGCAAGCGAAACAATGTAGTTTTCTTCGCATTTTGTTGACTGAGCCAATTTATCATATGTGCATGATGAATGATTTCTTTATCTACCTAATTCGTTGTGTATTTTACTGAACGAGCGATGATAAAACAATATAAATTAGTGAAATTAGCTTTTATTGCATTATTAATTTATGCAGAGGGCAGCCAAACAATGAGAGATAAGAAAGTACAATCATATCGCCTTTGGCAAGAATGGGAATTTTGCAAAGAGACTGAATACATATGAGGTGTTCCATGCTACAATGGTAAAGACGCCTCCAACAAAAAAATATCCTTTCTATGGTACCGGAATCTCACAGCCGAGCTTTATTTTAAAGTCCCGTTAGCTAAGCGATACAGTTCGCTTTCAAGCGTAGCGTCCCATTGAAATAGCAGGGTCTAGACTTTGTGAACTTTGTATGACGATTATTCAAAACTTCTTTTTGGCATCAAAGCCTTCGTGATCTACAAAGCCTGGTATAGAATACACGAGTTTATTTACCCGACTTTGGATTATCACTTAATTTACATATCATTTTGAGATGTTTCCATAAAATTTTCTTCTAACATGTAGCTCTAAGATATTTTTATTGCGACATCTTCACATAGTGTTTTAATAATTTTTTCTATAATACAAACTATAAGATAATTTATTCGACATAGTCGTTACGAAATGAAAATCCTTGTACACTTGATTGCAAAAATCAGTTAACTGTGAAAGTTTGACTCCTATTTCGAAAATTTACCTTGTCGGAGCTCAGTTATTTAGGTATAGTAACGAAGGATAGTACTCAAACAACGTGTCAAGGAAATCGAAAATTTTCGTTAAAAGCCATTTGAGACGAAATGGTGTGTACAGAAATATGTCAATATTTTGGTAATTATTATGCCAGTAATAGCCAAATTTATCGGCACTGTGTGCTAAAGCTGTATTGAGAATTAGAAGAAGGTTGTAGTGCAGTCAGCGTGGTCGCGATATATCATCATTCAGAGGCCTGGAAATGATCTGATGTACGGCCTCGTTGTCCAGCGAGGTCCAACATGGAAACGACACTCGGCTCCGTCGCAGAGTGAAACTTCCTTGCTTTACGAGGGTCACAAATCGTAAAAAGAGTTGTTTATTGCGTCGTAACGAACCATTAAAAAGCCATCAAAATGCCGTAACCACTCCATTAAAGGCGCTCTCGTTAGCACGATGAGCGGTTACGAAAACTTGCTTGAATGATTGATTTAGCACAGCTTTTTTACAACACGTCGCAACCTTACCTATTTTTAGTCAGAACACTGCAAAAATTACTAACCATTTACGAGGCAGAGGTCATTAAAATGATTGTCAAATGGCGAATAAATTTTGGTATCCAATTTTACGAAAGCAAAACAGTCAACATATTCTTGTTTTATTTAGTTGTATTAAGTTTTAGCCTGTAGCATGCGAAGGACAATTTTGAATTATTAATTTTTATTTTAACATCAACGATACTAAGACTGATTAGGAAATAAGATAAATTCACAAAACAGTGGTCTTGCTTGGGAAAAATTAGACTGGAAAAGGACAATTAAAACTTCAAAGTTCAGCAGCTTATGAAGTAAATATTGAAGTTGAAAAATGAATGAAAATTTCCTGCTCTTATTAACTGAAGACTCCTTGATGAGGATTGTATTTTGTAGACTTGTCGCTCCTCCAGGTATCAAAAGAATCTTTGAATAGAATGGATATGGCAACAGGAACGAGCGGTTTGGACCATTCTTGGGCTGCTACACAAGTCCCATTCCGTCTAACATGAGAGTATCCATCACGCACATGCACTTAAACGAGACACAGACATTTAAGTCGTGTGTACACACTTTAATCACGCACTACAGGTATAAAAAGACCCCAGGAGTTCAAAAGGATATGGAATTGTTACTTTATAGAACTGGGGGAGTTTCTTATTCGATGATTGTCGAATGCAGTAGAAACGATGTTTCAGAGTAGCTGGTTTCACATTCTAGAAATTTTAATTAGAAAGAAGTTCAGAGCCTGTGATGTCTTGAAGTTTTATTATTAGTTTATGGCCGTTATTTCTGGTTTGCACGTTATCGTCTCTATCAAAAAGCCCTTCTAGGGTAATATCGTTAAAGTTGTTGAGATATTTGTAAATTTCGATGAGTTGTTCTCGCAGTCTTTGTTTTAGAAGGATGAGCTCAAGCTGTTAAACACGCTTTTCGTAGCTGAGATTGTGGAGTGCAGGAATCATCTTCGTTGCTTAATGCTGAATTTTCTCCATTTCGTTAATATATCTTTGTAGGGTAGAAGACCACAGTTGCACTGTGTATTCTAGATTTGGTCTCGCAAACGCTTCATAGAGAGGTAAGATGATGATTTTTCCCTTGTATTCAAAGTTTTTTGCAATGAAACCGAGGATTGTACTCGCATTTCTGACGCTTTTTTCCATTGTTTGTCATGCTTGAGATTTTCAGTGATAATCATACCAAGATCTCTTTGTTGCTGTACTGCTTCAATAGGTATGCCATTCATCGTATGTTAGAACTGTCGGTTATTAGCTCCAAAGTTCATGACTGAACATTTATCACCGTTGAAGCTCATTTGTCAGCCTTCAGTTCATTGTATTACAGGATTTTGAGCTCTATTTTAGGAGGAAGGTGGGCTCATACGCGTTTGCCTGCCTCATAGCAGCGTGTCGGACATGTACTGGTCGTTGTGCATTTCTATAGGTGCTCTCTAAGCTCTTTTTGCATCCTGCAGGATTCAGAAACTAGTGAAATTAGTGAATTATTAATTTAGATATTAGTAAATTATATATTAAAGGAATAGTCCCTCTGATCGGAAACAGTTGGTGCATACAACTTTGCAACGTTGCCTGGAAACAGTTGGTGCAGAGGGAAAAAAATCTAAAAATGTAACTCATACATTAGACTGTGAATGTTTTGTATTATTCTTAAAAAAATAAACGAAGAAAAATACTTAATTTCCCGAGTGTTTTCCGAAACATTAATGCAGAAATGCTTTTGCGACTAAGCACCAATTCTTTCTGACCAAAGAGAACATTTGCTTCAGGATGTTGTGATTGATTTAGCTGCGTAATCAGAAAGACTTCATTTTGCCTTTGTCTGTTCTTTTTTAGCTCGTAGGAGAGAGCCTCTTTCTGAGCTATGCTTGGTCTTCACCACGTGCGTGTTCTGGATTTAAATAACTTGAGTTTTTATCTGTTATTCATTTTCTCCTACTGCAGAATATAAGACTTGAGGAGATCTGGAAGTAAAATTCCACATAAATATTAATAATGTGGATAATGATGAATTTAATTTAGAACAACATTTTCAACCTAATACATTCAACCCAATGTTTATATTATATCTAAACTCATGATAAGCACCACGTCCTACGTATCATTCGAAAAACTATACACGTGTCTGAAAATATATTATGTCGTTCATTTTGAAGGAATGGATGCAAGATGTGTTTAGGTATCAAATCTGGAATATAAATTCAATCAGTTCAAAATAACTTCCTTTTCCTGCGACAAAAAAGGTTGCACTGATGCGTGGAATTAGCGGCCAAATAAAAATTGTCATTTCTTGTTTGTCCCAAGCTTCCTCTGTTAAGTTTGGGTGCTCAAGTTGCTTCAATTTCAAGCAACTTTTTACTTTCATCATTAGATTGACACGAAAAACGTATCTTAGAAATATTGAAAACTACGTTTTTTTCTATGAAATTTGATAGTTGTATTAAGATGAAAGCAAAATCGGGATACGTTGTAAAATATTTTTCACCTTTAGATAATGTGCATTTTATTTATGAAACAGAATACAGAAAAATGAAATATTAAATTTGAGTTTAAATTTAATAAAAAGCACCAACAAAGCTAGGATTTAAAACTGTGATATTTTAATAAACTGTAACTGTTTAATGAACTGTACTACAGAACATATTAATATGCCTCGCACGACACATGTTATTTCACTTAAGTAGCAGGAATAATATGATCAGGATTCTAAAGGAAAAAACTGTCCAAGCATACGGCAGCAGAGAACTACTTACATTACTGTAGGTGGAAGGGTAGACGATAAGTTTCATAAGTGTTGTACAGCAAGTGAACTGACTGGTGAAGCGAACTAAATCTGAATTCAAATGTTATAACGATTTTATTTATTTGTTTTTAAAACTTTGCTCAGTTTACATGTGCAGGAAAAGAACCGAAATGGTTCAAGAATTATTCAAAGTCCCTGGATCCTGCAGCTCCTATGAGTGAGTCATTAAAGAGCCTGCGCGCTCAGTCATATTGCCACAGCAGAAAAAGAAGCAGTTAATGCGCTGGGGCTGGAAGCTCTTCGAATTTATCCCTGCAGTCGCCCTTTGAAATAATCTCTGAGTCCGTGCGTCAGTTAAGAGCGATCGAATACGGCAGGAGCGCCAATAAGAACCATCCCAGTTCCCCTGTACTCTAAAATGTATTTCTCGTGACGGAGTATTCTATCTGCACTGAATTCTCTACCCTGATTAAAAGTACATTGCGAAAATCTTAAAAAGCTAGTGTCTCGGCCTACTCGTCCTTTACCACTGAGAACAACAAGTCATTGTACACTTTCTATGAATTCTTTCTCTATGTACAGAAGGGTTCAAATTTGGAAATGCATCACGCATATGAAATGCACACATTAACATGTATGCACGTCGTTCGAAGATCGGTTCTTAAAACGAGGTTATTAATACTCGTATGTAAAAGCGAATGGCTTATCGAATGACCAAACGGTCGTTAAATTTGATCACATGCATGCATGGCATTTGAGTTCAATATTATTGAATCCATAATACCATTTCAGAATGAAAAGTAACGAAGTATTCATCAGAGTTAAGAGTATTTAGCAAGAGGATAGGTGTGCCACACGCATCATCTCCCGGCACTCCGTGAACGACTCGCTCTTATGCTCTGTTTCGCCCAAACGAAGCCTTTTCAGCCTTGTATTTCTAACTCTTGTTTCTCTCATACCAACTGGCGTTGGTGTTGTTTCCCTTGTGGCCAATCATGCACAGTTCAATTTCTCCAATGAAAAACTGGTGAATTACAGTTCATATGTGATGGGCATTACTCGTACATCTACCAGAAGTAGAAATTGCAGGTAAAATCTGTGAAGTTTAACATTTTTTTAAAGCTTTGGAAACAACTTCAACTTCAGTGTAACTGAATGCATGGAACAATATTAACGTTAGTAGTTCGAAGCATTGCAGTGCTAAGTAGTGTAACCTTAAAATACTCAAAATAATAGAATAAGGTAATATTAACAAGCGAAGTGGTCTATTCTTGTGTTGCTAAACCCCTCTTGCTTATAAGAAATGTATGTGGTTACAGAAATCGACCACTGCTGAGTAAGAAGAGTAACTTTAGGATCAAAACTACTACGATTTCTGTACTAAAGTATGCGCTTTTGGAACGATCATTTTAAGATAAAGAACATAATTCCCAGAGAGGAGTCAGTACACTTATTACGCTACATAAGCTGCTGACAGAACCTGCTTCGTTGATCCTAAAAATGGCTACTCCTCAAGAGAAGGCATAGTGCGTATCATGGTTTATTGAAACAAAATCGAATCCGCCAACTCAGCGAAACTACAGGACTAAGTTTGGAAGAAATTCATCATTATATCCGTCAATTCGCGCATGGAGCAAAAAAAATATAGAAACAGGGCTAATGTTCGATAAAGGGGGGGAAAGCATTTTCAAACCGGTGGGTTGAAAGGGATAATGATGATGCTAATTCCTTGGCCACCTCGTTCGCCAGATTTCACTCTCCCTTACTTCTTTCTATGGGTTTATGCTAAAAATACCGTGTATTGAACATGGATACGAGAAATTACTGTGTTGCTGATGTCATTGTCATCATAGATGAGACTATGCTACAGCGAACATGGCAAGAAATTAAGTAACTTCTTGATATACTTTGTGCAACTTATGGTACCCATATAAAGGTGTATTAAATACAGTAACCTAACTGCAATATCTAATTCTCATTCAGTAATAATTTCTACAGATATATCTTTTTATTTGTTTTTTAATAAATTGTTGAATTGTAAAGAGGTTTTATTGTGATGTACATAATAATATCCATAATATCAAATTAATTGCGCAGGTATTGGGAACAGTAATCGTATCTATCATAATCAAGCACCGAAACTCATAACGTATTATTTATAATGGTTCGTATTAGAAATATATTAACTAATCTAGGATTGTTAATTGATTGAATGTGGCAACTGACTAAAATTAGTTAAGGACTCAAGACAAAACGGTTCAGCCCACAACCCTCCAGATTAGCTACCACAATATTTTCCATCAAACATCTTTATCGCTATACAAATTCTCGCAGTGTCACTGCCTAAGCCGGCCACAAATTCGGCAATCAAAAACTAGCGAGCGAGCCCTGGGGTCAGAGGCAAGAGTATGGGAGAGTGTTAATGCAAATAAGCCTTCGCTCCTATGGCGCGGCCGAGTATAAAAAACCCATATGAGGGCCTATGATCACAGCAGTATGGTGGTCTGTATTGATCCTGACACTGACGCTAAACTGTGACTGTACCACTGACTGTGTTGCTTACAGAATGATGCACACTGTAGCTGTGAAACTGTGTTGCTCACAGAACAAAGTAACAAGTATGGGAGACACATAGCCATAACTCTCAATATTCAGTTTACATCAGCCGCCTATATAATATGTAGTGTATTGCAGCGCAAACCAAAACGTTCAGACTAACACAGTATTTACAGGTTTGCAATATTAATTATTAAACATAATTTTCTTTTCTTCCCTGCCGTTTTATGTGTAATTGAGTACTTTTGAATTTGAACTTATTTGAATTTAACACAATGGCTTCCCTAACTCGTTGATGTTATTTTCCTCTATCTATTCTGTTCAAGATTATACATTCGTATATTCTTACATCCTTGTTCATCTTCAATCCAGGTACCTCTCATTTTTCCTCGGCCCGAGCTTCATCCGAACTAGAATAAAACGCACATTTTTGGCATAATCTTCTAATATTCTTTTAGCTCTAGCAGAGCATTTCTCTTCGTTCTCTCAGCCAACGTCATCAAGATTTCGGTATTTTTCAGCGCCCAACTCAGGTCACATTTTTTCTTCCTTAGCGAAAAGATTCCCATGTGCTCCAAATCTCAAGACAATCTTTCTGAACTTAGACACTTTCTTTCTGACAAACTCACTCTTCTTTCTCGCGTGCCTTAGCTCATACTTTGAGCTTCCCTTCGATAATCCATATTTTGTCTTTGTCTGTGTATATCAGCCGCAGCATCTGATCTCCATACTCCGAGCGAGGGGGCCCTGAATATCGTTACGAGACCATCTCTGGCAAAGCGCCTCCTCTCAATTTGCCCTGCCAGTTTCTCTTTAGAACAGAACACTCCAAAATTGCCTTACACAAATGCACGCTTTGGTGCGTGAGCATCTTGAAATTGACGCAGAAATGCTTGCGCGGGTAGAGGTCTTGAGCTGGGAAATGTTGTGGTCGTTGAAATGTGTTCTGCTGCGGATACTCCAGCAGAGAAGCGGAGAGCTGCAAGTGCATATGTGTTCTTTTTCGAACTTGTACAGTCACGGCTAACATTTGCGAGCGAAGTGCTTGTGCACATTGTAGCTCTAAAAGGTTTTGAATTTTTACTTGGGCGTAAAAATATAAAGTGTAGTGTAAAAGGTTTCCTCTGTAAATTTTTATTCATGCATTCAAATATTCAAAAATTAATTTGCAGTTATTTGATTTTTTTCATGGGAGTTCATTTTTCAGTCAAAATTCTTCCTCCAGAAAGTTTTTCTATATAATTTCTAATAGAGAAACTAACGTTGACCACAACATATTTGTACAAATACTCGGACAAGTTATGTGGAGAATGAGCTTGTCAAAACTACTTCTCATGTTGTATCAGTCAAGTAGGCCTGCGATTAGCCAAACTTTTTATGTTTCATAAACTTGTGACTTTTTCCATGTTTCAATTTTCAAACCAAAATCACAGTCAGATTTTTCAACTGCTCTCGTATTCCGCAGAAATTCTAAAATTCAACCGAACATTTACTTTTCAAATTGATCAACTGTTGCTTTTAACTGATGTCGTCAGGCTTAGCATTTAGACTACCTACATATGTTCTCAAGGAATTATTGTGTATATATTAAATCGCTGCATTATGTTCTTTGGATATTATTTAGTGCATTTGCTCTATAGCGTTACTGTCATATTGACGTTGTATGCATGGATTTTTCTATCAGTACATCATTTTACTGATGACAGTGTGAACAATTTCCTAGTGGAGCTCATTTGCGAAGTTCGTTTCATTTTATGTATGATAAAGATAACGCGACTCACCAAATTAAGACCCTCTTCTTTCAGCTCACTTAATTTACTGCCTGCAGGAAGTCTACACTTTAGTCTATTAACGTCATGACCAGCCTAATTTGTTTACACAGTGAATAAGCGGCCGACTCCAATTTCCTCCATTGAATTTATTCTCTTCTTTCATTGGATTGTTTATGTTATAGGTCGTGTTGATGCGCACACACAAGGCTTTATTAAGCGTGAATAACAAGGCTGCACAAACAAGTGCTATCTTTGGAGCGCATCTTTAGAAGTCCCTCCAAAAATAGGGGGAGATTCCAACAAAACCCGTCGAGTGTGCACGAGAAAACTCGCTTCTTCCTCGACAAGTCAAAAGGACTGGCGACGAGAACCAAAAAATAAAGCCTTTCACTAGGGCAAGTTGCTGGAGCCTCTTTAAGAAACAATATAAATTAGACACAAGACGCTGTTTTGGATAAGATTTAATTCTCCCCCTATGTACCTGCATGTTTTTGATCTGTATCAGCAGTGTTATTTACTTCACAAAACCTCGGCGGTTTTCTTTGATTGAGCATGAAAAATGATGAAAGATAATTGCCAGGGAACAAATTTGGGAGTTAACCTGTCGGCATTGAAGAGCAAGTTGAATGCAGCATAAGCATAAACTACCAGTCAAAAGTTTTGGCACCACCCCCGAAATATTTCACCAAATTCACTCAAATTCATTAATTTCACTAAAATATTTGCGTTCGCAGAAGTAAGTGAGCTCATTCAATATCATTGCAAATCCTCATACGGATTTCAAGGAGATTTTACTAATTAAACAACAGGCAGTTTAGGTTTTGCTCTGAGTACTTAATACTTAAGGAAATTACTTTTTCTGAAAATATGATAATCTGGAGATGCTGTGGAGGCGAGATTACTGCAGATCTCGTTAAAATTAAGGGCACTATGCAAAAAAATAAACATTCAATACTTCAAAGGCATGGAAGTCCTTCTGATGGCCGAATTTTCGGACAGAATTTTGTTTTTCAGTAGGATAATGATCAAGTACGCTGCTCTAAATTACGGAAAAATAATTTAAAATCAAAGCAAGAAAATGGTATTGTACGATTTATGACTTTGCACCCTGAGTTTCCAGATCTTTCGCTTATGGAACTTGCCTGGCATGAAATTGGCCTTGAAATTGGAGAAAAAATTAATAAAAATGAGGAAAAGTTGTTCAAAGGCTTACAGAATGCTTAAAAATCACTTATACCAACGTATGTGCTTTAATTAGTTCCTAGAAAGAATGCCAAGAATCTGCTCTGTGGTAATAGCAGCTCGTGCTGGCTTCGTTGATGAAAACAAAATATAAATCATTTAGTCAAATTTTTGGTTATACTACGTTTATTTAGGATTCAACTATTTCATACTTGTTAGTAAAGGTTGAAAGACAAAATTACTTCGTCGAGGACGTAAAACTTATTATTCTTTTTTAGAGGAAAATCCCTGAGGGTCCCAAAGTTTTGGTTAGTGGGGTTAATACAGGACAGAAAATACAGCTCAAATTAAGAGTTACTCGTAAGAACTATCATACTTAATACAAGACTAAGTTAAATGTACATTGGAGCTGTAACATGACCGTTGAGTGCAAACTCGTTTTTCTGTTACAGAGAGTTGTTGGTAGCATGTTGCAGGCTATCTCAAGCGCTACCGTGACGTAGCATGTTACAGGCTATCTCAAGCGCTACCGTGACGTAGCATGTTACAGGCTATCTCAAGCGCTACCGTGACGTAGCATGTTGCAGGCTATCTCAAGCGCTACTGCGACGTAGCATGTTGCAGGCTATCTCAAGCGCTACTGCGACGTACATGAAAGCGACGTGTTGTATTACGAAAATACGAGCGGTCGTACTTTTGCTTCAGGCAGGAAATCTTTCCATTCGGTAAATTCTTACCTAGTAACTATTACTCCGAGGTGAAGCAAAACATGGCCATTTAGAAAGTTTTACATTTTGTAAAGGCTTCGTGGGGTAATCCCAGTCATCATGCACTTTACATATTTCAATCAAAAGGTAATAATATCTTATGTTAAATATTTATTCTATGTGAATAACCTGTAATGTGATGCAGTGTTAGTCTAACTTCAGTGATGAAGTTAGAACTGCGAGGAAAGTTTATTTGAGGTACATTTTGGGATGTGTTAGAGGTACACTTTACCCGTGCATACACATGTGTGCATACGCTGTTGAAGAGTGAGGAGTCTCGGATAAGAGACACGTGTCTATAGAGAACTCAAAACTGAGCGTTAAAGGTGGAGTAAGAACTGCAGGTTGGTAATTACGAGACGCAGGTTTGGCTATTTCGTGATTGAATTTAAATGTCTGAATCTCAAGCAGATTTTTATTATTTTATAAGTGAAATGCTATGCTGATAAGGAAAAACGATACAAGCCAATTGTACCTTGTATGTCGAGAAGTATGGGTTTTTGGAGAGAAAACTTCATTGTGGAGTAGTATGTATGTCCACACCAGAGATAGCTGCTGATCTCTACAACACAAAACTAACTGAATTTCTGACACAAAGGAACTGAAGATGCTTAAATCAGGGTCAAAGGAAAAAGAGATGTAGAAAATGATTCATATTCAGCCACCTCTCTGAGATGAATAATTGATTATATTATAATTCAATATTCAATTTACCAGGCAGAGCGACATGTTTGACTTATGCCATTTTATGCGCAATTCATTTCTCTGTGAATTTATTAAACATATAGGCATTTAAACGTTTAGTTGTGCTGTTTTGAAAACACACTTAACGATATCCAGTGCCAATAATTTCCCAGAACAACTTCACAATGAATTGAACTATCAAATTAAGAACATGAAATCTCAATGCAATAAAAACTCGTAGTGAGAACTGCATTGCTCTGTGAAGATACCTAGTTGCATCAAAAATTCCATACCAATCGCGGGAAACCTAATAAACAAATAGCAATAGTGAATTATTTGTTTTTTAACTACATGTCCATAACTTGTTAATGAATAGGAAATTCAGTGTATTAATAAGTTTTTCAAATCACTCTGTAAAATTTTCGAAATGGTCTACTTCAGTAAGAAATTGAACAATTTCTTAATGAAAAAAGGTACAATTTCTTAAATTTCAAACTTTATGTTACATTGTGAACAAGACCAGACTCATTCATTCTTTGTTGCTATAATATTTGCTTGAGCTGTATCTTGTGATCCTGAATCCTGTGTCAGGTTAGTATTTCGTTGTCAGGAATCCTGATCCTGAATCCTGTGTCAGGTTAGTATTTCGTTGTCAGGAATCCTGATCCTGAACCCTGATCCTGAATCCTGTATCAGGTTAGTATTTCGTTGCCAGGAATCCTGATCCTGAACCCTGATCCTGAATCCTGTGTCAGGTTAGTATTTCGTTGTCAGGAATCTATAACGCAGTCACTCATGCGTTTCCAATTTAAACAGCTCAGTTTTTCGCTCGAGCGGTCGCTGATTTATGACCTCGTTAATTTTTCAGAGCTTACAGCAACACTAATTTTTTTTTGTTCGTGCCGGGCAGCGATGCTGATCGTGGGGGTGAAAGGGCCAAAGTATCGAATTACAATGTAGACGATCAAATTGTAGGAGATTTTTTGGGCGAAAAAGTATGAGGCTATGCTTCACTGATTCTGTCTTCAAGTACTGATGCCTTGAAATTGTTTTATATTAGGAACCAAGTTAAGATCTGTAAATTAGGGAATATTTTTGACTGCAAACTAATATTTTTCCTACTTGTATGCATTTCCAGTAACTGGTTCAGAATTATTATATCCACTGTAAAATGTTGCTTAATTTTTAGAAGGTGCATAGCTTATGAGTTTATATTCTAAATGTATATTATAATTTTAACATCAGTAAATATATTTCCTGTATATAGCAACAAGTTAAGTAACCTATAATGCGTATTCTGATATTGTCTCACATCTTAAACTAAACGTGTTTTAGTTTTAACCTTACTTTCTGTGATACAATGATTTTGTACGAAATTAATATTTATTCACCTTGGTAATAGCTTATGTTGTAGTTTTTGTAACGGCCTAATTATACCTG
>VCRD01000345.1:80092-98677 GCA_006783055.1 Trinorchestia longiramus | reverse complement strand
TCCACCCCATTCGTTTTTAGCTCTTTCTGGCACCTTTTTATAGCGAATCTGGCACCTTTTGGGCAATTTCATTTGGCAACACTGGTCACCGATGCTTCTTCCGTGTCGTGTTAACTTGAAGAAAGTGTGTGCTCACAGCTTATGGTCCATCGCTATGTCAGCCAGGTATGTAGTATTGTAGAAACATGATCATTATATTGAAAGTTAAGTCTTTAGTAACTGTTTATGGAATTTTCGTAATGAATTATAAGCTCAATCAGTCAACAATTGATGAGCAGTCTGTGGGATTTGTTGATAAAATCGACTGTGTTCACGAAAATGGTACTATGTAAAATAATCTGCATATCCTTGGAGAGAAGAAGGATTTCTTCGGTAGGTAACAAGAGAAGAAAACTAGAGTTACTTGACTCTCATTAGTACCTTTTCACATGGACTTCCTCACTAGTTTCTGGAGAAAAAAAATAGACAGCCCCCCCTCTTCCCCTCCTGACAATGTGCGTATGGCATTGCGCTGTTAGAAGTAATGATGCAAGCAATAGACTTATTAGCCCCGTAGTGTGTAATCAAAACTTTTCATCATTGATAGCAGTTGTTCAAGGAAAATAAACGTTAAATTTTAGACGTATTTTCCATACCATGTTGATTGAAGAACGTGTGCAGGAAGAACAAACGATACATCTATTTACTTGAATTTACTGGATAAAAACAGAAATTAATTCCATCATTAAACTTCATAGTGTACTGTAAGAAATGAATAACTGAAGTACATAGGGTAATAGTTTTTTGAATTTCTGGTAAATTCAAGACATATTTGGCTGATTAAAATGCCTCTTCCTTTGTTAAGAAAGAGAACATGAAGTCTTAAGGCAATGTTCTGTCTAAGTTCTCAATTCAGCTAATGCTTTGTACTTGCATGGCTTTCACATCATGGAATGACATTCAATATCATAATTATAATTTTCATTAAGACACTAGCTTTTATTAAGACCTGTTTTGCCTTGTAGCAAAACAGTCCTGAGAATTTCCAGGTTGAAGTTTTCAATTGTATACTTTAAAATATTCCCTTCACTGTGTAGGCTACTGTATTCTTTATTATGTAGCTATATGTTCTGTTATGTAGTTATATGTTCTCTTATATAGTTATATATCCTGTTACTTAGTTAAATATTATTATATGTTGTTATATACTCTCTGTTATGTAGTTATATATCCTGTTACTTAGTTAAATATTCTCTTTTATGTAGTTATATACTCTGTTATGTACCTAGATATTTTCTTATGTAGTTATATGTTCTCAGTTATGTAGTTATATATTTCCTGTTATGTAGTTATGTATTTTCAGTTAGTTATGTGGTTTTTGTATTCTCATTTATATTGTTTTATATTTTCAGTTATGTGGTTGTGTATTCTCAATTATGTAGTTGAGTAATCTCAGTTGTGTAGTTAAATATTCTCATTTTTGTAGTTAAGTATTCTCAGATATGTAGTTAAATATTCTCAATTGGGTATTCAAATGTTTTAATTGATGTAGCTATATTCTTCTGTTATATAAAGATGTATTTTTAAAGCATTTCATTTTTTGCAGCCACCAAATTACTCAGTCCCACAGTAAGCTTGAGATTAAAACTGGGTTTCTTGGGAGTTTCTCAGGTCTGGGTAAAGCTGATGTTCAGCGCCCAAATGCCAAGAAAAACATTGACGTTGTTACTTTGGTTGAAGTTTTGTGCGTAGTGAGGAAATTTTTGTGGTACTAACATGTGGCTATGTCGTGTCCGTTTTCTATCAACCGTAGCACACATTTGGAAATAAACTTGAGTTGCATTTTCGTAAAACCACAAGGTATGTACTGAATTGATCAATCTCTCCTCCGTTAAGATTACAAAATGCCTAAAAGTATTGCAAAAACCCCAATATCGCAATCTGATTAATTTTTGATCGAGTTAACTTATTGTATGTTTATATCTTAAGGGAATATTTTCTCTCGTTTCTCATAAATTTCGTTCATATTTGCCTGTTAAGATTCTTAGAGAAGCTCTCGTGTAATCAGCGCGTGGGAATGCTATGATTGACATTACAGTACGTCATCGTCCCTCTGAGTTAGCGTGAACTGCTTGAGAGACTTCATATTTTTGTGAGTCCCTTCGTGTGGTTCCCCTCTACCTGCCCTCCCACAGCATTGTTGTTTATTAACATGTACAACATAGCACAAATTAGACCCACGGCTATCCGCCTCAGTGTCGTTCGATGTTCTAGTGTTTGTGCTGAAGAGATGAATTTAGTATAATTGAAGTCTTCCGATGAGCTGTGTTTGGATACTTTTACTTTTTCTTGTACTAATAATTATTTGCGCGGAGATTTGTTACTCTATTTACTGGCAAACAAATGTGCAACATATGTTAGCCCCTAAGAAAACATTTTTTCAGTAGACTCTTTTGTATTATTTCTTTCTACGGCAGTACATATATCAATTTGCACTCTAATCGAAGTAGCTACCGTATGGAACACGTTCAGTTCGAGGAGCTTTCTGGAGACATGATATATGGGGTCTGGTTGGAGTGAAATTTGTTAAGCGTATTCGCATGTTCATTCCTTGTTGCTGGCTTGGAAAGAGTCAAGATGAAATTTCTCTTGTGGGAAAATGACGAATCTTGATTTTGATGTTTACAGAAGAAGCTTCTTCTTCCAGCATATGTTTTTGGTGCGCCGGACCCATTGACTGGCTTGCACATTGCTTGTAGAATGACTTTTCCATGAAATTTAGTCCAGAAGCAGCCAATCCTAATTGGCTGCCACTACCAACTTTAGGCGCTAGCGACTTGCTCAGCTTAATTAAAACTTCGCACGATTTTGCTATTAAATTTTTCAGCTAAAAACTAAAGTTTTACTCTAGAAGCTCTATCGGTGAGCTTAAATGTACTCCCTAATTATGTTCTGCTAACTTCTGTGCATAGAATTACTACAGCCCAATACGGTGAAAAGTTTAAAATCCTAGTCATAACATTCGGCTCCGAAGTTTTTTGTTGTCGCTAGATGGCTTGATTCTATACATTTAGGTTAGCAGCTACGCTCAGTCACTTAACATCGCTGTCATGTTTCTGCTATTTAGTTCTTCAATATATGGTCAGTTTCGTTAGTTCTGATGAAATGTGCGTTTGGAAACTGGTATCTCGTAAATGAAAACAAGGGAATACGTAAGAGATGTTATACGTTCGGATTTCAGTTGCTCCTCGTGAATAAAATGAATAAAAATTCCGGTCTGAGATTTAGTAGAGACGTTACGCAGTCTTTGTTCTGTATGGTTGCTTGTTAATGTGGTTCCCTGAACTTAAGGAATGTTATCTTATGATTAATATATATGATGAAAGGCGAATTAATTGAGGTAGGTTAATGGTTATTATATAATTATGATGCAAAATGAGTTACCTCACTCACAAACTGTAAATTCTTTTTAGCTTTTTGGCTGAAAGTTAAAATTGGTTTGATGGATACCTGAACTATAAGTTATGTTTTGATTTATTGAGTGTAAATTTGAATAGAGGTTAAGCTAATCAAATATAATAGAATGTGATTTAAAATATATAAAGTTAGCTAACGAGTGTCCTGTGTGCTTTGAGAATTTCAGTACTAAGTTTGAAATCGGATGAGTATTTTCTCTGTGTTTGCCATCAAATTATAGACTCGCAGTTTTTCTTGCTTTGATTTTCGGCTGGTGGCTGGAGTCAAACGTAGCAGCGAGTGAAGCAAATAGTTACAAAACTTGAAAGTGAATTTATCTCAAGAGACGTGGTCTTCAATAACAAGAGGCCTTTGTATTTTCCTGTTATTCAAAGCCTGTGTTGGCAATACCATCATGACGTCTCGTCCTACTAAGCATTTGTGAATATGAAGGCGCTGATAGACTGCAGACATAAGCAGTATAATTAAAAATGCAAATTTTCAGAAAAGCTACAAGCTAACGCCAGCGATTTAAGGGGTTTTAACTTTACAATGCTTTCTAAATTTACACCACTAGTAGAATTTTTACTCATTTTTCAAATAGTATCCACTGCTGACGCTTTCATCGTAATTTTACAATCCTGAAGCGTTTTACTTGGATAGTTGCCTTATCGTTTACGAGGTCAGTGTCTATCTTCTGCACGAGCTTTTTTCAGGTCCCGTGCATGATGTAAACTCTCTGTCTGGCTCTAAGCCACTCCCTAGTGCGCTTGTTCTTTACGGCCATCCCTTGCACTCCTTCCATCTTTTCTTGTTTAATATTTGGCGGACGGTGTCGCACCAACAATCGTGTCCGTGAAATTGGTTCTACTCAAATTGATCATAGAGGAGTATTAAACTAAGTGTCGATGGCAAAATTCGTCCTACAATCATGAAACGCGATAGTTGTTCCATCTTGTAAATATAATTAGAGACGTCTCCTTTAGAGGACGTCTCGGAAACCATGCTTGGCTTTGCGCCAAACTTGGTAGGAATTCAACCCCAGCGAGACACGAATTTTGGCGTGGCACCGACCGAGTCCGTTGCTGAGAATAAGTTACGTACCTACATGACGGTGATGTCATAAAACCATAGCCAAGGCTAGTCTGAGCCTTCACGCGGTGTCCCAGATTCGTTCCAGATAAGCCCCACTAATGATAGATTAGATGGTCATCTCTTTACCAGCACCGCCAATGTTTACAGAGTGAGTGCGCCACAGCACGCCGACCTACGGCCTCGATATCTGCGTCTCTCGTGCAAGATGGCAGTAATCCCGTCTGTGAGCGTGCCTGTCTGGAATATCACTCCACTGATCTACGGTTTAGAGGTAAGATCTACAAATTAACTCTTCGTTGACTAATGGGAATTCATGTAGCATTTGTAGTACTAGTTGCCCTGTGTGCGAGCTTCTGCAGCGCAATCGTTAGAATGTTGTTAAGTTAGCAATCTCCTATTCATTCTCAAAGTTTACACGCGGCTGGTCATGAAGTTTTGAATATCTGAAATTTCGAGCAAGTTGTTCCGTTTTTGCTTCATAATGAAAACGTGCCCATTATGATGAAATATGCTCGTGAAATATTCACTATTAATGTCAAAAAGGGCATTTGCCTTGTACTTGTGATCAAACTAGTGCATTAAAATAAAGTATTGAGTAACGATTATGTAAGGTAACTTTATTGTTTGGGCTCGTAAAATAATTTTTTTTTGAGTTTCAATAAGTGTAGTGAAAAGAATGTGAGTAACTCTGTGCAGGGAATTAGGGAATGTGACCAAATCTTACTCCTAATTAACTCTCTATCTTGGTGCGCATTCATGACGTTGGAATACATTTCACGCCTTGTGCTAATTTATTGTAACTTTCCTACATCTTGGAAGTGCTGTTCGACTAATAGATTATAAATATCTTACATGACTGGAGATTAATATCGTTCGATAAACTATACAGTGATTTTCAGTGAAGTTACGACCACAGTCTTCATAGATTTACGATGTAGTGCAATTTCTCAATTTACTTAAGACTTGTAGGACTGGTTTATGCCTTCGTAGGTTTTGTTTTTAAATATCTTGTAAGATATCAGCCGTTTAATCTGATATCTCAAATCATTATAAATAATTTTACGTTTTTGTAGTAGATTTCTGCTCTTTGACGAGCCTTTGTCTACAAACTGAACCTGAACCCCACTTAAAGCAGGGCATTACAAAGCGAGCCCCCATGGGGTGCCATAATTACGTCTTTTCTTCTGAGTTTCTTGAAAGTACGTGCTTTTTGGTAGGAGCTTCATTTCTAGGAATGCTGTATCGCTACCCTCTCCAGTATGCTATGAAAAATGAATTATTGTTCCGACTACGACGAAGGACCATTTTGCGAAACTATAATACAGTATTTTACAAACAAAGGTGCTAGAAAATATCGCGGTAAACTATGACAATGAAAGTCACATGTTATTTTCTTTTTGAAATTATTTTAGAGTTTCTTCCTACATCTTTGTTATGAAAATATATACGTGTGCTTCAATGGCTCAGAAAAATTAGGAAAACAGATATTGTCACACTAAAAGTTTTAGGTTGGTGGGGAAATACTTATGATAGTTTACGCGCTGGTAGCTGCCAGCTTCTGGGATTCAATAGCTGTTGCTAAACTTGCTAGCGTCACAAAACGGGAAAATTAAGCAGCATTTTCTTCCAAACTTTCCTCCTGTGTAAACAGGAATTGGGTTTTCCTGCGTCCTAACGTACGATAGGCGAAGTCTTTTTACTAATTCTCACCAGAAACTCGTTCCATCTCGAAATTATTTCTTTAATGCCTCTAGCATATTTTCCAGTATAGAATACTGCAACAGGAACGAGCTGTTAGGTCCATTCTTGAGATACTACTCGAGTCCCAAGTCGTCTAAATATAAGGTACCAATCACGCAAAGTCATTTTAGTCACGCACATGCACTGCAATCATACATAGGCCCCAGGAGTTAGGGATGTAAAATCAGTACGTTAAGATACTGTTTTTTTTTATCCAATACGGTGTATTTGTTTATCTATTGCAGTCAAAAATAGACGACGGACTTTATTTACATGGAATGCAGAAAAACAAAAATTATAATAACATTTAGGGAATTTTCGTATTTGTGTTAACCCTGTGAGGCCAAAGTTATTTTCCACAAAATGAAATATTGCATAAATTGTCACTCTCCTTTGTTCATCTTTCATGTGTCTTCGCCTAACTTTTGAACGTCACATTTTGAACATAAAACTAAAGTGAATTATTTCCAATGTATTTTAAAACGACTCAAGGGAGCATGAAGCTCGTAGCTGCGCCAGCATGACTGCATCCTCGTAAATTTCCTCTCCGATGCTCAGCTCCTTAACATCTGAACCCACTTACCTGAGGCCATTAGCAACGTAATAGCACAACTGCCGCAACCGCACAGAACTTGGCAGCTACTTAGCTGATTATACGGAACTCGAGTGAGCTCAAGTGCGTAATGAAACTAAGTTCGAATTCACGCGTAAAATGTTTCTGATTTACATGTGAGCTTGGCAAGGGCTTGCGGAAGATGAGGCTCCTCCCTAAGAACAAACGATTTTAATTCGTGTCGCGTGTCCTGAAATCTTCCTCGCAATTTATGCTCAACTTCCAAGGTTAATGCAACGGCTGACGGTGTAAACGCGTAGAAATAATACGAAGTAATCTAGACCAGCCATTCTGAAACGATAAATTTCTTGAATATTTTTTCATATTGCGTTAGTAGCTTGAGAAGGCATTCAGCTCCAGATTTGGGCTCCGTCACAGCGTTGCTGAACATGCTGACCGTATATATTCTTGCTGGAGAATTGTTCTGTAATTGCATCACATTGTTTACGGTGTACGTTGGAGTATAGTTTCTGAAGGGAAAGTTTGGGTGTTCAAGCCTGTTACTTTCAATAACTGGAATTTGTACAATAAATATTTCTTCTGCTTCTGCAACCGTATGGCACTTGATTATCTAATATCGTGTAGAATTTTATATACCAAATTATTTTAAGAACATAAACAACATCCTTCTGTCAAAATATTTGTTTACGCTTTGTATAAAACAGCCTTCAGCAAAATCGACAATGACTATACTAACGTTTTCAGATATTTTATTAGTTAGCTGTATTTTAGCTCAAGGCTAGCCAACAACTCGCTGCTTTGAGCGCATTTTGTCCACCATCCAACATTTTTTGAACGTTTCTTTTAATACTGCTAATCCAATAACAACAAATTGCTTCCAAAACTACTGTTTTTCTAAGAAATAATATTAAAATCAGGTCTCCTTGATAAAGAGAGCAAATCTGTCTGTTAGTGGAAAGTGTAGAATAAAGACTAATTTGATGAGAATCAACACCCAGGAAGGTGCTCAATGGTTTATTTAATTGTGTTTATCTGACTTATTATTCATCTCTATTTATGTATAACATCTCTAATCTGAATAATTATCATGTGTATCTCTGACTATCGTTCCGGAGATTCCAAGCTTCGCTATAACATTTTTAAAATTACCTACACTGAAGAACTCTATTGTAGTGCAAACCAAACAGTTACTAATGTATTCTTATTATTGACAGTTAAGAGATAATTATTTGAAACCTTTCTCTCAACTGTAAGAGTGGCTCTAGGTTACGTAGTATTTTCTTCATCTTTTTGATAGAAAAATTATGATCAAATTTTCCCTGTGTTGATCATAAAAGTTTCTCCATGAATTTCTCTTCGAGAGTTGATAAAAAGTAGTTGTGTTAAATAACAGTTATTGCAGAAATATATGGTCCTAGTATCTCGTTGGGAATATGTCACTGAACTTAAAACACTGTACTTTGAGTTAATGATGTGTTAAAACTCGCTGAAGGTAACAAATCGGAAAAAATTCATATACTGTACGTATTTATTGCAAGCAAAGAGTATATGTATACAAATATGGGTAGTAATTAGTTTTAATGGTTATAAAATTTTGCCTGTTGGGCAGTAAAAGGTGCTCAAATGAATGGATTTTTATTGCTACTGTGTGGGCAATAATACAACATTGGAAACTATGGACTGAATTGCGATCCTGGTCTTGCTCTTTGTTCTTACGTTAAGATCTAAGTCCACTAAATGCATTACAAATTAATTTTATCTCAGTCTAAATCACGCGGCATGATTCGCTTGTCTTTACACCCCAGCATTGCTGTAGCATCTGATGAAAGTGTTGAACAACTCCAGTATTTCCTGGTGTCTTACGCATGACAGGGTAATCAACTTCATGCACATACTTGCCTGCCTGTCTACCTACCTATCTACCTACCTACCTATCTATCTACCTGCCTGCCTGCCTACCTATCTTTCTATCTACCTACCTGGTCCATCTCTGGTGTTCTGTTCTTCCGTGTCTGTACTACGAACTTCTAAGTAGATCCGCAGCGAGAGAAATCCTACTTGCATAATGTAGCTTTAAGATACATTGGCAGGTCTGTGAAATGTAGTAATACGAAGACGATGAATGTATGTATTGGGTGTAAGTTTTTATCAAATGAAGTCTCTCGGTATTATTTTAGGCGTTTCGGCTACCTATTTAGCGCTTGCTGCTTTCGCTGAACAATTCGTTGTGCGCAATTTTACTCGGCTGTGCTGTAGACGTTATTTAAGGCCAATAATTAGGGCCGTGGAGAGAGGCAACGGCTTTCATGGAAACCCATCATTGCAACCGGTGCCTGATAGATGGCTGAGACTCCAACAGCGTTCATACGGGGATCGTTACGGAGACGGCTTTATGGATCACATTAATTGTAATATGTGGTAGGCTATTCCATCACTCCACCTTTAATCTTAACGATAACATCAAAATGTACATCATACTGGTTGACTTGAGACTAGTTGTGTAAAACATGAATGCGTGGGAGGGCTCGTTCAATCCATGAACCGGCTTCGATTGCTCTGCAGCACCAGCTTGGATCATGTAATGCCAATTCGTAAAACTTTAGGAATAGCCAGTAGTCACATTGGTTGTACCAAAATAATAACTCATTTGTTAGTTTAATTAACGCAAAGTGCTGTAAAAAAACGAAAATGAGTTTTTCGTAATGTTTATAAAATATCACTTTGTTTCATTTTGTTGTTATCAATCGTCAAAATGAATTGAACGGCCGAGCATTTTACTTTCATTTATTAAACCTACAATTGTGTCAGATAATTTGTCTGCATCCAGTACTCTCACATGAAATGGGTTTTACACACTTATAATATTTCCTATACATGAAATAAATGTCATATATAATAAACACAATGCATTCTAAACGCATCTCAAGAAGATTTTTGGTCCAAGATTTCTTTGAATTGAATACTTGTAGGAATGTATACTACGGTTGCTCCATTACTGGTCTTCATAAAAATTCGTTTCTGTGCATCTGAGAGGCTTGGTGCAGATGACTCGCTACTCTTCATGCCCGGTGCTAGCAAGTTTTTCACTTTCTCAGATTAACAGGAAAAGAGGTAGCCGTTCTGATCAAACATCTTTCTTAGACGAGGTATTACTAAACAGTTCATATTGCTATATTGTATTATTGACATTAGAAATTAAAATAATCAGTAACTCTCGGATACCTAGAATACAAGCCCTCGTGTTTCTTGGATTCTACTGCGTTACTTCAGATGCTCTTTGATGAGAGGAATGTTCACTGACTGAGGATAGACAAAGACGAAAATAAATAGTTAATTGTTAATGATGAATTTAGGGTACAAGTTGAATAGATTGAAGTGAACCATTATCTTCATGAGTCATTGATTTTCTCTAGTATTCTATTTTTACAAATGAAAAGCGAATGAAATGCTAAAAAGTGGATCATTCTTTAATATAAATAATTTTGACTGCATCATTAGTTGACAACACACGCATGTATGAGGATATATATATATATATATATATATATATATATATATATATATATATATATATATATATATATATCTGATCGTTTTCCATTGTTCTCCAGTTTGGAATGATAGTTGCGCGCGTTGCCCATGTTCTTACTTTAGTATGCCGTGACGAACGCTTCCGCCTGCATAGCAGAGCGTCATGGGAGAAGTCTTCATGCTACATAACTCTAGATTACCTCATCACGCTCAGCAGGTTGCATTACTGATGAAAGTGGTGAGTGTAGGAAACAGCAGTTTGAAATTTCAGCCTTAATTATGAATACTTCTATTCCCATTTTTTTAACTCCGCGGATATTTTTAAACAAAAACCTACTCTCAATAGTGTCGATAACGCGGTGTCGCGCAAGATTGTGGCCGGAAATATATAGTGTTCTCATTGCTTTCAAAATGTTCATTAATATTCTTTTGCTTGAATTATTTTTTCATACATCTCATTTTCAGTGGTGACTTGAACTTTTATTGTACACTACTGATGTTGGACTTCAAAAGTGTTCTATTACTGACTACTGAATTTTTCATCATTGTCTTTGGTTTTAAATTTGTATCATAAACGTGTTGGCTTAATGGAACTCATTTTAGTATGCTGCTGAGATATTGAAATTATTAACATTCTGTATAAAACATTCTAGCTAAATATTATTCAGAACATGCATGCACTTTAAAAAAAGGGTGCACTTGGGATTGTGTGGCAGATGGGAATGGTAAGTAGGGACAAACCCATTTTAAAATGACGATTTCCTCCTCAACGTAGTTCATTCGCTTGATTCTTGTGCTTCTCTCGTACACTTGCTTGGTTGATTATTTACATCACTACTGCTGCCAAAATGTAGCGAAAAACGAGTAATTGACGATTATATAATAAAAGAATACAAAGAATAAATTATTTATTTCTTAGTAATTTTCATTCATACTTATCATTCTTTGTGATGGCTGTTTAATAAATCCAATGTGTGGCTTAACGGTGAATTACTAATTTTCCGTCATTTTTCGATTCAGCGCTCGAAAACAATTTTACATGAGTTTTCCATTGAATGCTTTTACCTTGATTTCAACAGTAAGCATCATGTGAAATGAACTTCTCTTAACATTATTTTTCTCTTTTCGTACATCATTTAGGTTTTCAATGAAAGGGAATTTCTTCCTCTCACTTTCTTTTTCTTGGGAAGACTAATTACATTTTTAGACTGGACTTTGGACCACTACCTGTTTTTACTACTCCAAGGTTTCCATCTCATTATTGCCACGAACGAGTTCATCCGATCCTTTATCTCTGAGCTGCAAGAGCTTGAGGGCAGGCAGCTTGGGCGTGAACCTTTGAAGCTTCTAATCTAGCGAGTGCTGGAGAGCTTGGACCTTGTCAACAAAGTGTTTTACCAGCGCTACATTGATTCCCTCACTGATTGCTAAATTAGTGAATTCCTCTGAACCAAAATGGTCTTTGGATAACGGCTCTCGAAACTTGCTGTTTGTCTGATCGTAAGTTAAAGACAGTAGCTTTTCTGCCGCAGTAATGAGTTCAGGGTTAGAAATTTATTCTAATGAAGGAAAAATGCGACGCATAAGCTTTCCTGGTTAATGGACACATCTAGATTTGGTGTACTGTGACCAAGAAATGTCGCTAACGCCTTTGAAAGATAAATAGCCATTCGTTTCGAAGAGACTTCTCTCCAAAAATAATTCTGCGATGCTTGAGCTTCAAATGCAGAAACTATTTTACCTATCAAGCCACGCCTCGTATTGAAATTGAGGCGTCTGAAGAAACACCGTGTTCCTCATTCGAATTAGAATAGTCTTCTGCTTATTCAAAGAATTTGTGAGGACTTGTCTGTATGAGTTCCTTTAAAAAAGAAAAAGCTTTCTAATGCTTCTAACAACGAGGATTCGTCTTTCAATCTACTTGGTAATTCCTTTTTGAATTCAGAGTTCAGTGAATTGCTCAAAATCGTAATATCAAACATTTTTCTTCTCAAGTAAGCAATAACTGACTATATAAGAATCACAGTTGGGCTGGAGTAGCTTCGATTGACAATTTATGGATTGTATCATAACTTGAAGCGGCCAAAAGCGATCGGACTGCGACCACATGTTGGTTTTATGAGTATGTGGTCGGTGTAGTACTGGACTATTTGTCGTGGGACATCAATTCGTATCGAAATTTGGTGATTGTTATTCCTTCCTTCTCGTATTACATGAACGGAGGACTCATGCACAAAACATGTTGTATCACTTGATTTATTTTAACTTAGCTTTTCCATTATTATGTTTAATTTGTTACGTGAAATTAACCAACTCATGAATGTCATACTTTTACTACCGTCGGGTTTTCAAGATACTTTGTTCTGTGTTAGTCGTAGACTTTTTATTGCTTCGCAGTAAAATATGCTACTCTTACCAAAAAAAAAAGAGGCGTACCTGGTCTTGTGACTATGCATCGCATGTTGGATTGATTTCTCTTAATGCTTACAATTTGTATCTCACCGTGCAACTATCTCTACAACTAAAGCATGCACATAACTTATTGGAGCATCAAATACATTCATAACTAATACTTTACGCAACAGTATTTCACAGACCAAAATATATGCGTTTAACATCTACAACGAGCCTATAGAAGGCGTATCGAAGCAAAGCTCTGTACAAGACTTTTCTAGCACTGTCAGCGGGAGGCTGGCAAGGGACAATTTAATGGTTTCTTGGCTCGTGCCATCTACGCTTGCTGTGTCAGGAACTTAATGCAAATGCTTCTTTATTGTGTGGGCCAGCGCTGGGAAACTGATAAATTCAACTCCTATGGAGCAATATCTGCTGAGTGGCTAGCAACCAGACATATATAGGAAGTCATTAGTTTCAACTTGAACAATGTATTCGCTTTCACCATCAGTATATTAGCTATGCTGTTTTTATCACTGTTTAAGGGTGCCCGTACTGTAAATATCAAATTTCTGCTATTGGATTTGAATGAGCTCGTATAAATTATTTTGTTCCTTAAAATTGTCTGTTTATTTTAACCAGGTGCTCGTCTTCTGAGTAGTTCATTTTTCTTATATCATTACTCTTCCTGTTTAGTAAGTGCATTGGTTATATTTCCTCCACATTTTATTTCGAACCCAACAATAGAAGCCGCGTGAGACAAGGTACATTTTTGCCAAGTTCTTGTATCTATGTAAAGTCGTAGACATTGCAATGCGATCAACTATCTATACCATCTGCATAAACACTATACAGTCAATACATGTACTTCTATAAATCTTTCATTGTAGTCCGTCATTCTTAATAATTGCGTGGAACGTGCCATTCTTCCCAATCTCTTGGGCATTAATCATTGAAGTTTTCATCTGCCTTGCCCATTGAGGAAAGCATCGCCTGTTCAGCTAATTCTCTTTTGCATAATTGCGCGATGAGCATCCCTCGTATGGGACTAAACACTGTTTACGCCCAGTGTTGCGCACCAGTTGCTGCAGGTATGGCATAGACGGGCGCAGTGGTTCATAAGGTTGCGGTTTAAACCTACCAAGAATATTCTGATACCACGAAATAAGTAATGTAAAGCAATCGTAGACTTTTTGGGAAGCGATGGTGTTTGAGAGAAAAATTTTAAAGTCCGTTTTTTTACACAACATGAATAACGTAATTCATTGACTCAAGTCCATGTGGGCGCTCATGCAGATGAGTTATCGATAAATGAAGAATTTGCTTGTGAAGGTTCTTAAAACGTCGTTGTTCAACAAAATGTTTTTTTTATCACGTGTGTAAAAACGTCGACAGAAAGTCATACATCAATTAACTAATTCGGAACGAAAGTTTTTATTTACTGAAAACTTTTCGTGAGTTATAAAATTTTCATGAACTTGTTTTTTTGTAAAGTGTATTTTTTTTGACAAACTTTGACAATTTTTTGTGAAAAACTATTTTTACCTTCACTTATCAACTTTAAAGTCATCTTCGCCGTTATATTTTCGTTGGCTTAGAATTGGTGATTCACTTTTCGAAGTGCTAACGAGCATTCATTGGAGTTTGATCAATACAACTCTCACCAAGGAGCAAACAAACATTTGATGTGATATTTATGAATATTTTAGCTTTTGCTATGAGCAACAAGCTTTTTGTACGACAGCGTGACGAAAGACTTTTTTCTAACAAAGTTTCATAGTGAGACTTCCTATGAGCATTTACCCGCACCATTTCCTGAATATTCTATCTCTAACGAAATAAAATGTCGTAATAAACTCTGTCTAGTGTTATAATGATGGCAGGAGTGGTTCATTCATAGCGTTACAGATCTTAAAATGAAATGAAGGTAAACTTGATATTTTTATTAAGTGTGAACTAACGAGCATCGTGGTTGATGCGCGCGATTACGTTAACACAAAGCATACATCTACAGGAGCTAGCATACTTCCTTTTCCCATTGCTAATATTTCTTCCATGGATTTGCTCTTTAAAAATTAAACGGCATGGTTTACTTTTCATAACCAGGCCGAAACAGCGGTGTGTTTTATCGTTCAATAAACTGATAAACTTTCCGTGTAATTTACGACACATCCGAGTTTAGAATATAATTTGTTTTTAATTCTATTTTGCTCTCGTAGAATATTTCCTATACTTATTGGTATTGCCGAAGAAAACTATGGTTTTCACTACGATGATAAAGAAATGCAGGATTATAGCGCTTACTCAATACTTATTAAACCTTGAAATACTTTCATACTTTGTGAAAACCTTCTAAATTGCCACAGCTCGTAAATAATTATAATTCTATGAGCATGGAGACTTGAAAAATAGCATATCGACGTTCGCTAGTTGAGGAAATGGAGGAAAAACGTCGCACCATAGTTTTCGCAATAGTATTGAAGTACAGTAGAATTCCTTTAAACTGGCACTCGCTGGCCGAGCTTTATGTATTTATTCCTTATGCTTTTTTCTTCTTTAACTGTTTTAAGCAATTATATTGTTTTTTTTGTCTAGCGTGTCTATGAATTGTTTGTGGTTACTTGGGTGATATTGTAGTGGCTTACCGGTTGTAACCGGTAACTGCAAAGTCCCATGGGTGCCGGTTAAACAGACTTCTACTGTAATATCAAAATTCCTGTAATATCGCGATGTATGAAGTTCAATTGTAGATCAACCATACTTCAATTGTATTTGTTACTTATTCTGTGATCATAATCTGAAGACAATAATTACAATGAAAATTACTGTACGAAAACGACACAAGAATAATGAGCCCAGCGATTTTTATGGCACTACTTCGAGGAATAATTGAAGTTTCAGTAAAGTATCAAGTAAAAATCGTAGCTGAGAAATTAAACTGTTTTTTCCACCGCAGTGAAATTACTGGGCCATTATTTAACTCTGAGTGTAACGCTCTTTCTTAAGTTCATTGAAACTCTTAAGGCAATGCAATTTTTAGATGTATTACGGAAACATAACATCCTTTATCTTTCAACATTTTGTGATGCCATAATTTAGTGTTGCGTGCTCTCCAGATTTGGGGTATCAACTCCCGTATGTACCTTATTCATATTTTGAAGATTTTTGAAACCTAGCAATTGTATCGTAAATGTTTAGTTGAAAAGAATATTGCATACTTGATGTGCTTTGCAAGAGCTGTGTGACTTCACGTCTTTATTGGTTAGTATGAACAAAAATGAACGTAGATCCTGCTCAACTTAGTTATGTAGGTTGAATTGTGTTGCACAAAACTTTCAAGACTTTGTGTCCAACGAAATATGAAACTGTTGTGTAAAAATTAGGATGTTACGGTGTGTAAGATAATATCAAGCCATCGTAAATTTTATTTTTCTGACAGTTTTCTGGACAAATTTATAAGTGAACAAAGTTTTCGATTGGGCTCGATAACCAAGATTTTATTGTAGCTCCGCGATATTTTATTTACATTTGTGGTCATCAATATAACATTAAAATGAAAAAATATTTCATTAACAACAACGCAACGTTACTCGTATTTAATAAACTGAATTAATGTTTTAAGTGACCAATAATTCTGATCTCATTTGACCCGGTGCTCCTGCTTGCAAATGATTTAATCAGACAAAGGTATTCTGGCAGCCGCGTGTCTGCATTCCTGTACTGCTACTTTAAAGTTATACAATGTATCACTCTCTCTGAGAGGAAAATTCTTAATTTGATCACCAGTCATTATTTGATTCTCTTCAGGTCTTTTGCTTCAAAACTCCGGCGCGTTTTGTTTTTCTGAAATCCGGAGCGAGAGAATACTGCGAATTTTTTTACAGTAAAATTGATGAATCACCAAAATAGTGAAATTGTTGTTTTATTAAAATTATTTGTAATTATGGGTATTTTATTGGTATTAGCTTTTTAAACTTGAATCGTGATTTTTCTGATTCACCGACAATATAAAAATAATTCTATAAAGATGTTTTACTACATGTGTTTTCTAAAGTTATTTTACACCAACCAAACACTAGCTGAAAATGAGGAAACTAGTTAAAATTAATTTTTATTCATCGCTCTTTGTTTTGAAGCTGGAAGAACCCTTGGTCAGCTTTTGATATAAATTAATAAGAATAAACATCATGCAATAAGTGCCAAAAAAATGAACTCGAAGATAAAAGAAAAGTCCAAAATAAATTTACGAGTATATCTATTCAAGATGTACACTTTCAGATTGACCGATATTGCATTAAATTGTTAGATTTAGTCAAATTATTTATCTCTTTCCAAAATTTTCTATGTTGGGCTATTACAGGTATTGAGGTCGGATTTCTATATCACACATCCTATATCAGGATTGATGGTTTCAGTATTACACCTGAGCAGCAAAAGTTATGTTCCACTAATTACTTCAGAGGAACGTGTATATCATTCAAAATTTTCATGTAGTTAAAATAAACTACAACAAAAATTCAATCCTTGACTGGCACGGTTTTCTGTTCACCGTCCTCTCACTACATGAAAACTTGACGAGTTCTACAATTTAGATGGTCCCTCTTCATCCGCTGTGACTGCAACAAAGCAAACTTATTATTTTCTTAATGACTTGTGTAGGGGAGAGCCGCTGCACTCCATGAAGTTCTCTCTCACGGACGCCTTGTTCTGCTGCGCTACTACGTCTTTTTTTGTTCTCTTTGAAGGAAATTTTATGAATTCTTCATATGAACTATGAAGTATCATACGGGGTTATACAGAGATCGTGTTTTACTAGCGCTTGATTTTTTTGCTTCACATCCTGTGTCAACTATTGAATTTTAACTCGTTGCTTTTCATCTCTTGTACCAGTGAACTGCTTGTGAAATGTTTTGCAGCTCTGTTTACAACAATGTGAGATTTTAATTTTGCGTCATCAATATGTTCACGTATCTTAAGTTTTTTTTCTGCATCGATATGTCTTCCCACGTTCGCTTTCTCCAATCGTATCTTACTCGTGCGATATTTACTGTTTTCCCATTTCTGCTTTCGCTACCATTTTATTGGAGCTAACCGGGCCGATCTCGTTTGAAATCCCCCTTTCTAAAACCAGAAGCAATTCCGTCAGATCTCGGGTCCGGTATTTGTTGCTTTTGTTTAAGTCACACGAAACAAGCAAGGTAGCTCTGATGACGAAGCTGCGTTCCTGGCACACACTCCAAGAGTGATAAGTGCTGCGTCGCCGCTGTGCTGCTACAGCACTCAGTGCTGGTGCTACAGCACTCAGTGCTGGTGCTACAGCACTGAGTGCTGTAACACCAGCACTGAGTACTGTAGCACCAGCATTGAGTGCTGTAACACAAGCACTGAGTGCTGTAACACCAGCACTGAGTGCTGCTACAGCACTCAGTGCTGGTGCTACAGCACTGAGTGCTGTTGCTGCAGCACTCAGTGCTGGTGCTACAGTACTCAGTGCTGGTGTTACAGCACTCAGTGCTGGTGCTACAGTACTCAGTGCTGGTGTTACAGCACTCAGTGCTTGTGTTACAGCACTCAGTGCTGGTGCTACAGCACTCAGTGCTTGTGTTACAGCACTCAGTGCTGGTGTTACAGCACTCAGTGCTGGTGTTACAGCACTCAGTGCTGGTGTTACAGCACTCAGTGCTGGTGCTACAGCACTCAGTGCTGGTGCTACAGCACTCAGTGCTGGTGCTACTGCACTCAGTGCTGGTGCTGCTGCGCCCATTGCTGATGATATTGCAGTCAGTGCTGGTGCTACTACACACAGGGGGGGGGGG
>VCRD01000345.1:37744-63805 GCA_006783055.1 Trinorchestia longiramus | reverse complement strand
AGTAAATTTGCTCAAAAATAATCCAGAAATGATCAAGAGAGCCATGAGAGCAATGAGATCGAGAGCTCAATTATGCTTTGATAGGAATGGAAGACACGTGGAAGGAAATGGGCCTTAGAGAAATAATTTCAAATATTTATTTTTTATCATCGAATCATTTTACTATAAATGAATTAAAAGGATTAAATCACATTTGTTATAATAAAATAAATGTTATCTGAAATCTAATTTTAAGCTCTTTTACCATTGCGCAAAAAGACTTTTCCGTAGGCAGTGTGAAATTGCTACTGTACGAATACCATGAGAGATAATTAAATGAAATTTCTAACATTGATAGACAAAAGCTGTATTCAAAAAAATATTTTTACAGAACCGAATTATATGCAATAGATTTAAAGTTATATAAATTAAAATTTCGGGCCTCTTTTTTGTGGGACACCCTGTATATATACTTATGAAAGGTACGTAGTTACACATGTATGGAAAGTATGATGGTGAATGTTGGAATTTTTTAATATTGGCTGAGCCACATGACTGAGAAATAATGGCTGAAAGTTCAAGAGTTAACACACTTTTTAAAAATAACACAATTCTCAGAATAGCATTAGAATGTTTAGTCGTAGACATATCTTAATTTGCCTTTGCTTCCTAATAGTACTGCAATATTACGAAAGGTGATTCATCAACGTTGTATTTTAGATCAAATTATTCCTATTTTAGGGAGGGATTTTACGCCTACAATTCTTCCCTTCTGGGATGTAATTAGATGAGTTTACACATATTGTTGACCACAGTTTTTAAAGTTGTGGAAGGTTAGATCTTTTCTCATATGTTTTGTAGGAGTTGGTACTGGAGGATAAAAGAGCCACGGAAGGCTAAACTGGGTCTATCTTATTGGCAAAAGCTATTTTTCTTCCTTTTAGCTCATCTGAAGTCGCCTTTGAAAACTACTGCCTACGACAACAGTAATGTGAGCACATTTTGACGTCAGTCTGCCAAGAATGGCATCAAAATAGAAAAAGCTCGCTGATTAGGCTTCTATATTTATTGAAACAAAACTGTAATTCCCCTTCTCACACCTCACGTACAGTACGTAGATTCGAGCAGAACAAGTAAACTACACACTAAAAATTCCCATGCTTCCCATTATAGATCAAACTTCTTACGTCAATTGAACATTCTAGAGTCAATCTGAATGTTACTCAAATCATCTTGATAAGATTTGTCATCTGAGGTCATGACTGCAGATAATACAAGG
The DNA here is from genome assembly GCA_006783055.1 of Trinorchestia longiramus. NCBI lineage: Eukaryota > Metazoa > Arthropoda > Malacostraca > Amphipoda > Talitridae > Trinorchestia > Trinorchestia longiramus. The sequence goes on along the minus strand of VCRD01000345.1, from coordinate 62,547 downwards.
TACTTAGCCGCAGTTGTAGCTCATGCGTATAGATATTGGAAACACATAGTTAGTCATGAGACTAGCTTGCTAGACAACGAAGTTTTTCAGTAGCATAAGAACGTTTAAATAGTAAGATAAATTTAACTGAACAATCGCCATCTCAGTGTTTTGTCTTAGATGTGCTCCAAGATCACTCTCGTAGCACCACGAGATATAAGAATAATTACTTTTTAAAATTAACTTTTCATGATCCTACATTTTGCATTAACCAATGCACGAAAATAAAAGTGAATAAAACAAAAAAATACTGAATTGAGTCAGTAGCTTCAGTATTATTAAATAAGTAGAGACTTGAGGCTGTCGACGCCAAGTATTTAACTGCTGTCAGTGCACTCTCCGATATGAAACAGCGGGAATGCAAGAGATCCTTAGAAATGAATGTGCATTAACGTTATCCATTCATGTACTTAATAACAGTTCAGTGTCACTTATAAATTCCTTCAGTTAGGCGCATATTGTGAGTGTTAGCTTGGTCACATCTTTATTCAAAATCATAATTTTTGTTTTTAAAAAGGCTTTTAGTGTGTCGGTGTTCTGTTTATAAGCAGTGTTAAAAATATAGGTTTCTAACAACACAAGATAACATTGATATTTTTACTATTACTCGAACTCAAAGATTCACTAGTATTCATGAATTATAACTTCCTTATTTATTCATTTCTTTTCTGTAAGACATAATCTTGTACACATAATTGCGCTGCTGGACACACTCCCTCAAGTGTTGGATGGTCACTTAAATTTCTATTTCGTGTTTTCTCAGACATTTCTTTGCTGTGTTTGAGGTCTTTTTGATATCTATATTAAAATGAGCAAATTTTTAATTAATAGAATATTTTGCAATTAAATTAATTGATCTATTGTAACCTTCTGGAATTAGAGTAAATGATATTCGATTCTAATAACAATTTTGAATAACGTAATTCTCTATTCAGTATAATATTATGATATACAGGCAAAATTACTAAAATGTAATTATAATAGATCGCAATAGACATTTTTAATTGTATTTCTAGTGCATGTTTATTATGGGTGAAGTGTACTTGTTACCATAAGTTACACATGATAGAAAATTTGGCTTTCATGGATAAATACTGTGAGAAGCTGTGTAAGTTTATGTGACGCATGTTATATGGTTTTAATATCGGCAATATATACCATGATGTTCTGCTGCTTTCTTCTCTTTAAAAAGCTATTTCATTTGACTCAATTCACTATGTTTTTATTGAATTTGTAATCAAAAATGTTCCATGGTCACTATCATTCCCTTGGTCACTCATCCGCCAAAACTTTAAACCAGCTGCCCGAAAACAACGTTTCTGCTGGCACTGTGAGTGAACACGTTCAAAAATTGTCGCGGTAAATATTGGACAAGGAGCTTCCCAGTATTATAACGTACTGATTCTATATCCCTGATTTCCTGGGTCTGGGTGTTACCGTTGCGGTACATGTCAGTCACTAAAATGTCTTTGCCTGTCGAAAGTGCGTGTGACTGATTTGACTTACGTAATTGAAGTGTATGTGCGTGATTGAGGCCTTTACTTTCGAAGGCATGGGACTTTGGAAAGAATCCAAGAATGGACCAAACTGCTCATTCCTATTGCTTTTTTCTAGTCTTTTCTATCTATCTTTTCAACATCTACACAGCAGAAGTGCATATGATGCTACGAGACTCTTGCTCTTGAGCAATCAGTTCAGAATCCGTCATGCAGAACTTGAAGCACAGGTCCGTGCAATTTTTAGAGCTTTGTATCCCATACACGGTTATCGGATACTTTGAACTGAAATCGATAAAACTAGGTTTAAAAAATAATTATTTTGTCCTGAAGCTGTAATTTTTCGTAGGAGACAACGTGATTCAACAAGCAACTGAATTTTTAATTTAAGTTTTTTCTCCTTTTACTAGCTTTGCACAGGTGATGGATATTTTTCTGACCATTTTTTTTCAGCGATGATTTCTTCATCGATATGAACTCGTGCTTTAAAACTACAATTCGTAACTAGTTAAGTAAAGGCTAGCCTATCAGAAGGTAGGACCTTAAACAATCTTATCTCGACTGCTCGTTCCCAAAGCAATATATTTATATTGTGTTTCATTAGAGTTAAATTTATCGTTCAAGTTTGCTAGACAATGCTATGCACAAGCGTTCCTGGTTTAAGTTTTATTTTATTTTTTACTTTGTTTCGATTTTGTATTCGATTCTTGCAGGATTCTTATTACTAGCTGCATTATTTCACAACGAAGTCTAGTTTTCAAGTTGATAACTAAGAGTTGACCATAAAAGATTCAAGATCAATGATCATTTGATGAACATGAACAAAAATACGGGTTGGAGCTTACAACATATTCACAAAGGTTCTTCCTGTGGATTTTACAGTACAAAGTGTTTCTTCGTGGGTGTTTCTTCATAATATTTTAGAACACTTATGTCAATACTAACAAATGTATCCTGCCCCTGGCGATGGCAGAAGACCTAAGTTCCAGGACTGGGTCTTGTAGCACCACAAGTCACATCTCGCTGCGACAATTAAGGCCATTTACCCTAAAACTGCACGTTGTATTGCAACATGGAATGTAGAGACGGTTGTGATCAAACTAAAAATTTCCTTTGATGGGCTCACCTACCTATAAATGGGGAAAACTTCTCTCTGCGCTGTAATAACGTGTCTTAAGAACTACGTTCCATGGGTCCATCTTTGTTAAAAAATACCAGAACAAGATCCGTTAAAGGAATTTATATAAAAGTAGTTGTGAAAACATGTTCACCACGCTTTGACTTTAACAGCGACACAAGTGATTGATAGTGCAGCATCGATGCTTAGGGTCGTCTTCAGACTGGTTATAGGCAGTCACTCTGTGTATCAAATGCTATAAATAAACAAATTGAAAAGGAATGGAAAAACTATAAAACTCATTAATGAAGAACAACAAGTCGGTAATAATTGAAAGAAAATATGACTTCATTGTATTTGATAACATACAATTAGTAGAATTCATTGAATGGCTACTCTTATTAAAATTATCTGATCAGGAAGAATCATTAAGTATGCATCGCTGATATAACTCATCGCTAGTCAGGACGCCCCTTTCATCAACACTAAGTAACTGAGCAGGATACTATCATTTGATTCGTGGACTCTATTAACGGAAGTTTTCTTCTAGTGCAGTGAACTCGTGTCTCTCTTCTCCGTTGAAGTAGTGACGACTGAGATTACCTAAATTATCAGATGGAGAAGCCTAAGATGCCAAATTACACATATGTATAACACTGGAAGATGTGTCCAAAACAAGAGCTGAGCCTAGAAGCTACTGTTTATAAGAGTGGTTCAGCCGCCAGTCAGAGTCACGTGTATAGGAATGGAAACAGAAGATTTAATAGCGGCGCCCTAGAGATATTCTTACCGTTGTGCATACATGTCCAGCCAATGTTTGAATTTTAACCAAAATAAAATTCAGTCGAAAGCAAATACTCAAAGTTATGGGCTTGGTGATCCTTTATGCAAGCAAATACATTTTAAAAATTGAGCATTGTTACTCAGGGAAGCTCTCGACGGTGCATGACGTGCCGTCAAAGCTGAACACGTTAACGTAACCGCAGCGGCCGATGTGGTTCTGGGTCGTGTAGGGGGCGCTGCCTCCAGCTCCTCCGTTACACGTTCCGGACTGAGCAAAGTAATTTTTCAAGTGGGTAAAAGACTATAGAGATAAATGTTCAAGCTAGCGATGATAAAAATTTTGTGTGGCAAAGGGAGTGATTTAACCATCACATTTCAATTTTCCTGTCTTCCATTACTTATTCACTTGTCTAAAGTTTTCAATATTGAAGATTACTTTCCTAAAGTTAATAAACATTTCTGAGGGCTTGTACTCCACGATGAAAGTAATAAACAGCTGTGAGATCTGAGTTTTAGTCTCATTGACGTTTCACATTAGGTGATGTTTTGTAATTTTAACCAATGAGAACTATTGTTCGATCAAAATTCCCTTTCTTATCAACATATATTTTTGTAATATTCACGCATTGTTTTCGATGAATTTAGTGATGGCACATAATACATTTTAAAATTAACGATTTACACTGTAGCGTTTGACTTCGTTCAAATGCAGAACAATCTTTTTGTTTCGCTCTAGATACTTTAATTAAAATGTTCTAAGTCGAGTCTGAAGAAGTTGCACGGAAAAGTTCATGGATTAGCCCAAAATATTTATTAAAAGGATGGTGTGGAGACTCTCAGTGGTTGCACGAGGGCATTCAGATTGTATCAGTGTTTGAAAACTACGCAACACGTACAGCCAGTGATGAAGTACATACGGTTAAATAATTTGAACCAGTTAATTTGAACACATCGACTCGCAATTCATTGCTTTCTGTACGTTCTCCACTTTCCGATACCTTGTGAGTTCTTTATTTATAGGTGCCATGCAGATACACAATCATGCAAAAAAATCAGGGATAATTAGAGCAGGTAATTATTTGCATGATTTGAGTCTTAACAGCTTGATATTAGAAAAAAATAATTTTAGGAATTTTTTTCTCCTGTGCAAGAGATAGATAGCTGTTGCTGTACATCCGAGTAGCCGCTAAACGCAGCTACCAATATGTACATTAAATAATATAAAGATCACAGAGTATCATGTTCATGTATGTATACCGTAGTACATAGTTAGCTGACATTACAATAAGGAATAAATCGAACGAAACTAACCCTTCATGAGTGGAACCAAAAGTCTTTATAAGGCGCTGCAGCAGCTTGATGTGTTTCAGTTAGACAGCACAGCGTAAACGGCAACATTCCCGTGAACGGGCGGCAAGATGCCCCGCTGTCTACTGTATGCATTTTTTCTACATATTCCCTGTATTTTTTTACTGGTGTGTGTATATATATATATATATATATATATATATATATATATATATATATATATATATATATATATATATATATATAACCTACAACAATATTATTACTGACCTGGGTAACGTCTCCTTCCCAGCCCTGCGCGTCGTTGGTGAGATAGGCCTTCACTTCGAACCAGCCCTGTTCAGTCTGACTGCAGTCCATGTCCACGTCCAGCATCCAGTAGTGGTCGCCATAACTGTGCAAAACAATAGCTGTACACAGACGTTTTACACACACCGGGACTGTAAATATACCTGTGTTGTATTTTTAACACGTTCAGATCAAGAAGAAAGACGGAAATAGATGATTCTCACGAACGACAATCGAAAATTAAAATACGAGTAATGATTTCAAATTTTATAAATCTGAGCCCAGAGCATTATTTCATTACGAGTATACTATCTCTGAAATTTATGGGATACTTCTGGACACCCCTGATAATACACATTGTCGTAGACTCGCTGACTCCTTGAAAAAACGCATTTCAAGTTTAATCTTCTGTATCTCTATAATACCTCTAACAGATATTATCTCCGTGTAGAGGCTTAACCCCATCCAAGAGTTTTTCTGAGTGACTGAAAAGCTACTAAAAGACTCAGAATTTCCGAGAGTAACTTTAATGCAAATGAAAAGTGTAAAATTTAGCGACTCTTAAATGAAAGCTGTAACACCTAATTTTTCCTTTCTTGGAAATATTCGGTACTCTTCTACCAGCCATAAATCTCAGTGTACCGTGAAATAAGAAGCCTATTTTACACGTAGTGTTTATGGTTTCTGTCTACACTGAAAGCCTTTAATATTTTTCATACATACCCAGAAAATTTATTCAAAATTTATGTGATTCGGTGTTATAATCTTCTACTTACGTGTTCAGTTCCTGATATCCAGGACTGCTGGAGTCGCTGCTTGTCCAGGCCAGGGGAGAACCAGATGCCTTCTCCCCATTGTAAGTTCCCTGGCCCGCCTCAGCACCAAACCAGTCCAGTTTGATGTCGCCTTCGCTCCAGGCGTTGTACTTGTCGTAGTGAGTCGTGGTGCCTAGAGAGTTGACCGTGATATCGATGGCGCATGGATCCGTCGTGACGTCATCTGTGCAGTCTGTTTCACACGCAGAAGGTGATCAAAATAACATTTTTCCCTCTGTAACACGTCGACGAGTAGGAATGCTCAAATTGAGTAATACATGTATACATACATTACTTGCCCACAATACACATGGGCATTACTTAGCATACATATTTTCAGAAATAAAGAGAGTTAATAAATGAGTTATTCATAAATCCTACCTGGCCGAACTGAACCGTCAATGCCTCCGCGGCTGAAGAGATCCTGTCCGTCGTTAGTCTGCTTGAAGACGAAGATGACAGTTCGGTGGACGCCATCCGTGATACTGGGCTCCGTGGGTCCTGGCGTTGTTGGTTCGGGTGTCGTTGGAGTCACGTCTGCCAGAGGATGAGCATAAGGCATAATTAAATGGATCAATGGAACCATTACTTCGCAAAAAAGACTAAAACGATGGATCCAGAAATGTTTTAAGATTAAGTTTTCGGAAAAGTATTTGGTTTAGAATTACATATTACAAATTAGACTTTCCATTTTATGTCTTACCCATAGGTGAACTCGTTACCTGGACCCTGAGTGGCAGTCACAATTGGCGTGTCGTCACATGCGCATCCTTGACAAATAGCAAAAATAGGCTCCTCCTCGTTGGTGATCGTCACATCGGCAGTACCATCAGCACCAACCGTGATTTCGGCGCACGTGATGAGCTCTGAGTACGTGCCCGCAGGCAGACCAGTTTGGAAAGTCTGGAGAGTGAAACCGAACCGATATTTGTGCGTCTAAAATAATTTTTGACATCATTGCATGTTTTATATTTTCAGTGCATGTATTTTAAACATTGTATTGTGGATACTAGAAGTCCGGATTTCCATAAAATACGTAATTTTTGTAATTAGAATTCTTCCTATTCATCGAAACTCCTTCAGAGAGGCGGCATCGACTGATATAATACATGAAAGAAATTCATCAAAAACATGTAAATTTTTTCCTGTGCTGGTAGTAACAAAATATTCTACTAACAAATACGAGTTGTTTAAGAATTGAGACGCTACCTGGGACAGAGTTCCTTCTTTCACCATGGCGAAGAAACCGAGATCACCTCGAGAGAAGGCAACCACGTTACCATCATTGTATCTGTTGTCTGCCGTAGTGGTACCTGCGACCGCATTGCGGAACCGAACCTACACAAATAAGAGCTAATTAATTGACCTAAGTAACGAGCAATAATAATAAACAAATAGAGACTTGCAAGATACAAAACTATCACTGCATTTTACAATGTTCTCGACAATTTCGTGAGTGCAGTTGCCTTATATTGTAATTTTGAACGAACAAAGTTCCATCGCATTATCTTGATGATTGCCCAAGGGCAATCTAACCCTTCTCTCTTGAGCATCGCTGTTTTTCGAGCATGTTTTTGTAACAGTTTTTTATTCCGATTATTACAACATTTTCTCACAATTTGTATAAATTTAAAATTTTATGCTTGTGAAATTGTTTATTTCCGTTCCAACTCACCATTTTGGCGATCGAAGGCCAGCGATGTTCACACACCCAGCCATTGCTACACTGGCCGTCTGAAGTGATGACCACGTCGTCGGTGCTGAGGGTGTTAAGATACAAATTTAGAAATAGTTTTCTTTGACCTCTATATTCATCAGTATGCATGCCAAATCTCAAACACCTATTCCGCCACGTATCCTGATTACGTATGAAAAACCCCCTCAAAAAACTTGTTTTTCAAGTGTGTAGTGCTGACCTGTAGTCTGATTTATGAGGAGGTCCCACGTCGGTGTCGTCGCCGTAGTCGTACGAAGACATGATCCTCGTGTAGCCGTAGGGCTGCGCAAGCGTGAAAGCTACACCCAGGCGGTAGTCATGCGGCACTTTGTAGGTTAAGATGTCTCCTGTGTTAAACCAAGGTTTAAAATAACTTTTCGAAAACCATTACGAGCTTTAGTTAATCTGGACATGATATTGAAAAAAGAAAATGATTTTCGCAAACGACACGCGAGATACCAAAAATAAAATTAATTATCATGAAAAGAAACAACTGATCACTGTTCATCTTTCCAATTTTGTCAACTACTAGCTAGAGGGTAAACATTGAACTACTGGTACAAATTTCTCGCGTTTGAAGTCACATCGGTTGTATCAACAATTTTAAACAAATATGTTTACTGATGTTTCCTGAATTGGAACAACTTACTTGTTTCCTATTTTACTGTAGTGAATTTTTAAATTTAACAAACACTATAATGCAGAATACATGTGTTTTAATGGTCGTTACATTTGTTCCAGTGTTAATGTGGACAAATACTATATATCAGAAACACTTCTTTGGATGCTTGTTGGACAATTTACATCAATTATGCTAAAATACAATTTTAAGTAACAGTCGCACTTAAATTAAACTGGTTGACGTATTGAATGCTTCGAAGCCAGAGTATATCAGTTAACACGTTAACCGCCACATGTACCACCGGTGGTACATTTGAGGATTTCACTTACCGCCGCATGTACCACCGGTGGTACATTTCCAAATTTTTAATAATTATTTTCAAAAATTAATTTAAAATATTTACGGAAGGTTAAATGATAAAGTCGTAAAATGGTAAAGTCGTGGCGGTAGTGACAAATCTGTGATATCAGGCATGGCGGTTAACGTGTTAACTTGATAGATTTGGTATAGAGTTTCAGTTTACACAAACGTTAAAACAACAAATTATCATTAAAACAAATGTTCCATGAAAGAAACTTCTGAACTCACCTGCACCGCCGTGTCCACGCTGGTTGTCGTGGTTGTCCACAAACACGAAAGCCTTGTCGGAGTCAGCCATGCCCCAGCCGGGGTCATACACTCCGCCCAGTTGAGAGAAGTCGTCTATGCCCCACTTGATTTTCTGGCAGTAGCGGAATTCCGTGATACGACCTGATTGTCGAGGTAGTATGTGCATTAATTATTTTCAGTGTTTAAAACATGCAATGATCCCACAACTGGTACACTCTGTTACCCAGGCTAGACAAAGCTGAGGCCTACTACCATACATATGAGTTGTGTTATTCGCCTTTGCTTGTAGCAAGATGCAGCAATATCCTGAATTAATCGTTATATCACAAATTTATACATCATGAAATAAAATTGGGAGAAGCTAATACCAAATTAAATTCATTAAGCCAATTATTGAGTCAATATTAAATTTATACGAGTATTATACTTATGAATTACTCTTTTGAAGCTGTAATCGTCCCCTGGCAATATCTCAGCTGTAGCCGTGCGTTTATTCAAGACATTCGAAATATTGTGCTCTCTTGCCGTATTACATTGAAAATGGATTATAAAACAATTATTTTATTTGCATACATGCCAAAATTTATGTTTCCTGACAGTAAAATAGTTGATTGAATTTAGCTTCGGTGAATTTTTCGTTTTGGGTAGCAGCAACGCCGTGGTCACAAGTCTGGGAATTTAGAAGTCAACTCCTCGTGCCAAAACGCTAATGTTCACCTTAGGAAGCTGTACAAGCGCATGGGCCTAACACATTGTATCATAATTCAATAAATAGACGTAAGAAGCGAGAAAACTATAAAAACTTTGTTCTTGAATACGTATCGAACGAAACAACTACCTTCCTGATCTCTGTGAAGATTTCGGTGATCATGCACGTGGTACATGTTGAATTGACAATGATCAAGCTCGAAATTCACTAGTGATAGTTCTGTTATTAATTGTAAAAGAAAATAAGTACGTTCAATTTGGGTCAACAAGGGATTACTATTTCAAATTATTTGACAAAATATTTCCTGAGTAGAAAAAGATTCTTCATTATGGTATGAATCGATGTATGGAGTTGTAATGCGAAATGAATTTTTCCCAGATAACTGAAAGGATTTGAAGACAACTGAACTCGTGCGTGTATTAAAATTGAAATAGTTCGACACCTTGCTTACTTTGCCAAGCATCATTCTACTTATTTTCAAGGCTGCTCTACTCACCAAGACCGTAGTATATCGTCACGGTGACCGCTCCGTCGTTCTGGTCGATGACTTCGTGGTAGAAGAAAGGCCTGGTGCCTGCAGGAAAGCCTTGGTCCGTGTTCAAATCGTGGGTCATGTCCATCATTGCCTCTAGATCCTTAAAAATATAATCAATGATTACAATAAATCTCAGAGCTCGATCACAGTACTAGGTTAGCAAGAAAGAACCGTCTTTTTTCCTGGAGAAAGTTTTCTTCGCACTATTCTAAGCAGAAGAACCAGCAATGATCCACAAGTTAAAAAGTCAATAAATGTTCAAGTCGGAAGATTAATGACTCGCCTCCGGCCACATGTGCTTGGCAGCGTCGACTCGGAACCCTGCCACTCCGATGTCCACGACAGTGTTGAAGTAATCAGCTACTTTCTGACGGACGTCGTCCGAAGCTCCGTACAGGTCCGTCAGGCCCACCAAGTTGCAATTGCGGACATTCTCAGGATCTCCATAGTTGTTCACGTTACCTGGCACACATGATGTAGATGGTGTGTACTGCCTTTGAAGTTGCTTAACAGTCTCTTTCAAATTATGCATCGATAACGACAGCCATAGACAATAAGTATGTATTGAAAAATACTCTACTTTAGACACCCTTCAAAACATATTTCAACAGCTTATAGCACGAGAAAATGTTCGTAGCGTAATCATAAACAATTATTTAAATGAAGGTTGTGAAAACTAATAAAAAGTTGGTGTTAGAATTTGAATACATTGTTGACTGACCGTCGAAAGAGTTGCATAGTTCACTGGGCGTGAAATCAACTTCGGTGTAGGGGACGCCAGGGAAATCGTATTGGCTGGAGTCAAAACTGGAGCCTGCAGAGCCAGTGCCACTTCGATCTAACCCAGCCATGTGGTTCACTACTGCATCGACGAAGACACTGGCGATCAAGTTATTTGGTATTAAAATCGGAAGTTGAATTCGAGATGCCAACAGCACGTGAGGTCACTGGTGAAATGTTGATCAGTGCTGTACACCACAACTGTATCTTCAGGCGACAAGGTTGAATATTTTGTAAAAACTCCCTAAAATAAACATTTCGGTATTGATATTATAAATTCTAAACTTCTTTATAAATTTATTTACTTCCAAGTTGACTATCTGAGGGTAACTACCCTTCAAATAGCATGACGTGGAATACACGTTCATGATCCAAAGTTCTAGTGTATACCGTCATGAGTTAGTGACCAAAGCAAAAAAATTAGCTATATTCGAGGTGTGTGGCCATATTCCGAAACTGACTGAACTGTTTTAACCCTTTCGGTCCCATAACTCAAATAGTTAGTATTTTTCGAAAACACCGGTTTTGATCAATTATTTGGGATACTAGCAAATAGTAAATGGACGGTTTTCTCTCACACAGGATTTAAATAATGCATTATCATGGTGGCATCTCCAGTAGCCGTCAGACTTTTGATGCACGATAATTCCTGTATACGTAAAGTAAGGACTGCGGCTACCAGAGATGCCGTCGGGGCCGAAAGGGTTAAGTGTGAAAACGTACCCACAAATAAAAAATTAAGTTATCTCATTGTGGAGTTATATTTAAATTCATATACTGAGTCTGAGTTGAATTCATGTGTAAATTATGTGAACAAATTATATGCATAAATAAATTATTCAATAATGTTAAGCTAATGAGATTTATAGAAAAAATGTAGTTATAAAGGAATGTATGATTATATATTATATTCCGGATGGCGGACTGAAAAATTTTCCTTATCACGTACGTAAAGAGGATTTGGACAGCTATGTAACAATTTATTTTCAAACAAAATGTGCTTCGATATGACTGTGTTATTAGTACACTACACGTTGACATTAAAAAAAAACAGTAAGTTAGCATCGCTCACCGCACTCCAACAGCATTGCAGCGCTGCACCATGTCGACGAACTCTGCCTCTGTGCCTGAGCGTGACTGCAGCTTGTAGGAGATGGGCTGGTACCGCTGCCACCACGGGTACGCAGGCTCCGACGTGCCTTCAGGGATCACCAAGTGCTCCATGGGCGGCGACACCTGAACATTGGTATAACAATTATAATGATTTATGCTAACCAGGTGTGGCATCGTATTGTATGTAACATGTATGCTACCATTGCTCTAACCACAGGCATGTTGTGTTAGATACGGAATTGCAAAGTTATAAGATCTTCAATGGGTCGATATTTGAAATCAACGGCTCTAATGTAATTAATATGATTGATTTTCTCGTACAATGAATTCCTTGAGGTTGGGCCTAATTAAGTGGTACATACAACCAGTTGACACAACGATATTCAGCAACTTAGACCTGGCGATGATTAAACACAAATGATAGTTTTCAGCAGAGTTGGGTGGGTTATTTTATATCATGATGATCACTTTTGGATAAAAGATATTGGATGGAAAATTTCCAACATCAATAACTGAGGCTGCTCCTAAATCTCTCCAAGCATTTTTGTAATGTTAGTGAATTCTTTGATTCTTTAAAATTACCCCCAGCACGAGTATCTGCGCAACGTGTCAATTGGGCGATGGCTATCAGCAAATAAAGTAAAATACTGGACAGTTCTAGCAATAGATTCACACTTCTTCCTCATCCAACAATGGTCATTTGTGATGCAAAATATACCTAAATTTACATGCGTTATGATCTTTCCAGTGATGTGGTGAAGAATATTCTTTAAAGTTATGTTATAAATGATCATCGCCAGGCATCTAAACTAAAATCCTTTAATCATCCCATACCTTGTCTTTCATGTTCAACTGCTTATCAAACTCTGCATCATAAGTACTCCACATGAGAAAAACGATGATCGTAAAATCTGGTGACAACGGACCTGGACTCCGCAGAAGCCATTCTGCGCGAGGAAGCGCTCGCACTCGAGGGCGATGTCCCTCCAGGTCCACTCGAAGAGATGCACGATCACCTGCTTGCCGTCGCAGGCTGGATTCTCGTAGCCGACCTCAGCCCACGCCAGGGGCACAACTGCCACCAAGCTGTAGAAGATAAATGGCGTTATAATATTTTCTGGGGTGATTCTTTTATCCTCAAGGCTGCCCAAATATGTAAAAAAATAGACATACCAACGTGAAAAGCTGTGAGATTAAAAACGACACTAAAATGTGTTTTCGGATAAATTGAAGGTAACTTCAACAAAACACATTAATGAACAGTAAGTAAACTACTAATGAGTCTAATGTTCTCGGTATGAATTATGAATTTCATTAAAAACTTTATTACCATCAGTTGCTGGTACTTTACAGCAGTGGTAAGTAACGAAAATAATTGTACGAAAAGCTAATGCACAAAAAAAAGACTACAAATAAAACGAGGGTATTTCTCATGCTTAAAGAACAATTTAAGTTCAATTTATAATCCTTTAAATGGCCTTGAACGAAGATGATTTTTGTCACAATTTAGTAATCGCTTTCATACCAGAAAAGAATCGCAGCCCTCATGATCAGCCGAGATGTACTGGTTAACTCTACGCTAGAACATCAGTAACAGTATGCCTCTCGCCCTATAAATGCATTGCAGACAATACTTTATCGATGCCACTGCGTGTATCCAGCGAACGATAGCGCTGTGAATTCGACATGTGACTATGTGTTTTTTTAGACTTTATTTACTGACGACACTACTACGTGTACCGCAATGTACGACTGATAACAGTTCGGCAAACCCCCTCCTTGATGACATTTCTTCAACGCAACTGCTTGAGGGTTAAGATGGTGATGGATGATTTATTGAAACCAATCCCAGAAATTTTTACTATCTCCTAATTTTAAGCGTCTTTTTAACTGTCATTTAACTGTGAATCCACGCCATGAGTAACAAATCGAAACAAAATATAGATATCAAGACCTCTTATACGAAACTTGAGCAGGAACTTGCAGGAATCAAGATAAAATTAGAAAACCTGACCAGAGCTTCACAACCAAGACCTCAGCACTTTAACAGACTAACTAATTAAAAATTAGTTCAATAAAACTAGTACAAGGTATATTGATTAGCCTTACAAGTTAAGATAAATAAACTGAAGTGCTCCAGAACGCGATGATCCAGATGCACATTCTGCGGATGACAACAAATGATCGTATGTATTGATGGTACAATGTTATTGATGAACAGCGTTTTGATGTCGAGAACTTAGAATATAAAACGCTAGTGATGTACAACATCATTGATGCATATTATAATAAACGACGTTATCAATATACTACGTTATAACCGTATGTTATTGATCAAAAAAGTTATTTGTACAACAGTACTGACATGCAACGTTATGAATGTTAATCATGTAAAACGAATAACGCAAGTATCAAGACGAGAATAAAGGCAGCAGCGTGAGACAACCTAAGAATATTTTTCTATTACCTTAAATTCAATATTGACAGAAGACACACTGAAAATACTAATAATTATCAGACGTACGTCATAATGAAAATTTTCCGTACAATTTGCAACAAAATTGTCAAAATATACAATCAGTAGATCTTTTGTCAGAAGAAAGAAATGCGAGAAGAGTTGTACATATCACATTATTGGAAGAAATTTCGGTTGGAGCCGAGTAAGATTTATGCAGTATCTATTGCACGTTAAGGTATAAGGCTGCAAGTATACCTCACCGAAAGACTTACTTCGCCGTGGAATGATACTTAAGAGAAAATCAGTTGCATATTTTACCCGGAGTTACAGAAATTTAACAAATTATAACTGATGGTTGTTTCTTTCAATTGCTTTTTTTGAGTTCATGTTCAACATAACCTTAAATCGACTGCTCAAAAAGTACTCCGTAAACAGGACACGGATAAGGCAACCTAAGAAACAGAAAAGTTTCCCCAACAGGAATTCTTATTTTCAGTAGAATTGCCGGAGGTTCTCTGGGAAATGTTCTCTTCGAAGCGAAATAATCTCCAATGGCGCTCTTTTATTACCCTTGGCCAGATTTTATAGGCTAGAATCTGTCTGCTATTGGGAACCATAACGAGCATTTAAATGTTCTCATATCCGCGGCTTGCGCCATATTCGGGGACATTCCCAGCTGGATTGGCCGCCTATCTGCCCTCGCTATGGCATCTTAATGAACACAGGCGGTGCCCGGCCCCCTCCTCTCCCTGTCTCACACCGCTGTTCCTATCTCTCCCCTCCTCACACTGTATTCACTGCCGTACCATCTGCAGCAGTAAACACCAGACTCTCAAGGCCTGGGACTCATACGTCAATTCAAGAATTGCGGCGCGTGCACAAGGTATGATATAAATGGGGTTTCCCGAGGCTTGAGGCTGTCACCAGTGTTTATGATATGAAAATACGTTGAAACTTTTAATGATATCGATAAACTGAAATGTTCAAGTCCTATCTAGTACTCATCTCACAAGAATAAATATAAGATGCATTACAATAAATAGAACCAAACTTACTACGTGACAGAACATGATTGTATCGAGCTGTATCACTGTGACTAAATCTAAACACTCTGCAATGCCGGAAGGTTTCAATTTCTTCCACGGAGTGAAATTATACTGTCCTGAAATTGTAGGTGGGTTATACTGTCATAATTTCTGCAATTAGCATCAACTGTATTGGTTACCGTCACGAAGCAACTGTAACTTGAAGACAAGAGCAGTCAGATATGAATGACTGCCTCGGGATGAAGGGCACTAAAGCTTACCTATCTCTACAAGTACGTCGGTCACTGCCTGGAGTCAAGCGAAGATGGCATATGCAGGCCCGGTGAAGCTGGCATTGATAAGGCTAAACTCGTATTGCAAATTGCATAGATGTATGAGTGCATGTTTAGTTCCACTCGGATTCATAATTTCAATTGCCCATTGGTCTAGAGCGACACAGTAGTTTAAAATGTAAATTCCATTAATTGTGAGGCTTTCAGGAAAAATGTGAACTATTTTTCGACGATAAGTACTTAATTTCTGAATGAACCTGATTACCGAAATAGTTGGTTAACTTGGGAAGTCCAAATTTCAACACACTAGAAAATTTCAGCACATCAGAATAAATACATTACTTAAGCTTAAATAACGTCCCAAAGAACCTTCGGCAATTTAAATAAAGCTTACAAAAAAACAACCCCTTGAGTTGGTGTACCTAAAGCAAGCTCAGAATAAAAGTGCGCGAGTGGAATCACTTAAAATGATTCATTACAACTTTTTATACACATGAATGGATTTTATCAGCTCTTGAAATTAAATGTCGGATTACGACACACGATATCCGGTGCTTTCCAATATTTTGTCCCGTCACAAGCCTGGAGTAAATGACTTCAAAGCTCAAAGAAGTAATGTTTTGAGCTGGTAAATAGGTGCGAGATTTGTGTGTGTGGGAACGAGTGCTTCTGAGCTGCGATGACGACTGCATCCAATGTGCCCTGACGTGGCGTGCTGCCGTCACCAAGCGGCACACGACTTTTAAATGGCAACTGAACTGCGTGCATGGGGCACTGGAGAAAGAATTTAAATTCATTGGCTAATTTTTGTTATTTTTTCTCTTGAAAAAACCACGAATTAATTTAGATTTCCCTATATCTATCTCTCTGCATGTACATATGAGCTTAGTTCAATCATTTGTTACATTTTAATAATTACTTCGGAATAGTTTTCTTGGGGCTGTTAATTTCTGGAATGACGTAAAGTTTACAAGTCCCTCTACAAACTCAGTACACGTTCGTCGTGGGAGTTTGAGATTTTGCGAATTGCTGGATGATACTCTAGTACTGCTGCACATTCCACTTGAGATGAGTGATCATACGAAGTCTCTTTGCTACTTTCGAAGGTTATCTTCAACACATACGTATATCAGAAAATGTTCAAGCCCTCGTGTGCCTGGCGGCTCTCATCGACCAGTTTCTGGTTCACGATCGTTCCCATGCGACGGAAAACAAAGCAGGAGCTTGACGTGGAGTGGCTTATGGTGGACATGACTGAACAACGATGATTCTATTAGCAGAACGCTTTTGTGTCACGACCTCGCCGAGAGACGTAACGAACAAGCGTCAAAAATTGGTGTCGCGCTTTGCTCGTTGAGATGCGGGAAGCACAAAGGCGATAGTGCGCGCTCCTGATGTTCATTGCGACGTGGGAATCTGATATTGATGTTATTTTGAGCAGTGTGCAGTTGATAAATGTTCTGTACAAGGCCATGTAGAGAAAAACCATGGTCTCTTATGGTACACACGTGTCTTAAAACTCCAGGGTTATGTCAGTAATGCTAGCCTCATCTACGGTAGTGTTAAAATACAACGAACAATAGTAGCCAACTGACTGGCCATGTCTTGAAGAGAAAGGACCATAAGGAGAAGTAACAGTAGGGAAGAAAGCTGGTGAATATAATTTGCTTCCTTTGAGTTTACACCAGATTCAACTAATCAGCGAGGCTATCCCTTCCACCCTTCAAAAGTTGGAAACACACAGTTGCAATATAATCTAGATTTTGGTGAGAAATCAAATGAAAGGGAGTAAAATAAAATTGTCCTATCAGTTTGCTGGTCAAATTCAATCTTATTTTTCTAAATGTACCCGATTATTTTAACTGACTGTTGATTCGCTTGCACCAAGTAGTTCACTTTTAATTTTAAAATTAGTTTTGAGGTAATCCACTTAATCTTGCTAGCAAAAACACTTCAAATTTGTGCAGCCATAGTAGCTCCTGCTGTACTATATGCGTCTCAGTAGATGCAAACAACACGATAGTTCGGTTTTTATTTTAAATAAAGTTTTTAAATTTTAACATAAAGAACTTTGTACTGGAGTTTGTCGTTTATTAACCTCTAAACAATGATAATAGTTCAGTTACAGCTTATGCCCTTGCTAAATTAGTTTTTTTTCATTCTTTGATGCGTTCAAGTGAAAAAAGTACAATTATAAAAAGAAAGTTTGCTTGTTTTCAGTCGGTTGTTACACTGAAGAGCATTGTCTTACTACTTAAAATGTTACTATGAATAAGGTTTCGTACAGCTTCAAACTCGAAGTTCACGCCCTAAACCAAAATCTTTTTTCGCCCAATGAAGGGAAGCGCCAGCGTCATGCACGATAGTCTCGGTCTATTTACTCGTATTGTCATCGGTACGCTGTCGACTTATGCTAATATGAAACTAACAACAGCTTACAAAATTTGGGAAAATGAATAGTTAGATTTTATTTTTCTCATTGGGGAACTTTATTCCTATCAATCATTCACGTATACTGTTTCAGTTGTTCAATTTTGAATTTTGATTATTAACAATTTATAAAAAATAGAATGTTTTCGTAACTTTTAATAACTGTCTACATGTTTCGACAAGGTTTCAAGTCTATCATATTCAAATAATTAAGCTATCTGGATTGCACGATCATATCCTTTTCATATTCAAATTTTGGTATGCTGATCATATTTAGACGCGTAAATAAATTGCAACGTTGTGCTCACTCTTCGAGTGCCAAGAATATTTATTTAATTTCTTCTAATCCAACAGAAATGCAAGGTAGTGATCCCTTTTTATGAAGCGCAAACAGTTAGAAGAGATCAGTGTCGGACCTACAGTTTCTTACTGATAGCTCACATTTCTAATCGTTCTGTTTAGCTAGATACAGTATCTCTCCTTGAATAGTGTGAGTTTTTTGTGGGGTGTTTGTGAAATTGAATTCGCAGAGAAATAAATTCGATTTATTTAACTCGTGCTGTAGCGTCAACTAGCAAGTCAGTCTTGGAAGGCGTTGACGGTGCAGTCAGAAACACCAAATGTGAAGATGTTGACGGCACCGCACAAGGCGATGTGGTTGACAGACGTATAGGGCGCAGTCCCCCCGATGGTACCGGTGCATGTTGACTAAAGATGACCACGATCAATTAATAAAATATAAAGAACATTTTTTACGTCGTTGTCAATGGCCGAGGTGAGCACGGAAATTTTTGTTTGAATTGATGGGACATGTGTAGAAATTGTAAACTGAGGTTGATTGAAGGCGGTAAAATCCAGTGTAGTTAAAAGAGACTACTCACGACTGAAAATAAACAAAATGCCTATAAGGTCTTTCTCAATTTAACAAATTTATCACACAAGCAATTGATGTGATATTTTAATCCAATTTGATTTATTGGACTCAATGATCGTCAAAAAATGTTAATCACATAAAGTTTGTGTGTTTCAAGCATCCTATGAAGAAAAAGGCCAAGGTACTTCTGAATGACCTTATAAAAAATGAGAGAAGGCCCAATGCATATTATAGTTTATTGAAACAAATTCAAATATGTTGACAGCAAAACTATATAGCTAAGTGCGGAAGGAATCCACCATCGCGTCCGCTAATTCGTGCATGAAACAAAAAATAAAGAGACAGGGACAGTGGGTATAGGGAAAAGAGGGTGGCCAAGAAGATCTGAGGAAAGCATCGATAGTGTAAGACAAACTTTTACTCCTTCAAAGTCCATCCGTACTGCTGCTAGTACAGATGGGGTTATGGAATTATGTTAAAGGTATCGAATATCGAACAAAGACACATGACATCACTTACCAAAAGCAAACGACTGATGCCATAAAAACGGGACTCGATGGTGTAGTGTACAACTAATTGTGTCCACATTAGAATATATTAAACACAACGAAAAACAATATATAATCCTTATTTTTGCAATAATTTTTACGTGAGCATCTTTTTATTTGTTTATGTAATAAATTTGTTAAATCGTTAATAGACTTTATGGACACCCTGTTCCTTACATTTTAGTATTAACAGCCCACCTATCAATAAACGTATAAAAGTATTTAGTTAAACTAAGATTTATAATGCACACAGTAGCTTTTGTAGTTATCATTTCTTCGTAAGATGTACGTCGCAGGTAAACGCTCTTGATCGAATAGCATCACCTCAATTGTTGAAGAATACCGTTTTAAATAAGTTTGCAATTACACTAGGAGAGTTAGGAACCACTCAGGGTTCAGATCATTTTGCAAAACAGCTTTTGTGGTTTCCTTTGACTGGTATCGTTGCATAGCGAAAAATAAATTTCATAGTAGGGTTTCGGCATTACCCTCAAAAAAGCCGCCGTTATTCTCTCACTAATCATAAAGCTAAGTTACCATTTCTATGTTGGAAGCCCCTGACAATACATGGCCGGCATTTGAATTGCGCAAAATTTATATTATAATGAATGACCAAGGCATCACTTGAAGTACATCGTAGTATTTAAGTTAATTTGTCTCTCATAGGTCCAACAAAGTTACCTGTTCTGAATCAGTTTCCCATCCGACACTGGTTGAGTATCCTTTGAAGTCGAACCAGCCGCCCTGGTCTACAAACGGGCAATCCATTTCCATGTCCACCATCCAGTAATGATCACCAAACCTGTAAATATTAATATTTACTTGTAAAAATAGTCGAGTTATCACGAGAAGTCGTTGCGTTTTTCTACTAGCATTTATTCGCATTAAAAAAAATTCATAGATCACTAGCCACGCATGCAAATATGCAATTATAAACCAAAATAAAAACCATGATATGACTCAAAGCCAAAACTTTTTTATCCCCTAATGTTAAATTCTTGAAGTACCGTGAAAGCGTCAACTTATAACGACCCAAATAATTTGGCACACTAGAACGAAATAGCTTAATAGTTTGAGCTGACGTGTTGAGTTGTTGGTAGCCAGGGCTGAGGATGTTGTTGGTGGTCCAGACAAGAGGAGTTCCTTGAGCGGGTGCCCCGTTGTAGGTGCCCTGCCCCTCCTCCGCCCCGTACCAGTCGAGGAAGTTGTCTCCCACCCGCCATGCGTTGTACCTGTCGTAGTGGTCTATGGTGCCCAGCAGGTGGGTGTGCATGGGGATTGCGCACGCGTCGTCAGTTACCACTTCAGTGATGCAGCCTGCAGACAACAGAGCAATCTGTGTCGCTTCTTTCTTTTACCAATGTATTAAAAGGAAAAAGTATTCATATTTGTTAATACCACTAACTACAGAGTTATTTGTACTATAAATAAGAGATACATTCTTGCTAACCCTCTTTTTCGGACCAGAATTGAGTCAGATCAATGTGGTCGTGCCGTATACAGCACGTAGTGTACAACGTCTTGTATGAGCACAAATACAGCAATAACTCGTAAGCAATAAGCCATGAAAACAAAAAAATGTTTTAGAATCACGTATTAAAGTTCTACTGTCAAATACTCTTTTTAGAGTCTGATATAAAAATACTGCAAACACAAGGTAATAGGGAAAAATCAGAAAAATTATGGTATTTCACACCAAAAGGCGCGAAAACAATCGGTAAAATATAAGGGTTTAGTATTGGCACACAATTTTCTATGCTCAAATCCATCTTTAGATATTAATATGAACATGCGATGTTTGCCCCGAGGCTTCATGGAAAACTTCTGATGTGTACATTTGAATTAAAATATTCAAAGTACGTCAAGACCACACTGAACTGCAGATGAGTATATCTTGCTCTATGAATCGTGTGTTAATGAAGTATAACGCATTAAATTCTGCTCGAATTGAAGAAAGAAGGAGCAAATTAGGGTATAGTTGTAGCGGACCTGGAAGGCTTATGAGGGCAGGGCCAATTTACAGTAGTAAAGCGAGCTAAAAGTAAATTGCTGAGCAATACCAAGCTTTACCTCTAGTTGAATCCAGAAAATTAGCTATGTTTTGCTTACATAATAGAACATTAAATAAGAATGAGTACTGTTTGCATACTGTGAACATGGCATGCCGCTTAGACAAGGAGTGTGTGCTCATTTACACGACAGTTGATAGTTGATGCCAATGATTGAGGGCATGGGACATCTCGCCACAGTCAACATTAAGTATCACGTAAAGAAATTGTTTTAGAAACTAAAGTTATACACAATAGTTAAACAGAGTACTTGAAGAAAAGCTTGAATATTTTAATAAGCAAGACCGTAACTCGTCGAGGCCGTAACTAGCTGAAGGGATGTCAAGGAGGTACTGGGCACGCACCTGAATGAATGTTTGTGTCTAGTCCGCCCCTGATGAAGAGGTCCTCGTCAGAGATGGTCTTGTAGTAGATGAAGATCACTGTTCTGTTGGAGGATGAGGCCCCTGAGGTCAGAGGCACCACCAACAGAGCGCTGCAGGACGCATTCAGTGTTACAAGATCTCAATTATTGCCAAATTCTCTTAAACGTACGAATGTAATTTCTTCTGATATGAACATTTTCATTTATCACTTAATATTAATGATACAGATACGCAATGGAACCATTAGGCTGCTTCGTCTGAGCGTGTACGTCGTCTGGTGATGACACAAACAATTTTGCCTGAATTTAATGTAGTTTTTTAGATATCGAGTTCAGTACTGCACTAAGAAAAGAAAATCAAAATCAAGGAGTGACCTAAGTGAAAAAATTGTTTCTATGGAAGACGTTTCAACAAAATCGAGGTAAGAAAACTGAAGAAATGAAAACGTGGAAACGAATGAAAAAAATCATCGCTAAGGCACAAAATTATGTGTATGACTCGCAAAACTTGTTGTCAATAGCCAGTAACGACACATTGAATAAAATGTAACTGGCCGAATGAAAAAGCGATCATTCATCCCAAAGGTCCGAAACTACACATAAAACGCAATATTATTAATAGCCAGGACACCGAGCTCACCATAATACAGCGAAGTACTGCATGCTGCCCGGGCTGCTGAAAATGAAGAAATGTCACACGCACGAATGGACTTTGAAATGTGGCAACTCACTAGCTCATGTACGAGCACGTGACGAGTTCCCAAGCCAGATTACAAAGCTCGTTTCGCTTCTAAACGGAGAATTATTATTATTAATTTATCATTATATAATATATTTACAATTATGTATATAAATAAAGCGAATTACAAATTATAATTTATTAAACGTTCTATTATTATATAATATTATGATAATATTTCTTCAAAAGCAAGAAAGTTTTGCGACGTGAGGAGATTACGCCAGTTGTAAGGTCATCATATCTGTTCCCATATACAGGCACTGTAGCCCTATTGAAACTGTTCATTTATTACGGTGCTAGGAAATTGTTCATAGATGCACGAGCAGGAGGTAGACTACGTTATGATGCCTCGCGACACTAGGCCTATAAATGTTGGATTCTTTTAGCTATCCTAGTACAATGAAGCATATCCGTCTGCGAAGAGAGAAAATACAAGCTCTGTCATTGTTTACATAGTAAAATTTCATATAAAGTGTATATGTTCGACTACGCATCAAGCTTAAACAAATTTTGACAAAATCGATTACATTTGGGATGAATAGCTTCAAATTTCTTTGATTTAAATCGTATTTCTATCTATTTAGTACTGTTATGAATAGCATTTAAACTCTCTAACCCCTTTGATGTGTGTTTTAGCTGAGATTAAGAGCACATCAACGAGACGATAAATTAAAATTGACAGATGAGTTGTCGCTGTCACTGACACTCGTACAGGCAGTCGCTTGCAAGAAATGCTCCCCTCCCCTCTCTTTCTTCCTCTTTTCATACGAAAGAGAGGAAGAGGAAGAGGATAGAAAACAGAAAGAGAAAGCGTCCCTGATTAGAAAACTAAATACAGAACAGCCTCCTGCAACTAGAATTGTGAATTCTGCGGTGAGTGGCAAGAATCTATTCAGGAGCGGTGAGCCCTTAAGGCACAATGACGTGGACACGCACAATAACGAAGGCAGGCACAAGGACGAGGACAGACACAATAAGGAAGGCAGGCACAAGGACGAGGACAGACACAATCAGTGGAACCTTCTACTAAAGCTGAGGAATGTCACACCAAGAGGTGCAGACTTCCTAATTTACCATAAAAGTCAATCTTCTTGAGCGTACCCATTAAAGGAAAATCATAAAAGAAACACAGTATTCGTTTTATATAACAAGTTCATGCTAAGTCAACGCAATTCCCTCCAAATCAGGAAAAATAGACCAAATTGATTAAATTGGAGTAACTTGAGTCGTGCTTGTTGATCTGGTGCATGCGGGATTAGTGTATTTATAAAAGTTAATCAATTGAATAACTGATTTAATTATTTCACATACATTACGGAACACAGCAACTGTTCAAATGGATCAGTATCGAAATATGCTTTCTAATCAACACAAAGGACAAAACCACTCGGCTGGCAATTCAACTAAATTTATATTGCAACACAAAGGTTTCCAGGTATACCAATTTCTGGTCCATTATCTTCAAGGTCACTTTGAAAATTTGCAAGCAATGAGTTTAGATTTGCAAACTCATATTCGGCATGATAAACTGCATTAGCTGTTTTTATGGGCAGTCCCGTAAGTGAATAACTTCGCCCTCACTGGGAATATTTTCGAAGTCTACGGAGGCACCCAAAGATTCATGGAATACTTTAGAGGTTTCATGGGCGCTTTTATTGATAGCAGAAGAGATATGACGAAGACCCTTTCCATTAGCAAGATTGGTCTTGCAGGGGAAGTTTGGGGCTTAATTATGATGGTTGCGAGAGTCTCCATTGGAAAGCCTCCAGCTATCGTGAGACCTGCATCTGTTCGATGAGCCCTGGTCCGCCCTGGACACCAGTAGCTGGGAGACCGCACCTCACTGAGGGAGCAACTATTATAATTCAGGGTCCTGCTAGTTGAGCAGCGGAGGAAATTTGAAACTGGAGTAGTTAGTAGACTGAGAAGTATCGTGTGTCCTAGCAAGGCCAAGCTTCTCAATTTCAGATTTTCATGGAGCCTGATCATGGGAACGTCGCAACTTTTATTGCGTAGGCTTCATTATTTTATTTATCAATTCAAAATAAAAAGTAAAATAAATAGTCTGTTTC
>VCRD01000344.1:288431-331566 GCA_006783055.1 Trinorchestia longiramus | reverse complement strand
CCCCAAACAAGACCTCCCCAAACAAGACTCTCAAACCAGACCCCTCTACCAAGACTCTCAACCAAGACCTCCCCAAACCACACCCCTCTACCAAGACTCTCAACCAAGACCTCATCGAACAAGACCTCACTACCAAGACCCTCAAGCAAGACACCACAACCAAGACTCTAATAATGCAACGCATGGACACTGCCGAGAGCCAAGTAACTCGAAACTGCCTACAAAAAAAGGCTAAAGGCACATTGATGGCAGCAGCTCCACCTGTGACGTAGCACTGCCCCCAGAACACAAAACCAACTGTTGGAAAACAAAAATTCTAGGCGGTGTTTTCGTAAACAAAACTGGTCAACTAATTCTACAAAAAACTTTTTCTTAGCTTCGAAATAATTTATAGCCAATAAATTCAAAAGTTATAAATTGCTTTATCGACCAATATAATATCAATTTGTTAAAAAGACATATGTACTGGAGTGCACTTGAGCGTGGGGGAAGCGAGTTCATAAATCACGCATGAGGTAGGTAGGTAAGTACGTAGGTACCAAAGACTCGACCTTTCGTAACTCCCACAGACCTGCATACGTCGTCGGGAGCTCGAGCTTAAAACACGCCCTATTTCTCAAGGACGACCGTGTTTGGCGATCACCTAAATCAAGATACAACCTTCGACCGAGACAGATAAGTACTGAACTAAAAAAAAACTAGCCCACACTCCTGCAGTACGTATACTTAAAGTCTTGTGCCGTATTTACCACAACGTTTCACAATGAACCTAAATGTAAACGCCCTGATATATCTTGAAAGTTGTAATGTTGCTTTGATGTAGCACATGATGAGCAAGCGCGATCTGCCGTCGATTATGAGCAATTTAACAGTTACTGAAATGATTTACTTTTCCTAACAAGGGAAATTGAATGACAAGTTGTACAAAATTTTCAATTGTGATCATCAACACAGAACGAATTAATTAATTTGTACTCTCAGCCGCTGCACTTCAACGTCGATGACAGTTTTCTCGTACCTCGGACATGTTAATTAAAGGCAATTTGTCGACAGTTTCAGGTCGTGAAGAAAAAATTGTACACAATTTACTACTTTTGCGAGACACATTTTGCGCATCAATAATGTTGTTGCAAAACAATTCTAAGCCCCTTAAAAACGTAAAAAGTTCTATTGATTCGAGAGAATTTGTCTACTACGGATTTATTAAATATCTTTTATGAACCAAATGCTTAGTGATCGATGTACTACGCTGCGTGTAGACAAATATTTTCAGGAACATTTTTATTACTTTTAGATTTGTTCGAGTGTTATTAAAGAGCAAAGTTTGCAACAATAAGTTTTAGAGAAAACAAGGAAGCACTAATTTAGGGTACTGCTAAATCCATTCTTTTCTCATGGGAGATTAATGCTGTACAAAAGAAATCTTTGATTGATTTTTCTCTCTAAATGTCACGGAAAAGTAATTAAAAATTAAAATAAAACCTGTATATGCCTCTCGCTTTCATTTCACATTAAAAACAATAAATATCTATAATAAGCATAACTTCTACTCGTACTTGCGAGTACACAGTGCAATGCAGTACTCATGGCCGAGCTAATGCTTCGTTTATTGCAGCAGGACACGATGGCTGTGCGTGCAGAGTTTAATGGAAGTGTTGAGGTGAAGTGAGGGCAACACGCTCACGTGTGACCCCGCCCAGGCCCGGAAGAACGCGCCACGTTGTCCACGTACGTTATTTAGACGCGACATTTGCTCGCTGAGGTTAACGTTGCAATGCGGAACACGAGCAGCGATGACCCTTCACGGCAGTGCAACTCACGGTGATGACCAGACGATGCCCTCCCATGGCCCGGTACTTGATGCTACAACCATTAATTCCCGATGAACAACTAAAATATATCTGCAAAAATTATACACCTAGGGTGCTAATGGCATGTGTTAGTACTTTATTTGGGTTTAATATTATTTTTTTCTTCTTAAATCAACGATTGACGAAAAGGCTTGGTGAACTGTTTATTCAAATCACCCTTTCCCGCTGTACAACTACTTGCAGCAACGTCCATTTCATTACATGGCTATTTGTGCGGCTACCTCATCCCTAAATTCTGTCATGATTGAATAAGAACAATTTGTAATCCTGATTTTTTGGAAATATGCACATTCTACACTCTCCAATATTAAAATGTACGGGCCTTTCAGTGTGACGTCATTTAAGTCAGTATGCAGAAGTTCTTCAACCTATGGCCGGCACAATCGAATGCGACAGACATCGGGTAAAAAGTTTTCAAAAAGTCCTTCTCATCAGTGCCCTCGAAACCTTTGTCTGCTCCATTAGCGATTTGATCTAACCTCAACATTGGTCTCCATCGCACTGGAGGAATTAAGGCAAGTAACTATTTGCTCGGGGAGCACAACAACGGGCAAGCTGATAGTAATGCTTGGTACGGCTAAGGAAGTATAAAAATATCCATTATAAATGAAACCCTGAACCACGAGTTCTCATTTCATACCTAATCTCACACATATTCCTATAACCATGAAGATAACACGAACTCAACGTAGCTGACGACTCATGACTGAAGGCGCCTGAGACCACAACGATTCATGACACACCTTGGCCTTTTGTGAGTAATTCAGTGCCCTCTGGTCGTGCTGGCTTCTTAGTGATGCCATCGATATTTATTACAAGATATCATGGATCAATAACTTTCTGCTGGTTGCTAAAAACATATTGATAACGATTGCTAAATAGTCAGCAGTCATCGCAAAGTATTGATTAGAACAGAATTGATCAAGATACCAGGTCATTGCAAGCACAATAACAAGAATCCATGGATAACAAGATCCTCAAAAGTGACAATGGTTATTTGCACCCTCATCTTTTCCCTCTAGTTTACGCGCATAGCTCCATCTGTCGAATTCATGAGCTCCTCTGTTAACGTGACGTGGACGTTATTCTCCCAGCAACGGGGAAATTGACAGCACCGTTTCGTGTGAAAATGAGTAACAGTGAACACAAGAAATGGATTTCCTCTGCATATTGCACTGACAGCGTTGGCTTTATTTGCACGCCAACAATGCTGAGTGTTGCGGGCGCGTCCTTGACTGGCTACATTCCGGCAACAGGGAAATGGAGCGCCCCCATCACGACCTCAGCCTGATCACAGTCACTGTCCACCGCACGAACATTGAGGGTAACAGCAGTTAATGGTCATGAAACTCAGCTCGGATGATTTAACAAGAAAAACTTTATTATCTCTACTCTGTTTATTCGTTTATGTTCTGATAATGTGGATAAGTTTATAAATACCATTTGATGAATTTGAAATTTTTAAACAAAATATCACATTTTCTACGAAAGTTTCACGTTTCAATTTGAGTTCTATATCCTTCATGTATGAGTGTAATTGATTGTTATATGCCGAGATGGACATTAAATCATTTCCAGAGAACTTTCGGTTGGTTGATTAATTAGCCTATCGCTAGTTAAGCATGAAAGACGTAATTCTACAGGAGATAGTACATAGTTACATCGAGCTGTCATAAAGTACTTACCATCTAAAAGCACACAGCTGAGGGAACGTCTAGGTATGCTCGAGAACTACAGCTAACGTATGAACATCATACACTTTGCTAGTAATAATAGCATAGAAACCACGCTTAACACACTTTAAAAGAGATTGAAGGCATCATCAGATACTGAGGCTTTACCATGAAGTTCGCGTGTTTAATAATTTGATAAATGAATTATAATGAATTGTTCAACACAAAATGGAGCACTTGAAATTTTATAGAGAACTTAACACCTCTTGAACAAGATTCATATCTTATTATTTTTATGAGATGTGTTTACAGTAAGAAAATTAATTTTTCTCTCAGATAATCATAATCAAGATTACATAATCCACATAAATGTTGGACAATTTTAAAGGGAAGGTTGGTTTTCATTAGGCATGAGCTTAGCAGGTTCATTCATTGCCCATATAAGAGTTAAAAAATTCCATGTAATTACTTTTGGTTAATGAATTTAGTTTCATATGCAAATGTAATAAGCACATTCCATTTAAAACGAATTCAATTGCGTTCAGATTTTGATTAGTTCCTCAAAATTAGTTGACACAGAGAGATTGTACAGCATTTCGTTTTGATAACTATCGTCTCTATCAATGGATACTGAGGAAGACAAAAACATCTATCATTACTAGTTGTGTTGACTGCATAGGTCAAGCGCAATGTCCTACATATTGTATAAATTCAAATGCATAATTTACAAAATGTTTCACAGAGAACGAAGGCCATCTCAACCTACAGGACTGCCTGTACAAGTAAATAGACTCTAAAGATGTGGACGGTTTGTAAACAAGAGTAAAGATGCAAGTGAATTAAAGGTTTGCAGGTCAAATACCGTCCAAACTCATCTCGAGATAATTAAGTTCTGAGAAGTGCAGCAATCGCCCCCAGATACTTTTCTGCTGGTGAGATTGTTTATAAAGTCGTGAAATTATATGGGAATTTTACCGTCCAGACGTGTGGGTGTAGACTATACTGTATGTAGACCATAATACGTGTAGAACATAAGCATGTGTAGAACATAAGCACTTGTAGAACATAAGCACATGTAGACCATAAGCACGTGTAGACCATAAGCACGCGTAGACCATAAGCACGCGTAGACCATAAGTACGTGTAGACTGTAGACAATGAGTGTAGAAAATGCATATAGACCATAATGCGTGTAGACTGTAATGCGTGTAAACCATGACGCGTATAAACTATGACGCGTACAAACTATAACACGTGTAAACTATGACGCGTACAAACTCTAACACGTGTAAACTATAACGCGTGTAAACCATAACGCACATCGACACTATTCATGGCCCGGTTAATGTATAGCCGTGTAGCTACTAAGACATTAGACGTGTAGGTCAAAACTACCCAGAGCAGAGGGTAGTTCTTCGTACCTGAGAACTACCACGTACCTATCGTGGTCATCCTGAACTCGTGTCGTAAGCTCAAGTCGAGGATTCCAAGGTACAATGGAAATCTCAATCTACGATCTCCGTTATTTGCAAACGCATTGTCGTTCCTAAGCTGAGTTTGTGAAGTGGAAGACAAATCTGTGCCGTGAGTGACAACGAAAATTAGCTTGGCACCAAAATTCTCGTGTGTTTGACGAGTTGCTAGATTCGTGTCAATGACTTTTGAAAGCCTTTGCCTTTAAACTTATTCCTAAACTTCTATGACTTAACAGAAGAAATAAAATTCTAAAAATATTTATGAACTTAGTAACGTACTACGTAAGAGAAACTTACAGACAAATAATACAGTTTTCATGTAAAGCTCTCTTGCAGGCCATGGTGGGTCGAATAATTATTGATGTATGTTCGTCCACATTGAAAGATGTAAACAAGTCACAAGTTTTGCTTCTGATAGAATTTCACGGGTAATTGCTATCAAAAACATTTATGTTGATATCAATTAAAATTAAAAATGAGAGATAGAAGTACCAGCAAAATTATAGTTGCCTATTATGTAAATTTTGCATCCCCTGGCGTTTAAATTCTTTCTCCCAAAATTTTTACTAAAACTGACCAAACACTCGCTTGCTGTAACAGGCAGTAGCTGCTAAACCACGGTAAGTTCTACATTGTGAACGAGAATGCATTCACTTCTTTTCTCGCAAGTCGTAAATCAGGAATGGAAGCGACAGGAAACAGTCAGGTTTCTGTTTGGTGCGATCCTATCTTCCAGTTGGGAATTTCTTCCGTTGGTGAACTATGGGTTTGGGCATGCCTTAAAGCGTGTAATTCTTCAGACACGAGACGTGCACGACCGCGTACGGCATTGTCGTACAGGAAGTGCGGAGTCTTGGGCGGTTTTGCCTAATGACCTGAAGGCAAGCGAGGACTGCAAGATGAGACTTTAAAGCAATTGCTTTCTCACAGCAGCTTATACTTCCACCATGGCAGCTTATGAACGATACGCTAACGGTACGAGCACAACTATGACCGAGAAGTTTCCCATCAAATAGAACGGAGAAAGATTTTGAAATCCTGGTGTGCCACAATTAATGATCCCTGTTACAACTCAAGAGTTAGTTGAAGAGAATAATAGTATAGTGCTTAATGATAATTTATTCAATTACAGAAGAAAAAATTGCATTCGTTCTATATTGAATGGAGTACACATATAGTCGGTGCAAATTAAAATCGGACCCGTAAGATGATCATCTACAAAATTCTAAAACGTCAATTATTAATGAAATTTGATACGGTATATTTGCAAATTTACGCAGTATGATAAAGTTGACTTCAGAAGATCGACTCCATAAAATGTGTGGAATTTTCTCAGGTCTTTCTGGTGTCTGAGCAAGGGTGCAAAGAATTGTTGGAGATCATTTTATTACAGATGAGCGTAAATGATCAAAAATTTATCAATTGGTTGAAAAATATTTGAAGTGTTTTCATCTTACTGACCTTGATATACAGAGTACTTAGGTAGTTGAAGGAATTTTCTCTCACACAAGCACATTATTCAGTCAATCTGAACTTAAGTTTTCGTACAGAAGATATGTACGAGACCGACTAACTGTCCTCGTAACTTCGTACAATAGGAAGTGAATTTTCGAGTAATTATCCCCATAGTTAAATTCTATTGAGATGTCAGCTTGAGAGCTCCAAACAATGAGCCCAGTATTTGGCGCAGGTTCCTCTTGACCCACAAATCGGCCTGGAAACTATGCCGAGTTTCTCACGAGCGCCTTGGTGGTCCTGCGGCTCTTATATGTAGTTTTCCGGCACGTCTAACTAAAACAAGAACAGAGACATGTGCTCATAGTTTAGTCAAATAATTTAATTTTTGGCATTCTGAGTTTAAAACCTATTTATGGCAACGCTCAATTTATTTCATTGCAAATACTAACTTAAGTGCGTCACCAAACACTGCACAGAGCTTGTCTTGGCTAAGTGAATATCATAGTCCATTTTCTTAGGAGACTAAGCCGCACACTCGTGATGGTTCACAGTATTATTCTCTACGCAAAGGATAACATCATGCCATTAATCTCTATTCAAGTTTTCAAGTGTTTGACACACTTCCTTTCCTAGATTGACAGGGGCTTAGAAGCATTATTTCACGAATGAAATCGTGATTCGAATCATTATTTACTTCAGAGCTGGGAGAATGAGGTGAACCTTTGCGCAAAATTTGCGATCCACTTAAGGAAGTAAAATGAAATAAACTTTTCACAGACGAAAATGCACCTGGTTAAAAGTATCAGGTAAATGTGACTCATGATATTTACACAGCAAAAATCACGTATGTTTCACGCCCTTTGATCAGAAGGAAAATTGACAGACATTTTGTGGACGAACATTACGCGCTGCATCAGTCGCTTGACCCTCGACCCTTAACTCATTTTACGCTCAAAGTACTCAAAGGTTACGTTACTGAACTTGACCCCCGATCTCACGCGCTTATTGATACAATGCAGAGATATATACATATTTTTTGCATAGTTTTGGTAAAAGTGGAACAGAGCGTTTCACAAAGTGCAACTCTATTAGTTTTTTGAGAGATGAAATTTTGCGCTGTTCAAGATAAGATGATGTCTCAAGTGCACTTTATCGGAGGATCTCTCCTCTATGACGGCCAGAATGTGTGGTAACTAAGAAGAATTTTGTACGAGTCAAACCGTGATGCCTTTCATGTATGAGAAACGACAGAAAACAGATTTCGTATGAACGTTAGAATCAAGTCACAAGACAAATTTAGTTTTGCAAATCCCATGCTACACGACATGTATTGAATTTTTATTGGCCAGTCTATGCTGGCTCTTCTAATTTCTTATATTTTAATCAAATTTTGAGAATACACGCACATAGCTGCAACAATTTACGCCATTCAAGTCATAATCATTACATTGACTTAGAAACATGAACCTTAGATTCGAAAAACGCACGAGAACAAAAAAATGAAAACAGACTTTCAAACAAAACACCATAACTTTTGTAATAGAAGTGAAACTATTCCATATTGGTTTCAAGTAACCTGTTATGCGTCACTGATGTCATACGTCGTCGGCCGTATGCATTACACAAATGCATTTTATGTCATGAGCCATCTTTCAGATTCAGAGTGAAGTTGGAACAGTGATTACGATTTGTAATCATTGACATTTCTAAAAGAAAATTGCAACATTTGGCAACCGAATTTCCGTACGAATAAAGCTAGGTTGCACTTTGTGTCACACCTTTTTTCAAACTTTCACGTACATAATGAATAATAAAAGGCAAATAACTCTGAACTGTTCTAGAACTTTTAAATATTTTAACCTTAGCTTAAATTCGAATGCTAAAAATAAAGAAAATGCCTCGTAGAGGTAAAGATTCAATTTAAAAATTTGATGAATTTTGGTCAAAAAATGTGACGATTTGCGAGATGCATCATGTCCGACGGGTGACGCTTGAAAAGGTTAAAAGTGGTCTTTAAGATTCCTAAAATACTACTTAAAACCATATGGAAAAATGACAAACGAGAACTGATGAAATTGTCGTGATAACTGAACGAAATCAAAAACCACACAGATTCCAAAAGCCTAACAGATTTTGATGGAACCTCTGTAAATGGTTCGATATCCTTAATAAGTAAATTCGTGCGACAGCAAAGGAAAGCCTTAAACTAAGGTATATAGTAAAATAGACTAACACATGAGTATGTCATAGCCCTTTGCACGCCTGTCAGAGAACTGGTGCAGGTTCGCACAGTTGACCATGACGCAGTCACGCGTGTAAGTAGTCGAGCGTTAGAGAAGAAAGATAGAAGTCAACGTCTCTAATTTACCTTCAACCATCTAGTAAATAAAGTTCATGCAGATGAAATTTAACAGCTGCATTATATTCCATCCATCGAGCAGGCTAAAAACGAAATGAAACATGCAAGTACACAAATAAACTAATCATAGAGAATTGCTAGAGCAAGCAAGTCAAGGCAACTTGATCACGGTAGGCCAAGCCCACCTCGATAGGTCACTTCTTTTACACGAGACTTGAAGGAGAGTTCACTCGAAGGTCAAGGAAAGACACAGGAACCAACCTCTCATGCGCAGCGCATTGCCAACGCATGTGGTAGTTGCCGTACTTGGATAATTCTGGATGTTCCATGCATCTTAACACAGACTTTTTCAAATAGAAATGAAAATTTCTGCGATGGATTCTTATGTACATTGCAGGAATATTTTATTATTATCAAAGTCTTAGTCTGCCCTCGGTAAACAATAATAAACACGACAGTAATAGCTGAAATATGATAGAACTCAACGATTTCTTCGCTGATGACAAGCCGGTCAAGAACCACAATGTAGACCAGATCTCCGCTTATTAAGAGGTTGTAAGTTGGATACAATGAAGAGCAGGGAAATATAAACATTAGTCACGTCGAAAAATCGGCTGTATTCTGAGCAGCGTTGTATAGTTGCACGCAATTTATGACTGAACGCAATCCACAATCCGCATTGTCCAGCAGTTACGATCTCAGCCATTGTTCAACTTTGGTCCTCACAGAAATACGAGCGCTTCGCAATATAGATTTTATTGTGAAATTCCTGTTCACTCCGAGGAATTGATGCGAGTGCATTTTTCGACGGGAATTTTTTCTGACGGAGACCTCACTTTAATATATGCCATAAGGTAAATGCAGTGTGATAAATAATTATTCATGCATAACCATATAATCAAAATGGTCAGTGTGAACAACTATTGACAGACTTACTTTCTAGAGTCACTTATTTAAACGAACTTAATTAACGAGATTAGATGAAAACTTTGTGCAAGGATAATTCAGAGATAGCGGTGTTTTTTAAATTAATGTTGGCGTCCACTCTTTTGCATAATTTTTTTAGCTAGTGATTACCATGTACATATACTTACCCCTCTAGGACAGGAATTACTTCAAAAGCGTTTCGGAACTGTTTAATAGTGATCACTTGCTGAAGTTAAAGAATGAAATAAATAACCAGCATAGACACTCAGTTCCGTAAGATCACGAGAGAAAAAGAAGAGAAGAAGAGAAGCTCCAGCTCAGACAACAATAAACTGAAAACAGAGAATGGGACGTAGGTTTAACTGACCGTGCGTTGCGTTGATAGAATCCCTACAGGGGCAGACGCAAGAGCGATCTCAATTTACTTGTACAGCAGGACTCAGTCATCGCACAAACTGTCCGCAATGTTCTCATTTTTGAACTTTTATTAAACAGTTGAACAGCTCGTGAAAGCGAACTGTTCGCCATCAAATAGCCATTGCTCTTGCATAACTAGGTGAAAAGCAGGTCAAAAACTAAAGACTAATTCAGATGCATCAATCAAACCAATAAAAGAAATATTGTAATCACTCGTATTTTGTTTACAAATTTTCAAACATTGATAAAAAGATTTGTTACACTTAACAGTAAATGAAATTTCGATAATTTAAAGGAAGATAAGCAATCCCCATGTACGATCAGGAAAGACGAATAAAGTAAAATCTACTATTAGGTACAAAATGTTAAAGCAGGCTGAAAAAGCATGGAGGAATTTTAACTAATGTAATTATACATGATCCAGCTGATCAACCAACGAAGAATTCTAGCCTCGATCAACATACATACATATTAGGTTGTTAAATGCCAACGGCAAGAATGCAGCCTCTCAGCTTACTGCAGCGTTCAGCTGACTGTAGCGTTCAGCTGACCAAACTTTCAGCTTACTGTAGCGTTCAGCTCAGCAACCCTTCAGCTTATTGTAGCGTTCACAACTGAGCAAACCTTCTGCTTACTGTAGCATTCAGCTGAGCAACCCTTCAGCTTACTGTAGCGTTCAGCTGAGCGGCCCTTCAGCTTACTGTAGCGTTCAGCTGACCAAACTTTCAGCTTACTGTAGCGTTCAGCTGACCAAACTTTCAGCTTACTGTAGCGTTCAGCTCAGCGACCCTCCAGCTTACAGTAGCGTTCAGCTTAGAAACCCTTCAGCTTATTGTTGCATTCAGCTGAGCGCCCCTTCAGCTTACTGTAGCGTTCAGCTGAGCGACCCTTTAGCTTACTGTAGCGTTCAGCTGAGCGACCCTTCAGCTTACTGTAGCGTGCGTTCAGTTGAGCGACCCTTCAGCTTACTGCAGCGTTCAGCTGAGCGACCCCTCAGCTTACTGCAGCGTTCAGCTGAGCGACCCCTCAGCTTGCTGCAGCGTTCAGCTGAGCGACCCCTCAGCTTGCTGCAGCGTTCAGCTGAGCGACCCCTCAGCTTACTGCAGCGTTCAGCTGAGCGACCTCTAAGCTTACTGCAGCGTTCAGCTGAGTGATGATCAGAACACAGCGCCTGGAGGCCTGCGACGGAGCGACCGCTCCAGCTTCGTGTTGCACGGCCTTCGCTTCAAGTTGAGATAACGCCTCAATTGGACGTACATACCTTGGGCTTAGAGGCCTTGATCCCTTAAAGGGTAGACATCGGTTGCTCTGGCATTAGGTCCTTACTGATCCGTGACTTACGTAGCCACTTTATATTTGAGCAAAAAGATGTATGCAGTTCTGTCGAGGGCCTTGTGATCGACAAAAAACTACCAAAGGACACGCAGGAGTGCCGCCTGGAAGCGACTGACTCTCGTGTGACTGCTCTGGAGCCGTAATAACTATTAATGCAAACTGCCACAAATGGGGCGAACTGCCTGGTCACGAAGACCAGATGCAACAATTGAAAAGGTCATGTTCCTGCAGTGCAGAATAAGTAAGTTTAATCTTTTCAGAGCAAGATCCATATACTGCAACGAAATGACAAACAATGCTCAAGGCCGTAAACTGGAGCAAATTTTACATGGATTTTTAGTGGTCGCAGAAAGTGTCCTTGAAATTAAGAAAACGATACGACAAACAAAATACCCGGAATTCGCTAGAGTCATTTCTGTGTTTTTGTGAGCTGTCCAACGCATTCCTAGCATGAGGGCAGATTAGCCTCTGACATCGACTGGTTTACGAGGGCAGGGTGAAGTCGTCTAGAGCAGCTAAGTGTAGAAAAAAATCAGAACTTGCTTTAATTTTGAGCAAGGATGTGGATTTAGATCAGTTGGCTGCATTGCAAGCACGTTTTTATTGAACCGAGGTAGTGCGGAGTTGGTGGTCTCGGCCGTGACAGCATCTGGTTGCCAGCAACTTAATGCTTAGCTCAGACAATCTTTCCGTGTTATGTTCAAACATGACTCCATGTTAAAACAATAACACAGCCACAGCAAGGTAAATTCAGGAGTGTACTATACGTGTTGGCTATAAACATCAATGTTGGGATAATCTAAGAACCAACTTTGCGTGATTGAAGAAATTTAAAACACAGAAGCATCGATTCAAAGTCAAAGGCATATAATACTAACACAATATATATAATACGGTTTCCAGATACCCTTTTGCGCAAAAAGCCTCTGGATAATTGTTACGGAAAGTAAGAAAAATATATTCTGGACGACAAACAAACCTAGCCCCACCCATTGTCCAAATCAATTTTTCAGAACTATTTGCGGATTAGAGCACAAATATTCAGTCTGCTATTTTATTTGATGTTGTTTTACATTTATCTGTAGGCCCAAATTCTACTTTATGCTCATACGCAATTATATAAATGTATCAATTAGTCAAACTTACAAATGGAACGCCAAAACCACATACATATACACTAGAGCACAATTCCTTTCTTTCAGTCTATGACGAGAGGAAATCACAGCAATTATATGTAGTTCCCAATTTTGTAAAAAAGGATCAAAATTATCTGATTGACTCATTAGCGGTAAATACTAAAAAATACTAAAACTTTAAATAAATTCTGCTCAAGTGAAGACAACCATCATAAAGTGAATAAAGAAAATAAAGAGAGACTTGGATGAGTATGAGCATTGTAAATTAGGCGTTTCTTATTTTTGTGCATAGGGATTGATGTTGAGCACAGTTTTAACTCGAAGGTCCTATTAATAAAGACAAATCATTACCGCGAAATAAATGTAACATCAAACCTGAAAATACAGTGACACGCAAAAGAATAGGATACAACACGTTTTTTTGTCATAACTTTAGTTTGGATTTATAATTTAACTGATATTTGGTCAGTATTATTTTATATAATAGCTTTATATCGTTGTACGTAGAAAGAAAAATTGAAAGGTCTGTGTTGAAATTGTTGTATTTATCAAAAGCAAAAATGACCATATGCAAAAGGTATTGGATGCATTCATTTGCAAATTCTCTATTTTGCTCCACTGCTTCCAGTCGCTTTCTATAGTTGCACACAAGTTTTTTACAAAGATATACTGGTATTTTTCATTCTTCCTTGCAGAACTCCTCTAGTTATTGATATTTTGTGAATTCCTTTTGTCGACTTTAATCTTCAGAAAATTCCACAAATTTTCAATTGTATTTCGGTCGGGAGACTGACTGACTCAATTGAGGACGTCAATTTCGTTATTTTTAAGTTATTCTTTAGTTAGTTTGACAATGTGATTGATCATTATGTTCTTGCAACACGAAATCGTGATCATGTCCCAACGATACTGCAGATTTTCAAATATTTCTCTCAAGAATCTCCCTGTACATTTGAACATTCATCCTACCTTCGATAATTTCTAATTCACCAGTACCATTCGATGAAAAATATCCCCATATCATGATGGAACCACCTCCGAACTTCACTGTGGGGATGGTTTTTTAATTATCACGAGCGGTGCTATTTTTCCGCCAAACCCGTGTTGATCAGCTTCTTTTGAAGAGTTCTATCTTGGTTTTGTCTGAATTTGAAAACATTTGAATTTTGTTGAAACCTATAAGAAGAAAAGCTGGGAGTTTTTGGGAAATGGTAATCTGGTCAGACGAAACCAAAATAGAACTCTTCGGAAGAAACAGAGCAACGCGGGTTTGATAGAAAAATGACGCCGCTCATAATAATCAGAGTACCATCCCCACACTGAAGTTCGGAGGTGTTTCCATCATGATATGGGGTTTATTTTTCATCGAATGGCACTGGTGAGTTAAAAATTATCAAAGGTAGGATGCATGGTCAAATGTACAGAAAGATTCTTGAGAAAAATCTTGAGAAATCTACAGTTTCGTTGGGACATGGTAGCGATCTCGTATTTCAAGAAGACAATGATCCCAAACACATGGCTAACTAACTAAAGAATGGCTTAAAAAT
Source organism: Trinorchestia longiramus (assembly GCA_006783055.1). Taxonomy (NCBI): domain Eukaryota; kingdom Metazoa; phylum Arthropoda; class Malacostraca; order Amphipoda; family Talitridae; genus Trinorchestia; species Trinorchestia longiramus. Next base: position 317,368 of record VCRD01000344.1, on the reverse strand, counting down.
AACGGAATTGACGTCTTCAATTGGCCCAGCCAGTCTCCCGTCCTCAATTCAATTGAGAATGTGTGTAAATTTTTGGAGATTGAAGTCCACAAGCGGAATCCATAAAATATCAATCAATGAGAGGAGTTCTGCAAGGAAAAATAGCAAAAAATACCAGTAGATCGTAGTAAAAAACTTGTGTACAACTATTAAAAGCGATTGAAAGCATTTGAACGAAATAAAGGATTCGCAACAAAACGCTAAATGAATCTATAATACTTTTGCGTAGGGTGATTTTTGTTTTTGATCAATAAACTAATTTCAACAGAAACTCTTTAGTTTTTCTTTCCACTTGCGACTAAAGATACTATATGAAATAATACTGATCAACCATGAGATAAAATTGCGGACCCAAACTAAAGTTAGGACAAAAAATGTAATGGATCGAATACTTTAACATGTCAGTCAGACTGAAGAAGGATCACATAAGAATCAAGGTCTTTCATGTACTTACCCAGGAATTATAAAATAAATAGCTCGGTAGATCACATGCAACTGATGATTAAAGTTGACTGTATTCCTGATAATAATTAAAAAATGAGCATAAATTTGAAATTTATTACACGTACAGAATTGAGTGCGATCAATCAATAAAGTGCTTCTGTAAGGCTGTTTACGTTGTCAACGGTTGCCGGCGGTGTTTGTTGCTTCACCTCTGTGCAGTCTGCCTCTCCTCTCCATGTTTCTCACGACTTCACAGTGTCATGAACTCAGCCGAGTAGAAATGGTAAATTGACGCATTTTCCCTTCCCTGTTTTCCCAGAAATATGCTATGCCCCAGGAGGACCTTTTGTCAATACTTGCCGCAACAATCTACCTTCGCTTTCCTTTCCTTGGGCCCATTGGCCGACCTGCCGACCTTCTTGTTCTTCTCTGCTTTTGCTTTCCATCTTTTTTTGGAGGGAGATATTGCTACTCAGAGCCTCTGTATCGCTTCATCTCGTTCAATATTGTAAGCTAAAATACAATTTTACTTATGCAAGAATAATTATGAACTTTGTAGGAAAAATCCTTTGACTAGGTCCACAATAACCAATGAAAAATTCTTACCGTGCACAGAGATCATGGTCACATTGAATATAAAGAGGAAAGGTTCGTGTGCTGCAAGACGTAAATTATGAAGGAATGACATTTTTTGGTCATACAACCGAGCTGTATTGCATCGGCACTGGTTCATGCTAATAAACATGACGGTAATGGCGTGAATTACTGAAAAGCATACAGAAAGATATTTTTTTTCACACACTACTCACATTTTAGCTTATTCTCTGATTGGAGTTGAAATAAACTCAATGCAAAGATTGAAAAGGGATCCTCCGTTGTCAACAGAATTGATCATAACATAAGAAGACGAAGAATTTTACAATCGGAAAGTATTTTGTCAAAATAACAATGCAACAAAAGTTTATGGAACGATGAGATTTGAATGTTAACACGACCCAGGTATGGATAATATTTTCAACATTGAGTTTAACATGTAGTACATGATTACCGCTAACTATTTCTGTAAAGATTGCATTGCATCCAATGAGCAAAAGCACTAGTTTCCTTTTCACTCTGGATTTGACTTCCGAAATCCATTAAAAGGACTCTTGAAGAAATGTTACGCGACAGCGTCTTTGGTTCCTGCCTCTATTGCTTCTTCTCCCGATTCAAAAGAAATTTTCACCAGATTGGCAGTTTCAAATGAATTTGACCGACTATCAAAGCAGGAATCTGTGACAGCGGCTTCTTCAGTATGGGGCTCCTGTGTCTCGTCGACGCTGTTGAGCACAGCAGGCCTACCTGTTCGATGGTCGGCACAAGGACTTTGTTCGTCAGTCCAAAACTAATCCATAATTGTCCAGATCTTGTTCGGGAGCAGCAGCCATAGCAGATGATCGCCTTCGTCTCATCATAAATAATTAGCGTCACGCAAGTCCAAAACATACCGAATTAACTTCCGACGTTTAACGGTGTTGGAGCACGCAGGTTAGAGGTTTGTTTGAGTTCACTGAATTCAAAATATCGTTGCTAGAATGAACAAAATATTCACAGTTAGTTATGTCTAATAATTAATTATAAATAAATAACACATGGTAATCAACCTCAGAATAAAGAATAACTATAATTCAACAGTTATTGAAAATAGCTTCTTGGTAATCATAAATATCACAAAACTGTTGGCAAGGCATAAAGAATATAATTTTCTGTAAATAATGAGTAGAGTGAAAATGAGAACTAGGAATTAAAATTTTCTACTAAAGGATATTTTAGCTTATAAGCTGCGGTCATCTGCAATGAATCTAGAAAAAACAAAATGTATCGAATTAACAGTTGAGCTTACATCAAATTAGAAAAATTACTACACCAACTGCGAAAAAATAAAGTATATGCTCCAACGATACTATTTGTAACATGGGCAGTGAGTTCAGGTTTTAATTAAAAAATAAATTGAGATTCTGTTCCTGGACTGCAACAATGTCAATTAATGAATAGTAAAATTTATGAACAACGAAGGAACGCATAATGGCCGAAATAACACAACTTGTGCGCACAGGAATACGAGTATTCTTGCCTCTATACATTAATCAGAATAATACAAAATACAATCAGAAGATAGACTATTTCATACAAGGCGTACAATTCATTATTGTTTATTTGATACACGACAAAAAATTAAAGAAAATAGATGACAAACTTTTGATGTAGTTTGCAGACCAGACCAACGAACTTTGTCCTTAGAATTTAAGAACTCGTACGCATAAGTCAACAAAATGGCAAGAAAATTCATTAAATTTTGGGGAGACCTTCAAAAATGAAACACATTCACATATTTTGGTGCATTCAACAAATATTATAGGCACGATGGAGTGAAGTTTTGGATAGGGATTATTTTGAATTTAAATTACCAGGACTAAATAGTTGAGACTGAAAGAGATGAGATTTCTTTGAGCAAACAGATCGAGTAAACAAGGCGTTGGCGTGCATGATCCGGCGGTCTGAAAAAACGGAGTGCTATCTAAAGTGAACTCTGTATTGCCGTGCTGGAAATTTGGTGATGCAAAAACAGCTGGGCGTGGCTCTTACCTCGGAGAAGTAATAAAGCCTAATCCATTCACTCACCAAAATAGAATATAGATTAAATTAGTAGCCATATGATAACATGTATAAAAACAAATACACGATAATACATCTTCAGGTTGTGAAAGATGCCATTCATAGATGTTTAATTATATTTGATGTTCATTATCCTTGTTAAACCTGCCATTCAATTTTTTAGACTCTTGCTAAGTAGAGCTCAAAAATACTCATTGACGTACTTGCGAGGGAGTCAAAGACTTGCAGCACAAATTATGGTGTTGGGTCTCATCAAATGCTTGCATCGGCATCATTACCAAATTATTATTTGTACGGCACTGTCAAGTGCACAAGACAGTTTGCTATTTTATAGTATTTGTTATTTACTTGTAACTACTTACTGTTTTGATCTGTAGTATAAAGGTTAATACTTTACGACACATTGAGCTTATCATCAAGAGAATAAAAGATGTCCAATGCTACATCTTCTGGTTTTGCTTTCAATTTTTATTCAGTGACACAAAACAGAGGAAAATTTTTCAATTAAACGCTCCAGTTTAGTTGAAAGCTACGTAGAAATAAAGTTTGGCTTTTCGTCGAAGAATTTTTCGAGTTTGGTTGACGAAATGTTTACCAGAGTCACTAAGTTTAGTGGTAGAGTTCAAGAGACGAATAACGCTCCATGTCTGTTTTCCTACGATATAGCAAAAAATCGTATTACTCTGACCTATAAGTTCTAGGAGGGCGAAATTACATGAAAAGTTATCCAAAATACGTAAAAAGTTATCTAAACATGCATAGAACAATTACAATATTATTTTCCGGGAAAAAATAAAGATCCTGATCTATGTAAGTGGAGTTGAACTAATTTTCCAATACCACAGGATAAAAACTTTCCTTATCCTAAATAGGCACCGCCGCTGTCGAGACTTAGAAGTAAATAAGTCCACACAGTCCGGGTCCGCCGGTCGGAGATGACGAGGACGGCCAAGGGTCGGTCGCAGAGCAGCATCTGCGGTAACGGCTCTCTGATCACCGCCGTGATAACGGCTGGTCGTGAGCAACCATTAAGCAACCGTTCCTATCACCGCATGACGGAGTAGGCTCGATCCAGGCACGCTCTTCTCCATACTTCACGCTTCCATTCACTCCATATTGATGCTCGAAGCCAGTGTTCTCAACATCTTAGGCCTCTTGACCCAAATAAGCATGTAAAACACATACACGTTCTGTCCTTAACCCCATACCCCGGGCTTTCATGCAACACTTCCCACAAAGGCACGTATTTCTGCGCACACGCTTCGCTCATCCAGTAGCAGGTAAATGTCTGTCTTTAATTAAAACAATTTTCGTGCACCATCATTATACAATGTAGCGTTTAACACGTCATTTTGAACATTGTGACGTTCTACATTTATCCCATTTTAGGGCACTAAAATACGAGTACGTTGATACGCACTCGATTTCGACACACGAAAAATATCTTAAAAATGGAGCTAAATTAAGCCAGTTTCTTTAAATTACGGCTCGTGTTTCAGAAATTGAAGGTGTCGCGTCAAAACTCGTACCATGAGAATGAAAAGTCACGAATGCTTGGAAGTATGATCAATGCCCAATATCGAGAGAGATGATGAGTGTGATGTTCACACGTTTTTTCTCATTGAGCGACATTTTAAAATTCAAGAAATTGTCAGTTTTAGTTGAACCGCCGACGATGTCCCAACATCATAACGTCACCTAACATTAAATAGCGCGCCACACTGGAATGAATGGAGATAATTTTGATAGGGTCATTGCACCAGTAATTACACTGTCATTGCAATACCAAAGATTTAAAATACATTAGGTCGAAAGTTGTATATAGGTCTATTAAGATCAATTTTGATTCGAACACTAGAGAAAACAGGAGTCCCTTGTATCCTAACAGCAGGTCACTGGGGCACGGATCAGTGCTGTTCATGAATGAAAAACCAACGAAAGACAAAAATATAAGGCATAACTGGGTAACTAATTTAATTGTGAAGAGATAACCGCGATCGTGACTGTCAAATTAGGTAAATGTCTCGCAGAACATCGCTGAGGAACGCCACAATTTTAAAGATGCTAGGTAGGATACTAGACAGGCACGTACTTCAAACTCCTAGCCTGAGAGGCTTCCTAGGATACTATGAGCATATTTTACCTCCCAGGAACTGGGGGGGATCTAATTCCCAGAAGCATAAAATCCACAACTGAGGTTGTACAAGACAACCCCTCAAGCACCACACTCCGGACTGGATGCGGTCAGCTGAGTCACGACTTAAGGTCATGAAACGCAATTGGATACTGATTTTTCAAACGGTTTCACAGCCTTGAAGCAACGCTGCCTGCCTGCAAGCTACTCGTCAAAAAAGATTGTGGAGCGGACACGAAATAATGTCATATTTTACAACCCGTGTAAAAGGCCGGGAGCCAAAGTTCAGAACTCTGATGTTTTTAAATACGAGCAAACTGTCTTTTCACGAGCACATAAGCAAATCAGCTTCTTAATAATCCATTAAGAAACAATATTCACTTTAATGCACATTGCCAGCTTTGCAGTATCACCGGAAAATAATCTCACAAAAATGAGATCGAAACTGTAAGCTTCAAGCTAAATTTTAGCCGATAGTCACACTAAACTTTGAATTTAGTAGATATTGAAGAAAACACATCAGCCTTCAACCTCACAAGAGCTAGTTTTCCAAACAGTATTGAGGCACTTCCCAGTACATGCCTAAGTAAAATTGAGGTTTTCCCAGCTGCTCCTTCGTTAGGACTGACAATATCGATTTCTCGAGCTCACCTCGCATGTCAAGTGAGTGCATTTAGGAAGCAGGATTCTTGACTGTGCCCTCAAGGCAGGGTCTAACTCTAACCTGACCACCGTTTCATGTCGCGTTAGTGATAAGTGTGGGCACAGACACAGAGGCAAACCAACAGACCCAGCTTCGATAAGCAAGCACACGATATTTTTGTTGAAACTTTGCCAGTGGACATGGGCCACCCTGAAATGAAGGAAAAGCTTTGTCCCTACTCATTCCAACAATATGAGTCATTTGTAGTAAATTATATGTATAAGATCTGGCCGTACGTTTTTCAGCAGTTGAAAATAGGTCTGCATCCTTTGAAAAGCGTATGCTAGAATAGACAAGGTAATTACACTTTGACGTGAGAACATGCATGAGGAACAGATATCGCAGATCACTATAACTTGCTCGTCAAAAAATTCAGATCGTCCGGCGAGGTAAACGAAAATGTGGCGGGATAAAATCAAGTGGCTTAGCAAGAAAGAACATGATTTCAGCGCTAGCTGGATTCGATTTTCCAGGTAATCCTTAAATTTATTGTTCATGGAGAGATTAAATATCTTATGGCGAGGTACATTCAAGCTCTACACTCGAATTAGAATGAAAAAAATGTGTGCTGTCAAATAAAAATCGTACTCACCACATGAATAGAATACCAGTCGAATCATGAGGAAACTCTATTTACATTTAAAAATATAATTATCATGTCGCTAAAGAGGAAGCATACTTCACTCTTGCTTTCAGAATCGGTCTAGCAAGTTTTTGTACGTAAATAGGTGGATCAAGCGTTGTGCAACTTCCTGTGTGCCTTCTTACAGCGTGCTTTCGTTAGTAATGAGAGAAACGAGAGGAACATCACACAAATCCGCACTAGACAGGAATTCAAAGTACGACATTCAGAGGTGGATTCCTAGGCTCTAACCTACAAGCTACGTTCCACCCAAACTCCAGATTCTGGTATTTTTAGACCCTCTGAGCTGGCGATGACTAACACAAATGTAGTGTACAAAGGTAGGTTGCCACCGTCGGGCTTGTGTGCTTCAGAAAAAGTCAGAGTCATTCTTCAGAGTGGCAGCAAACAATAAAACTTCCAAGTTCTGTGTATTTTGAAACAAAATTCGTCTTCAAACCCTGTTCAACTTGGGAGTGTTGCACTCCTTTGCTCGATTTAGTTTCCTATCGAACGCAAAGAATAACTTTACTAGGAACTGATTTGTCGTTCACAAAGTTCATATGATAATAAATCTTGAAATTTCCTTCTAGATAAAAATACTAACAATTTTATTAAAGGAATATATAAAACCGGAAAGAGAAGCTTCTCAGTACTTTCACTTCCGAGGTATTATGGTTGTGGTAAATTTTTTCGAATTATTTGCTTCCAGACCAACGCCTTCAAGGATGAATCGTTAAGCCGCCATGAATGAAAAGAAATGGCGCTCGCAAGTCGACCGATCTGTCAGCACGTCTGCGCTGGCATCTTTATCCAGTCAGTTGCCAGAAGTACTGAACTCTGAGCACAGATTTTACAAAAATTCTCAAGAAATCTAATTTCATGAAGCCCGAGTCGCCCCACGCTGTTGCTATATATACCGGTAGGTACTGCTGTTCTCTCATCTATGATACCATGCATAGAATACCTACCACTTAAAGATTTTATGATGAGACATCTTTAAAAACCAATGCTGTTACATTTCTTATGTACCAACTTTATTGGAAATATACGTTTTTTTGCTGACGAGGAACCCAGATGAGAATTAACACGTTGACTCCGAAGTGGTACGTATGTGGGCCACTTAGGTTAGGTTATATAAATATTACAGTGCCTTTTAATAATAATATGTTCAAAGTGAAGATTTACACCGGCCAGGCAATCGGAGGCAACGTGTTAAACAAAGAAACAATAACGCTAGCGGTTAGTTCGACTTAGTACAACGCGTTTAGTTTAGCTTTCTGTTCAGTAGGAGCTCTCGTCTCGCGATATGTAACCATAGCTGAGTTCTGCACATGTCTGCCTGGGCTGATGATTCATAGGTTACAGGAATTCTTAAATGCAGCAGAGTGTAAACAACTGATGGGATGGGTCAACTTTACCATTATATCGTTCATAAAGCTGTTAAAAATATAAAAGATATTGGATTTTATTGCTTTATTCTCAGTTTCGTATTTTTTTGGATAAAACTGTGTTCCTGCGATGAAAACTATTCTATTTTAGTTCTTCAGGCCCACACATTTTTTACTAAAGACCCAAAATCATGCTATGTTGAAATAATTATGTTATACGTAACATCAGAGGACGAAGAATTAGACTAACAATTTTTACTAAATGAAGAGACCTGACTCCAGCGTATCATGCACTGAACACTCCGTTTCCTCAAAATCTTGACATATTTTAATTGTAGATAAAACAAAATCAAGAACAATGGAGCCTGATGAACGCGTTTCATAGATCCAGCTAAACGGGGAAAGTTGAGATTTGATCTCAAAATTGTGATTATGCTTATCAGGTGCATCAAAAATCAAGAAATTTGAGCTCCACCATTGTTTTTGTTTGCATTCCAGCCCATCAGTAAATAAAGCCAACAATATTCAAAAACATTCTCTAGTGCATCAACAAAGCGATGACTCAAAGATAAGTGTCGTTCAGTATGGAGTACTCAATTTAATAATGGTGAAAAATTACTGAACTAGAATTAAACTGAATCACTTGTATTTAAAGTGTCATACTCTGGGCTTAGTCCCCAATATACGCTAAACACTCTTTTTCCTGTGTCATAACCACCCTAAAGCTGACGTCCGAAGCTATAATCTAAGATTTGTGTAACTGTGGATACATTTATCCAAGTAACCATGATGACCATTTGCTGAGCAGCTCTTGTGCACTGCCATTCCTACTCTCATGGACTTAAATGAACAATTTTAATGCGTGCGATTAGCTATCTTCAAGAATGGTGGCGTGAATTTCAATTTATGAGCGTAGTACAAACACATAAAGAAAAGTAGTAAAACTAGTGATTACTTAATTTAGATAACCTCAGGTCGTTTCTGCCATTATTTATAAAAATTCAATATTAGAAACAAAAAGCACAAAGTTGAATGATAATGAAGACAAGGGCAAAAGAAACTAGAACTAAAATATCATATTGAAGGCGAATAAACTCGTCGCTTTCAACCCGGTGAAAAATGGCTAAAAGATACGAATTTGCAGGTAGCTCTACTTTTTTATGGTTTCCAATACTATCCTGGAGTTAAAACCACTCAATTGGATTGTAAAATCTGCCGTTGTCTCTTTGGAAACAAGCAATTCTGCTACAGAAGAAGAATTTTCACATGCCTCCGTCCCACCATGACAGTTGAACTTTGAATTGCACCAGTGAAGTAATTTTTCTCCAAGAGCTTAACAAAGCGTCTGCAAATAGGAACTGGCTGAATTTTGTTGCCTGAAAACAGGACCTGATCATTACTGTGCAAATGTCATACTCATATGCAAATAAGGCAATTCAGTTTCGGAGTCTAGTTTATAATTTTTTCATCTCCGTTAGTCAAAGGACAAGGATTTGATCATAGTTTCAAACAGTAACAGGGAAAATATGTTCTGCACTAATGAATGAAAATTCTCTATGATTTCCCCGTGCGGGCAGGGAGGTGTGCGATGAATTCACAGGTATTTTGAAACCTGATTTAGACACACAAGAAGTTCCGTGTTACTATGATCTTTGAACACTAGCGATTTATCAGCGAATGCCATGTGTAGTGGCAGACTGGACCTCGAATGATCGCAACCGAAAGTTGAGAAATGACAAAAATGTTCATTCATTGAACGTTGTCATTTAAGGTGCTTATGACATTTTTTAAGATCACATTGAATTCAAAACCAAATTAACGAATGCAAGAAGCTAATGGTCAAGTAATTTGGAGGATCCCTGTGTATTTAAATTACTTGATTGTAAACAATGGTTAACAAGTCATCCAAATAAGACAACTTGATACATGCGCATCATCAGACGATTCAATGATAGGCTATTTTTGAGTTCATTATAAAAAGCTACTGTACCTAACAGCATTACATGATAAGCCATTAACACGTTAAGTGCGAAGTGACCCATCGGTGGGTTACTCAGTTTAGGTTCTGTAATTTTGTCAAAGCTCTCTAGTGACTGTATGTACAAAGTAAAGATTTGCACCGGCTAGGCAACCGCACTTAACGTGTTAAAAAAGAGCTGTTCGCGTCTAGATCGTCCGAGATGAGGTCAATGGAGTAAGGTTACAACTCAGACAGGTCATCTGCAGTCGTGTCACTTCTCTTATGTTATACCAGCAGGGTTAAGGTTACCTGCCCACCTGCACAGCGCTGCACCAAACTGCCCCTGCGGCTAATAACTTTCAAACAGGTGTGCCAAGTCTGGCTGGACCTCATTTCACCTTAACTTTATTTTCGATCACGAACCAAGAAAACAATGAATTTATCACTGCACCTCAAAATCGTTGTTTTTAGTTCTCATCCATGTACGTTTATCAATTTGTTGATGGATGAAAGTCCTGAAAAAATTACAATAGGCTAAAAAGTAGCACTGACATTTAAGAAAAATAATATTAACATCTTGGAGAAGTTTAATTTCCCATGACAGGCACAACAGGACATGGAAAAAATTTTCAGTACTAATATTATGAACACAAGTCTCATTGAAAATGCGGGTTGTGTTCAATTTACAGTAACAAAACATGTTTTCTATTTAACATTTTTTTCTACCGTGCGAACATTAGCGAAAAATGTTCGCTGCAGCTTTCAGCTAAGGAATGATTCTTCAAATGACTTAGTGACGTAGTACCCTAACTTCTCTTGTGCTATTGAATTTCGATGCAGTACGATGAGATCGATCTATCGCTTTTATTAATGCAAATTGCAGCTTGGGCGAATCCTCTTTCCATTACTAAGCAGCATTAGGATGTAAATTTGGTGTAAAGTGTTGCGTCAGGTACTTATTTTACAGCACCATGTCATGATGTCATAGAAATACGCCAGACTTTAGATTTGTGAAACTCTTGGGTGGAAATTTCAGGTTGAAATTTAATATTTTACAGTAATTAATTTACATTTTAGTTTCTGCTTATGGAAATTTCACTGCTGTATATATGATTTCCTATTACTTACCTACACGACGTGATTATATATAGAAGTAAAAGGCACACCAAATTTCCAGTTTCTTCTGTTTGTGCCCTAGGATCTCAATTAACTTATATGAAACCACCATGTACCTTAGGATTCAATTAACGTATTTGAGACCTGAGTTGGGTTATAAAGTTCAGGATGCTTTTATCTTCATTCAAGTTTATCTCTTTGTGTTTCCCAGTCCAGTGAACGCATGTTACTCATACATTGAGAAAAGTCTCCGTCGAGTTAGAAAAGTTAATTTCTGCGAAATTTTCCATAATGGGTATGACAGACGCGCATTTTAGCCTGTTCCGTTCATCTTTCTCTTCACGCAGGCACATAAAGCGTTTCGTTCTCCCCTTCCCACCAAATATTTCTCATTTGAAATGGGATTAATTTCTTAGAGAAACAGCATTATTTTTATACAGTGGCTTAGCTTTCCTATCTCAGGTGCGCAGCCGAACTGGTTCCTGAGCTACAGGTTGATTTAGGTCAAAGGAGGCCTATGTCCGACCGGCCTACCCCAGAGCTGCTGGTCAGGGAGGGTCAGTTTCACTAGGCCTAACTCATGACTCGAGATTCCAGGCAAGAAAATTAAACCTTAAAACCAAGTTTACACGTTTTGAGAGACCCATCTTACCACAAATCTTGGAAAAAATGCAGATCGAATGGACGGAATTTTTTGCTGCAAGGAGAGAGGAGCAAAACTGAAGTGACCGGAAAAGCTAAGAGAACTCAATGGTATCACCGTAGAAGATATGGTTGTTGTTGACGAAGATACAATCTTGATGCTTTCTCCAGCACGGCTAAAACTTGGAATCCGTACTACCTATGCTTTAGAAAAAACAAAGACAAATCGATGCGGCTTTATGGACGATGCATCTTCGAATCCTGTACTCGTATGTACTCTTTATGCATTTAAAAAAGTAAACTTTTTATATCATAACCAGTTGGCTCAAAATATTTAATTATGCGAAAATAGTCCCGTATAATAAATGTGTAAAATTATACTCGATTAGATTTTGTCCTCGTACTCATTAAATGATGTTTCAACAGTTGCAGCGTGAGCACATAACAGAAAAACATTGAAGTTCGAATTGGGTAAGCGATTATTAACAAAAAATTGAAGGACGAACGAGAATAGGACACAGGGTTGCACATCTAGAAATTGACGAAGTCACTGAATCCCAACATCTGTAATGATGATTCTACGATAGGTTTCTCTCAAAGCACATGAGAAAATCAAGTTCTGGAAGTGTGCTATCAACACAATAGCTCGGTGGTGCATATTATTATTATTACTATTATTATTAATATATTAATTAAAAGATGTTTAACTACTGCATCCGATAGAAAAGCGTATTGACAGAGGCAGAAATCAACCGAACGACGCATAAAGATGTACATCGAACACTCAAAAGTAGGAGGTCACTTGCACGGAACGCCGGCCTCCCACACGAGAAAAACTAAAAGAAGATATCAGGTGTACCTTAAATACAAAAGTAAACTCAAAACTGCCTCCAACATTAAGGGTTTCTAATTCTGCGGTGAGTAGATAGGGACATCTCTGTGGATCGTTAATTTCCCAAACAACACTGATGTGGTGAAGTACTACTCGTAGATCAGACGGATAGTACAGGCATCCTACACATCTTACAAAAAGCACTAAGTCTAAGTTATGCTAAAGAACCCCAGTTTCCTATCAAGGAGACAATCATTCAATCATTAATTCAACGCTATGATTCAACTCCGATTGTAATATTATGTACGGCAAAAGTATTTCAATGAAAGCCTGGCTAGATTCGAGTATGTCATGAATATAATGTATAATGCATAGGTAAGTTGCTCCAACAGATCAGTCTATTGTTCAGAGATGCTATCGCAGAAGGAAACAAGTCATTCAGCATGTTCATGGGTTGAATCCATTGTTAATATTGGGCCGTATATACGCATCCACAAGTGAAATTATTTAATTAGTTAATGAACAACGATGTGTACGGAATTAAATAAGTAGAACGGAACCAGGTAATTATATATGTTAGCAATATTGATGCCGTCTACTACACAGGAATGAGGACTAAAAATATCTTTCAGAAATTTAAAAAATGCACAATGAATAGAAATTTATAACACTGAGTATTCTAAACAAAATAATAGGCAAAGAGTCAAAACATATGAGTATTATTAAATAAGCAGGGAAGCGTTCAAGTATAACTATAAATACATTGAAATAACTTGATGTTGGCCTCATAATTCAGACACATGTGCACCGTAGCTCAGAATCACAATCACCACAAAAGGTTGAAACGTTATTACAGGTAGAGGCGTGGACATAGTTTTAAAAACTAAAGGATTATAACCCCACTTTCCAGTGGATGAGCACAACGTTCATTCTCGTAACCACCAAACATGTCCATCTGATCGGATACTTAGAATTTAAACTTTAACTACAGCTTGAAACGTAGAAATCACTGGTTATCTAAGAGGACATCCTCCACCGCAGTCGCATCACGGAGGTGGAAACTTGAGTTATAATTTTCGTTAGCTCTTGTTCCGTGAGTGCATTATAATCACATAATTAATTGAAATTTGCTTCTAAACCTGAACATATGTATAATCTTTGTTTTAAATTTATACGTGTAGTATGTTCATTTATGTACACGTATGATGGCTTATCAATTGAAGGAAACATATTAGCTATAAATATTAGACTCTGTGATGACTACTAGAAATTTCTTTCAATAAGCATGCTTCTCATCCTGCTATTATCATTCAAAGTTTTTCTCCTAATAGCCCACTGATTACTCTAGGAAATTTCCAACTAGATTGATGATATCCAAATGATGGATTGCCCAACATCATGAACTACACGTGAACGCTATGTCTACATGTGAATCATTTAGATTTAGGAACCTAATGACTTGAATAATTCTCCTGATAATAATTTCAAATATTATCACATGCGTAGAATCAATCCGAAATGTATTTTTCGTATATCCAATTTCTTAAGGTACACAAATGCTATTTACAACAGAGAAATAGGTTTGATTCATTAGATCACGCTCATGCACAGCAGGAAACAAAATGAGAAGCGTGTACTTGTGAGTTGATTTACATCAAACTTCACTGCGTAGTTCCATTTGCTAAAATTTCATGGAATGTTTCGGATTATGACATCTGAAATGATATGTATTGTTTATATCGTGTGCTACCAACAATATAAAAATATATTCTGAAGCTTTTACTTTAAATATCACACTTAGAGACTCGAATTAAAAACAATTGAAAATGATAGCATGAGGCATCATATAACACTTCCTCAATCGCTACCTTCCTTGTTTTAAACGACTTCCTAAACAAACACACAAAAGGGATCAGTCAGCAGGAAGCAATTTCAAAACTCATTGATCTTTCGCACGTGTGTGTCGTGTTCCAGAGTTGACCATCCACAACCAGCAGCTCGTCAAAAGACGAACAGTGATCCCCTGCCGTCTGGTTGACCTTCTTTGCCCACACTCGCAGCGCTAATCTGTCCACCAACACACAAGAGCTCTGTCAAGCGTACTTGACTTTCTGAAAAATTGACTTGTCCTTTTGTTTCTGGTCTAGAGTAAAGAAGCTTCTTCCTTCTCAAGGCATGTTTCGTTACAGAGTACAAAACCGCGCTTTCAAAGCCCCAGGTCAAATTTCACGCCTCTCGAAGAGCTTTTGTCATAAGACTGAGAAGTGATCCATGGAGTACCTGACCATTAAAAAGGTCACCATATTTCAGCTCCTGGAATACGAACTTGAGAAACAGCATCTCTTTTAAAGTTATTGTTTTTTATACATCATACGCATTGTTTATATTTTACATTATTTTGCAACAAAATTGATCCGAAAGGCCTATAGAAAAGTTTGGCACTTTTATTAAAAACAAAATAATCAAAAACACAAAATAAAAATTTGGGTACTCTAAAAAATGATGAGAAAGTTATGATCTAAAATTTGAGTTTCGGAGAATCGTTGATAATTAACTAAATATTGTGAAAAATCGTAAAAAAAATTTGATTTGGGTATTAAATTTAGAAATTAAAATGAAACTAACACGTATTTTGTCTTACAATGTAGCGTAAATATGCTGCTCAGACTTGCTGGTGAAAATTAGCACCTTTCATTTATCAGTTAGTAACTCTCTTGTAATGAAAATACGAATAATGTTTTTACCGTAGTGTTCGATTTATACTTCAACTCCATATTTTCATGTTAGGACTCAGATTTTAAAAACCAGTCATTATATCATTGGAAGTTACTAATTACTTCAAAATAAATCAAAAGCAGACAAATCGAATACAATGCGGAGCTCCTGAGTCAAGTCACTCTGGAGATGAAGTTCATTCAGTAAGTTCGTTGTCAGAGGAAGGCACTACTTCGTTGTTGTTGTTATATGGCTTACTTGTAGTGCCTGACTTAATTAGTGTAGGGCCACATAGTGAACTTACAGCAGGAAATGAGTGTTGCATTATCCTCACAGATTTCAAGTTAAAATGTTTGTTTCCCGGGTTCAAAGGAGATGTAGTATACACCCTCGCATGTGTGATACAAGTACATGTAGATTAGAGATGGAACAAAGTTAGTTTCAAGAGGGAAATAGAGCATTCTTCTCTGTTCAAAGACTATTAAGAATAAATATTTTTATAACCAAATATTTCCATGAATAAATATTTACCAAAAATATTAGAAATTGTTAGTTTTTATTCTAATTTACAGGATAAGCACTGTAATTACAATTTGTATAATTTGTTGACAAGATTATGAGCATAAGAGGCTCGTCGTACAAAACTTAGTGCATCAGGTGATTCCCACCAGCTGAGCAGGGTAGAGGAGAACCAAATTACTCTGCAGCAATTAATACATTTGTATTAATACCATTATTATTACTCATTCACGAGTGATTTTGTCGTAAATCCTTATGGTTTCTACACGTACTTGCTCTTGTCGGTAGCAGTTGGTGCAGAGGGAAAAACTCTAAAATTGAACCCATAGATATACTTACATTTTACATTATACTTTTAAAAAGTACAGGAAACGAACATAATGAAAGTATTTGATGAAAAGATTCATTTTTATTGGAACTTAGTCAACTTTTGAATCTTTTTAGCAGGATTTGTAAGACGGTTGCGTGTTTTTTGTTGGCTAATTCGTGTTTTTTTACATCTTTTATTGCCGTTTACAGTATTTTGCTTCGTTTTTCATTTTCTTTTTGTTACAGTCGGTAATTTGAAAAAATCTCCTAATATCCTTTGCTAGGAACTGCCGTATTATTTGTTATTTAACAGGGTTTAAAGGAATGTAATGCATGCATTATTTAGCACAGTCGAGGCTAACTTTATCACACTCAGAAAATGATTGCTCTTAAAAACACTAAAATCAGGAATATTTTCCCGACTGCATACCAACTGTTTCCGAACAGAGGAGATATTTACTAAAACTAGATGCTCTGTAAGCCGATGTTTTGAATAATACCAAGTTTGTATTTCACAAATACCTGTAGGAAAAATGTTTTTCTCTGAGTCCCATTAGGATTTAGTTAATGACAGTATTGTTAAAATAAGTAGACGTATAAAGATTTAATAAGGATGCAGCCGTTGGCTAAAGTTTCTTGATGCACCATACATGATTAGTTTAAGGTGTTGAACGAAGTCTGAAGTAAATACGAATGGAATTTTGAAAGCCGTGAGTTTCATAGATTTTCTTGTACTCACTATTAGAAATTAGACAATTAGAAATTGTGAGTGTACCACGCATGCGAGGTTCCTCGAGGTACTTCAACAGAAATATTCTTGAAATACTACTCAGTCGTGCCAATTGATATGTATTTTATGTATGATAAATTACAAACTTAGAGTATTGACGAGTTAAAGTTTGTACTATTATATATGAATGCACCCGTGAGAATTAGTCGTCAGGTAGCTAGTACATTTACACTATTTTTTTACGCAAGATTTCGGACTAAATCACAAGACACAGGCACAATTAGGACTTGCTGTGAGTGATGAAACTGCCGTTCAGACAACGTCCTTTCAACGCGAGCGACTCGAGGCGATCTAACGATTTGAGTGCTGGCTGAGTAGCATGGTCAAAAAGATAAAAAACTTTGTTAATTATTTCTGTCCGGTATTTATCTTTACAGGACTCTATTTGCTGTGTGTGGATTGAAAAATTTACTTAAATTTTCTCTTGACAAAGGAAATTCATGGGATCATAGAATTTTATAACGTCTATACGTAAAAACATCATTCATTCGATTATAAAAGGTTTCAAACGAATACAAATGACTTCAAAGCGAAAGAATGAAACTGGAAATAGGAGGGAATGTGTTGATACAAATCGTATAATGCAGTCTCCAGAACTGAAGTCATCGCATATGCATCAGGTAACTTAGAATTCCGTTGAGTAGCTCCACGTATGCATGAATACGCTATATAGGACAAACTTTATTAGCATGCACCCTGGAAAGGACATCGGAAATCTTTCCTACACACCGAGCTGGTCAAGACCCGACAATACAACAAAATTCCTCCAACGCACCTCCATGGGTGTCGGGAGGTGTCACCTAACCCTTCGAGGCACAAGATTTGAGCGTAAAAAAGGTGTAAATGTATCTAAATTGGTAGGTTACTTTGTATCCCACCCTGCCCTAAAGGGTTAAGGGTGAAATCAACATAACCAAGTTAACCAATAGAATACGTAGAAGGCGTAACCAGGCTTGCCACGAGAAAGACTGTGATAATCTCAGGCCAGAAAACCAATGAGAAACAGTTCATTAGGAAATATGGACACTAGTGAAGTCTCAAAAATTTTCCTACAAAAATCGAAGGCCGTTTGAGATTTTCGTTTCGTGGTATTCCGCTGCCAATGTCCTGTGTGTATGAACTGTGGTACTGTGGGTGAAATATATGCAACTCGCGAAGTACACATTTTCATGATTAATACGAAATTATTAGAAAAACATGAAAAACACACAGAATTTTAGATGGTTAAGTCCAACTTAAATTCTTCAAGTATACAAAAACCCCGAGAGCTTCATGCAAGTTTGGAACTCGATTTGAGTTTGTTTTTAGACGTTTCGTACGCTTTTAAGAGATAGCACACGTCCTGGAAGTCGAGAGCACATGTATACTGATGAATGTGGCAACAGGTGTGAAGTGTAAAAAAATTTCACCCTCTACGTAATAAAAGCTACTCATGTGGCTACCACCTTCTGATATTGTATTCAGTTGTTCGAGTAACCTATTTTATGTTATTTCACTTTCCCAATGAAACACCAAAATTTTCACAATTTGAAATCATGAATGAAGAATGGAACGTAACTGCTGGGAGGCTTTAGACCTGCTCGGTCCACTGTATCAAAAGCAGGACGAATTTGAGTGTTGTGTAGAGACTCGAACCAACATAAGCAGAAGTGGATATCAACTCTACTGCAGTGACAGAAATGAGCTCTTGAATGAGATTAAATATCATAGAATGAATTAAATAAGAATCTGTGTCACTAGTTTCACGTTGGATTTGTAGAAATAACTCCAATTCGGATAAATCGTAACATGACAGCACTCCACGTACCCACAAAAAATGCATCTTCTAAGATAGGAATTATCTGAACTCTGTAGAAACTGAAGTAACTCATCTTGGTTGCTCACATATTGTGCTATTGGGAGCTTGCAAACGTATAATTGACAGGACATCGTAAAGTGCTCAAATGTTAATGTAATACAGTGAACTAGACTAACATGACCTAAGAACAGTAAAGTAATTAAGCCAGGCTTGCTTTATTATGATAAAACAATTTTCGAATAAGGCATTTAAAACAAAGCACAAAGTGTAAGATAATTTAAAGCGCTCATTGATACTACAATATCGGCGTGTTCTATATCCTGAGGATGAATTTTGATCATCTTCGCTCTAATTGCACTCACACACGCACATATTGTCCGCACATATTGATTGCACGAGTACTACTTTGAGTTGTACTCTCACTTAACAGAACAGTGTATTTCTAATGGAGTTATAGATAAGGTATGACGAAACAATTGTTTTATAAACAGCTATGATGTTCGAAGCAGCAAAAAGTTTCTAATAGCACTACAATTTTGATAGAAACTTTATTCTTACATACTTTCAAAACAAAAATGTCACGAAACAGCTAGAAGAGCATAACAGGTACATTTTCAAATAGTTTTACACATAATTATTTTCTATAAGCACTAGTTCTCCATTTTCTGTCGTCCCTTAGGCTCTGCTTTCAGCTCCGCCCTACATAGGTTGGAACAGCACGTGAGCTTTTGGCCCTACCCTCTGCAAATAAGGAAAATTAGTTGGCAGATTACTTACCAAGAGAAGATTTGAAATAAAATCAAGCATTTGAAAGAGAAACAAAAATTTCGATTATTAGATTCACAAAAATTTTCTTGGATCAATACATACACAGCAATGAAATATTATTATTAGGCAATAAATCGATTTGAAACGCCAAATTCATCATCAATTCATCTACACAAATCTGAACGCAGTTGCATATCGATTAAACATAAGAGACACAGGTTGCGTGCCTGTAAAAGGGGTACGAAAGGAACATCCAAACTATAGAATTTTCCTTCATGACTGGAAACTAATTAAAATTATTTTTCCAGATTAGCAAGGTTAACGATAGAAACAGTTTCACAGTGTGATTTAAAACCTTGAAACTTCGTTTTAGGTATAAACGAATGCGAGGGCGTATTCAACTGATACATGCATGACACCATCGTTGATCTTAGAAGCTGAATTGGGACGATAATGAACTGATGATTTTACTTACCAGTAATGGAAAATATAAAATGTTTATTGAATAGTAAATTAGCTTGGTTCATTCAGCTGAGAGTAAAATGTTGTCCGAACCTAAAATTTCCATTTGGTCACTTGATGACCTTTTTCAATCCTTCATTAATATTAAATTGCATAAAAATATAAACGCTGTTTTAGAAAGGTTACGTTAAAAGTATGCCAATTTTATAATTTGGAAACAGTAATATGAGTTATAAAGCACGTATGAATAATTTTCTGTATATAATTTTAAAATAATGATCGCATATCGAAACATATTAGGGTAGGTGCCGCTGTGACCTTTGGAGAAAAAGGATATTCCATCCTTAAGCATTTGATCTTTCATTTGTTTGATCATGAATAAAAAATTTGCGAGGGACTTCAATGAACGACTGTAAATTCCAAGAAAGAAACACAAGGTAGAAAAATATAGATTATATTCTAAAACTTTCACATCAACTCAAAACTTCGACTCTACGGAACTTCTTTTCATTAAAATGTTTTCTCTGTAAATTGTAATTTTAAATTTAGTTTTCTAATTTATAATAATTAAAGTTCTAATATAAAGTCCTGCACTATTAGCGTAGGAACTCTGCCTGAGAAACAATCCACACTGTGACACATTTTTCCAGATTTTGTTTTCTCAAGTTGTGGGTGATGTCGATTAATATAAGATAAAATTCCAGCGAAACGGTAAATATTTTAAAGGACTCATGTTTAATAAGAAGAAAAAATTGGCAATTGTGTAGTGCGAATGAATTGTTTATCGATTTGAAATTTTTTCGATCGTTGCAAACATGGTCTTTTGCAATTTTATAAAATTCCAACTGATACATCAGTTTGATGTCGAACTCAACAAATTTTGTGCCAGTAATTTCAAGTATGAGAAAATATTAAAGCTTAGAGCAACATTTCGTAAAAGCTATTTAAAAAAGGTCCATATCTTTTCAGCCTACGACTTTGTATTTCACTAGCAGATGAAATATTCTAGGGAGAATCTACAGGAAGAATGTCAAAACTATTTTCTTGGATGCAGTAGGAGGATATCTGAAAAGTTATCCAGTCGAGACCAGCGCTATTTGTATTAGACAATTAAAGGTTGCAGTGCCTAAGTCAAGGTTTTTTGGTTGATCCTGGTCGGAGTTGGATCGAGTTCGACAAACGAGAATCACTAAAACCGCAAGAAGTCTGTAGAAGACTCCACAAATCTAACAGACTAGGGCGATATTTTTTCACTCGTCTTTCATTCACTTTTAACCCATTTCACGTTTTGTGGGACGGGCAAGGAACACGCCCTCTTTATGTCGACCAGCCTTCTCACAACCTGCAACTCGTCCTTGACTAGCGAGTTGCTGTCGTCCACCAAGCAAGGAGCGTTCCAAAGGTTAAAGCAGCACGAGGTACACATTAAACTTTTTATACTAGATTTATATATTGGTTTTCTTGAATGCTTAGCAATTATTCGCACTCTACTATGCTCCAAAACAATCAATTCGACTGAAGAAGTTCAACTTCAATTTAAAGTGCTAGTAAATTTCCACAGAATTGCCCCCGGTTTAAAAAAATGCATGCTTACTAAATCTGCAGTGAATCTCTTTCTGGGCATAGAAGACTGGCCATCATCCTAAAGGGCAAAATTCAGGGGCGATTTAAACCTTCAGAGGGCCTGGCAAGGTTGTCCAAGGTCTTCATGCAGCTGCCCAAGGATGTTAGGCAATTAAACCAATTCTGCGCTACAGCAAGCTCGGGTAGTGAGATATTTTACGATACAAAGGGAACTGTAGAAAGAACACAGGTCTGTAGAATCATAGGAATGAGAAGCATATTCAGCAAATTGCTGTGGAACCGTTATAATATCTCGGTAGATGTTTCGAAATAAGAGGAGTCATAAGAATTATTTATGTACTTTTCTAAAACAGGTAAAATTCAATAGCGTGAGCATGGCGAAACAAAAAATATGCACTTCGTATGTGCTCAATTTAACTGCAGCAAAGGAGTTGCCAGCAGCTGAAGTGAATGCCAACAGGTATGAAGTTTATGATTTCAACCAGGGAAAGTTAACGAACAACTGTTTGTTGCCGAGTGCATGTATTCATGCATACCATAGAGATATGTCAAAACAATTCTAAGGGTCATGTCACGCAGCAGTCCCACTTCCTACTCAATTTAATTGTACTCTGCTGAAGACTACAAGTCTTTGTTAGCAACGCCGTTAGTGAACTACCTTCGCAAAAAAGATTAACTTCAGTAGTGTGTACTCCAAGTTATGCTGAGTTATAAAGCCGGCATTGGAATAAATTTTAGGCCCCCTCAAAGTCAATGTCGTATGGGAGTGTTAGCTCATTATTACAACATTCAGTTTAATAGCATAGGCAGCATATCAATGAAAAATAAATTGACCAGTGATAGAGACATGAAAATACGAAGACAATCTGATTTAAGGTCGGCTACACTGAACTCTCTTCTCATCTACGAAGAGGATGAGAAGTAGAACAATATACGACAACTTTTACCTAACTACAGAACTAGATCCACTGTAGTCCCTGGCAACAAGGCCTACTAAATAAGAGATCTAACACCACGGCACTGCCTAATTAAAAAATGTATAATGCAATATATTTCAGTGATTAGCGTTGCTTTGGTGAGTAGCGTTTTAAAGATAGAGAAGCAACTTCAACTGAAAGTGTTACCTAGATAGGCTAAACTCGAATTGATGAAAATGACGAAGAAAAAAAAAGAAAAGAAAAGAGTACAGAAGCAACTGCACTCGAGGACGTCACGAGTGGAAAGAAAAGTTGATTCCCAAGAATAGGGTAGCCCTTCACCCATTCACATCCAAAACTAACGTATGATTTATATTCTGCATGCATTACTGTTGAATCTGATGTCAGTAATCAGTTGTAATTTGTTACGCATATTCATTTCGAGTTTTGGAGGCTCGGCATGTTATATAATAGAGATTTCAGAAATGCGTGTTCATATGACTTCTAAAAGGCTAAAACTACGAATTCAGAAATTGAATCTCCTATAGTTGTTACGAAACAAAGTAATCGAGTGAAAGTGAACGATGTTCTGCATTTGCTTTACTGTTGTACCAATGTTGCTAAGCTTTGAAGATCTTCGCTTTGGCCGCATAACTAGCCCGAAACAAAGTGTCATGTACAATAGGCTGTTAACTATTAGGTTGTTACAAAAATAATGGCCGCTCGAAGGTCTGGAAGGCTTCTGAAAACGACCATTATTTTTGTAACAACCTAATATATTGCTACTGATCTTTCAGAAATTTTATTGGACCTGTAGCATTCCTGACACTTAATAGTTAGGTTAAAAAGTATTTAATACACTTTGAAGAAACCTATTTAAGTTTTAATAAATTATTATGAAAATTACAAAGCCAAATCATACTGATAGTTTTATCATGAGGTGTATAGAAATACTTCAAAATGTAATAGTAAGTTCTTTAAAAGATATTTACAACAAAAATACAAATCAACTAAACTAAATAATACTTAGCACATAACCAAAAATGATTAATTTCCTATTTGTGGCATACCCTTTGATATGAATACATTTCATATTATGTAGCATACCTTTCGTTTGATATGACTGCATCCAATCGTTCCTCGTATTCAGGAGTTAGATTTTCACACATTTTAACTGGAAATTTTCTTTATTATTGTATACAAACTTCCTCTAAATCATGGAAATTTCTTGGCTATTTTGGATGTACAAATTTTCAATTGGGTTTAGGCAGGTGCTGGTGCACTGTAACACCTCTATACATATTGTGGTTGGGGTACGTAGTTGCTTTAGCTGGTGTGCTTTGGGTTGTTGTCCTGCTGGAATTCCCAATTTTTTCCTAACCACAGCTTGTTCATGTTCCCAAAATCTTGTTGGACAAAATATCCCAATACATCTCTCCACGCATGTGTCCCTTGAAAATATCAAGACTATCTGTGCCTTGAGACGAGAAGCATTGTCAAAGCATTACATTGACTTCGCCAAATCTATCGATGGGGATAGTTTTCTTTGGAATGAATTCCACAGACCAAAAAACTTTGTTCCAGCAGCTTTCTGGGCTTGATAAATATTTTTTGGCTGCAGAAAGTTGTCCTTTCAAAAGGTGTTTTGATCGAAGGAGAACTTTCCTAGTCTTGCAAGAACTCAAACCCTGCTGCTGCAATGACGACAAATAGTTGTAATTTACTCCTATTGTTGTAATTTACTAATTCCATTCTTGTAGTTTGAGATTTTTCAATAATAATTCTGACCATACTTTTGATTGGTTGAGAGGAAATTTTCTTTGTGACATCTGAACAGGGGTAGTTCACTGTATGAAAATATTTCTTTCATTTGATAATTATTAATCAATTGTATTAAGATACACTATACACTTCTTTGAAACTGCCCTATAGCCTTTACCATCGAGATTGGCTTTGAATATTCTATCTTTGAGATCTATACTGAGCTCTTCAGTTTTTGCATGATGTTTACTGGCTAGCTGATGGCAATACACATTTTAGACGTGACAGATGACGATCAGATTGAAGATTAGGTGTTCCAAGAATTTGAACATGCCTCCACGTTATTGCCTTTATTTTTAAATCTAATGTAACCTTAATTAAATAAAAATTATCCTTGAAAGCCAGATAATAGCATTTTCCATTAGTGTTCTCAATATTTATCAGTTTTAATAATTTGTATTTTTGTAATTTTTTTTCAAGAATTTCTACTATATATTGGATGTATTTCTATACTCGTCACGACAAAAATAGTATTTCAGCACAATTTGGTGTTGTAATTGTCATCATAACTTTCGAAGGTGTATTGAATACTTTTAACCTATGATCCAATTATTTCTTCTCTACATGTCATTACAATTGCTAGTCCGTAACATTACTTCGTTTACACCTAGGAATAAACACAAACTATGATTCGATCACACAATTTTTTCATCAATACCCACCAAACATGAGAGATTTCTTTGGGTGACAGAGGCACGGTGGTGACAGAGGCAGGGTGGTGACAGAGGCACGGTGGTGACAGAGGCAGGGTGGTGACAGAGGCAGGGTGGTGACAGAGGCAGGGTGGTGACAGAGGCAGGGTGGTGACAGAGGCAGGGTGACAGAGGTTTGAGGTCGACATCCTGACCCGAAGAGTGCAAAGCCTCAGTAGCTCATTGAGCGCCTCTGAATAATAGAAAAGATATTGAACAGCCGCGCGGTGCTACAACGCAAGATTCTTTGACCTATGCCTCCTCATTGTGGCTCATTCTCTTTCTTCCCAGCCAAGTCCTCACATCGACCAGCACAGCAACTGCGAAGTTCAGTTTTGCTCGCGAAGTTACTGTATGTATTTCGAAGACCAGAACCAGAATGAGACTCTTTGAGACGTTTAAAGTAGGACAGCTTGTCAGTCCGTATGTATTCCACCAGCCCCTCACTACACTTCATACCTCACTGAGCCATGGAGGCCGTTCATCTCTCAAACGTGTGCACATATGCTGAAGCGAATTATTCGCATACATAACCTGTATATAATTTACTAAATATCATAATTTTTATTTTAGAGTTTGTACAACAAATAATGAATTTGATTGCAGTTGGTGTATAAGAAAATGTTGATTCTCCAAGCCCAAACCCTTGAGGAGCACAGTTTCGTATCAATACAATTTTTTAATTGAAATAATATACATACGAAAAATGTTAACGTTGTTAATGATTATGAGTTTAATGAAAACTGTATAACAGTCATGAAGGTTAATATTAAAGTGTTAATGATGCTTTGCGTTGTTCCTTTTGTTTTAATTGCTGTGTGAGCAGGCACACTTCCCTCAGCACTGTCCTGCCAAACGCTCAGGCTCACACCTTGCAACATCCGTGGAACGGAATAATTTGTGCAGTTGCCAAAGACACGGCCCCCCTATTCCAGTCAAACTAAATGCAGTATTCATTTTAAAGGATATTAGGTCGTCTGGCTAGGTAGAACACTTCACAGAAGCGGTATTCAAACTAGAACATATTAGGTCTCCTGGCTGGTAGAAAACTTCACAGAACTAGTATTCAGTTGAAGTATATTAAGTCATCCGACTTGGTAGAAAACTCCCCAAAACCAGTATTTAAACTGGAGTATATTAGGTCATTCAACCAGGCAGAAAATTTCCCACTCATGAGTCGTATGTTAATTGTGAGCGTGAGACACTACTGACCTACGGACGCAACAGTCACACGTGATTTCGTACTCTTTCTTACAAAAATGAAATGATACTTTTTACATGCACGGCAACTACTTGAATTCTTTTTCAGAACAGAATAGAACACTCACAAAATTAAAATTGTACTCCCACTAAATTTGTGAGCAAATTCTGAAAAGAAACCGTGTTCATCAATAAGTACGTCCTCCAATAGTGTTGCAATGCGCGCGCTGTGTTTCATAAGTCAATCATTACATTTTGTAAAGAAAAATATGGAAGTCGATAGAAAAACAAAAAAATATGAGTTACAAGGAATACTTGTACATCAGAATACTAAATGAAAACATATCGAGTAATATTAACTTAAAGTAACTGGAGGTTAGATTTCAATCACTTCAGGATTTTATGATCCTTTCAAGATACAGGCTTCACTTATGAAATACACTTAGTATGTCATGGAAGGCATGTACAAAGAAAACTGGTATTTTCTGATCTGTTTTGATATTCAACGCTGAACCAACCACAGGCCTAAAAGTGATCCATACTTTGAGTGAGAATGCAGAAGGTATTGCTGCAATCATACAGTTTGCCGAGTCGAATTACTCATGACACATACATACAGTGTTCCTAAAAGCTATATTCCAACTAAACATGCAATCAAGCATCAACTCTCACTCTATTTTTCATTTCTATCATGGCTCTGCCGGCGCTCGTACAATATAGCAAATTACAGTATTTCTTAATTTTCAGTTTCTTTAGGATGTTGATGACATTCCACTGAAATCCTCATCAGAAACAATAATTATCAGTTCTTTCTGGTCAACAGGTAGTTGCTTCACCTTCAGTTTCGACGCCAATCTACTGAAATAGTTTGTATTTTTTAGATGAATTCCTTTCCAGAGGTGATGCTCAAATGTTCGAAAAGTTTAAATTTTCCTTGCTTAGTTTATAGGAGCAAATATTTTGCACCGTGGTCTCAGTTCACACTTACGTTGCTCGATTGCAGTGAGCCTAACTCGATTATCGAGTTTACTGGATCATTGCGTATTGCTGGCTGTCCTGCCTGGACTGTTATGCGCTGCACTCGCTGGAATATCAATAGGTCTGGACACGATTCTGCTCGCATGTAACACTAGATAGACAATATCTTTCTCTAGGCAATGTAAACAATCACAGTTAAAAAACTTAAACTTCTTCATAACAGTAAACAACTATCGTTCTCTTCGCAGGGAAATGTATGTAAGTTGCATGTACAAAGGTAATCAATCATCTCTTTTTTGTTAATAAATAATTAAAGTCCTCTTCTCAACTGAAAAATTTCGACAATAACAGTTAGAGGGCACCGGCATCTTAGGAATTTGTTACGGTTGCACTGCCAGAATTGATCAATTTTGTTCATAGTTACACTACAACTGTCAATTTTAAAATTTTCGCAAAAATAAGGCAAGAAGTTACCTGCAAACAAATCTTATGGACTGTATTTTGTGTATTGAAGAATCTGGTAATGCTAGGCAATTTTTTTTGTGATGGAATATATTCCTGAGTGCATTAATGAAAGGAATTATGTATATGGAGAAACAACTAAAAATAACCCACTCATTTTGGCCTTGAAACATTTGACGAATAACTCACGTATAATTGGTTTACGAACAAGACATATCACTCTAATTAACTCAATATGAAAGGCGTAGCTGCTGCATGAGACTTGTTAGAGAATAAAGAAAGGCTTTTCAGTTCTCTCGCTGGCCACATCTAACTGCTTCCGTAGGGGCGCAAACCTGAACGCGTCTCACAGCTCCAATGTATGATCCTATTCAGGCTCCTAAAAGAACTGAGCTATATGAGACTTTGTATTTCTACTGCAATGAGAACTTCCTAGCACTAGCTAAAATAAAACTTGTTTCTCACAAAAGGTTGATGGCCAAAGTAGAAGATTAGGGTACACAAGGCAACTACTCTCGATGGATCCAAAACTGGTTCACTGGTCGTAACGAGCGATGATTAGTGATCGAGTCAGTAATTGGAGGCACGACAGGAGTCCTCCAAGGGAGCTTTTTAGGTCTGCTCCTCTTCATCATTTACATCTTGAGATCGGAACCATTAGTAAAATCAAGAAATTTGAGAACAGCATGAAACTCTGTCACGAAGCCCACACCGAACGAGACTGTAACTATTCAATCAGACCTCAATCGTCAACTGCAATGGACTGAAACCTGGCAAATGAGCTTCAACGTCGATAAATGTTCATTAATGCAAGTTGGCGTTAATAACTAGCATTTCCAGCGCAAGATGAATGACTCACTTATTAAAGCAGTACCCCCTTCTTCTACGTTTCTTAACTACTGGGCCTGTGTATGCTTGAAGCGCGTGTACTTGATGGAATTGCTTGTGTGTGAGTGAGAAAACTAAATTTTGATGCCTTAACTTTAAACAGTATGGAACTCGAGTAGCAGCTCAAGAATGGACCAAACGGCTCGGTCCTGTTGCCATATTCTACTCTGTAGCAACCCAAAAGGCCTGCCAGAACAACAGTTTTTAAATAAATGTAAAACGATGACAATGGTGCGCACTACTCAGTTTATAGAGATCATTTGGACTAAAAATTCCCTTGGCTTCAAAATTAAAGTAGATTTTACGAATGAACTTCGCAGTTTAAACAGCAATTTCCAGTTAAGATCATAATGAGGCTCCCATTGTCACATACCCTCACATTCTTATACAGTCACATTACCCACATTCCCCTCACCGTCACACCCCTCACATCCCCCTCACCGTCACACCCCTCACATCCCCCTCACCGTCACACCCCCCACATCCCCCTCACCGT
>VCRD01000344.1:249905-287688 GCA_006783055.1 Trinorchestia longiramus | reverse complement strand
CAATCCCCACATCCCCTTCACCGTCACAACCCCCACATCCCCCTCACCGTCACAACCCCCACATATCCCTCGCTACACAAGGCAGATAGAAGGGAGAAGGGAACTGGACTGCCAGGGACTGGAAGGCAAATGCCAGGAGGTCTCCGTTGTGTCAGGAAGGCACAGCAGGATCGGGTCAGGCTTGGTTTAATAATGAGTCAGATCGATGACCATTTACTGTACATTATTGAAACCGCAGGTCACTCTCTCTTCATGACACACAATAATCACTAAATCACGCAATAACAAGTCCTTGTGCACCTCGGATTCACGTGCACTTTACAGTGGAGTACGAAATAATTTAATCTTGTTCTTTTCGGTAACCATGGAAGCCCTTCTCTCTGATGGTATGAAACTCTAGTGACTAATTCTGTTGAAGCAACACGAAGCTCAGTGCAAAAGATGTAACTTTTACCGCATGTTGCTAGGAAATTTCAGTATGAGTTAGAAAATTTACATAGGTAAAAATAAGTCAGGGCAGAGGATTTTACGATTGGTATTATATGAAGTTTTTCAACATTGGTTGTGGCCATGTCGAAGAGATGAAAAATTAAAAACTAAAGCAGGTTACAAACTATGCCAGCATCCACAACGATAAATATGAAAAAATATATAAAAAGCCTAAGCAACATAGTACAAAAAAAGACAATCTTGGCGTGTTGCCGACACAGCGACACATGGGCGGCCTTCGATGCCAGCGGACGAGGGCAGACACATCAGCGTCTTTTTTACCGCAAGATCAGCAGGAAGTGTGACGATGTACAACAAGTGTAACGCACTTGAGGGGAAGTAGCCCCTTCACTATAGCTTTATGGGTAAGAGTCATAAGTAATGAAGCTATAATTCACCTTACACTTCGTTTATTTTTTGCATTTGAACATAGTTGTGTGAGAACTGGCCACTAAAGGAACATTCCATTGACCTAAACTACATAATGCTAAGGTGTTTCGAAAAGAGGCTTGCCTACTTAGAATGTTCTCTTATATGAATCGGGCAATGCTTTACTGGGGACTATTGCTTCAGCAGTTGCGTGATTGCGTCTATTCAGGTACCCTCTCAATATCAGGCTGTGGATAGCGCCGAGTTGCATAAAACAAACAACCGCGTGATATGTTTGCAAGGTACGCACTCCTTATCGATCATAGAGGAACATATGATTTAATGAAATATATACTAAAGATTTGCATATCTCTGAATATGCAAACGATATTTCAACAAAATGTTATGTCACATTAGCATCACTAGGTATTTAGCAGATATGAAAGCATTTTACCTTAACACTGTTTCAAGTTAATTAAAAAATTAAGTTAATAGAGTTCCCTTTTCGTCCCCGATTACGGAAGAAGTTGAAATGAAATCCATGAAAAATTCCTTCCCGTCATCTAAAATAGAACACAAAGGCATGGAATATAAACTAGAAGTTTTGGAAAAATGTAGTATTTTCAAGTCCTGCTCGCGTTGGCATTTACTTCCGCGGACTGTAGACAGAAAGTTGATACCTTACCCGAGTAGCCTGTCACTCAGCGCTTAAGCCATTTGAAGCAATTAACTGCTCTGGATCAGGTTGATGGAGTTGCGTGTTGCGATAGGACCTCGTCACTCAACGTGTTCCCATAGTGTGCGACACCCAAGTTGAAAAGTTCGCCCCTCCTCTTGGAGTGACCGTTTTCCGTAGAGTGTGGGTCACCGAGCTAAGGAGTTCGTATTATTGACGTGGCTTTCCGTACGTAAATAGACCAGTACACTGGTTACGCTTCTAGCTTCCTTATTAATGGTTATTGATC
The DNA here is from genome assembly GCA_006783055.1 of Trinorchestia longiramus. Classification (NCBI taxonomy): domain Eukaryota; kingdom Metazoa; phylum Arthropoda; class Malacostraca; order Amphipoda; family Talitridae; genus Trinorchestia; species Trinorchestia longiramus. The sequence goes on along the minus strand of VCRD01000344.1, from coordinate 285,865 downwards.
GACCGACCCACTCGGGTCTCTGTTTGGGCACCACCAAAGCACCAGTTCAAAGACCCTTAAGCTTCAACAACAGAGTGACTAATGAGCCCATTGTTCTGGGTGTGTTCATGCATCATACATTTGTTTCCCTGCCTAACGTGACTTGCAATATTTTTGCAAATAATAACAAAAAAAGTTACTGAGCGGCACTTGTTGAGTCCTTTTGTTTTCTTGTCTTTTAATGCTGCATGCACTTCGGGATCAAAATTATACTACACTCTGACAACTATATTTAACTTGCATTAGAACGCGCCAAACCGTTGCGGAAGAATATTGCACAGAATATCTTACGAGCAACGCACTTCTGAAAATCATTCCCTTTCTGAACTTAATTACAAGATACCATATGATGGTCGGTAACTTAGGATCTGATTATAGTTTGGTTTATGAAAATAATACTCCTTGGAATACTATACTTTCAGTTTCTCAAATTCTATGGTCTATTCTTCATGGTTTTACTGTTCCTAAAATTTCCTAAACCTCAGACCGAGTTAATGAGGGTCAACAAGTTATCTTACACATGCACTGGATTAAAGTTAAACTTTCTGTGCTCTGAAAAAAAAAAATCAATATCCCATCAATCTTTATTTCGCAACAGATTGACGAAAACTTGTTCAATTATCTAACATATCTTTAGAATTATATTACTGAAAACCATGGCAAGTAAGAAGTTAAGGCTATACGAAGTGTCACCTCTGGGGATAAGTGATGTTTCTGAAAAAAATTCGTAACAGTAAAGGTATAGAGTGGCACCTGCATAGATGCATCCAATATACGCCATCTAGGATTTATATCATATTTGAATTCATGATGGATTTTAGCATATTTTCACGAAATTTTGTAGTTTTTCAGGTTTAACTGTGAAAGTCACTGTTGCTAATTTCTTCCGTTACAAAAGACAGTGAAAGGATTCATGTCCGAAGTTGCACATCAATGCATGAATGCAAATAACAGTGAGAACGTGATGGTGGCCAAGAAAGATCGGTCATTTCTCTGTTACATAAGAAGGAGCACGCATCTCCTAATGAGGACATGTGCCTGCACTACAATAATATAAAATAAATGCGGTGTTAAGATAAAATCATGCACGAGGGGCATCACCAATGCAGATTACTTCTTTTGACGACCCAAGTGTGATGTATCATTGCAGACCGTCCTGACCTCATATGCCCTCACTAATCTCTTACTCTTTACTCCTTTCAGTTATGACCTATGGCTTTGCAATTTCTTACGGGGAAAAGTATAGTCTCAATTATGAACTTCATTGATATTATTTCAGTAGCAGTATTGTGATAAAGTTTACGTGAATAAAATTATTCACAGTGAATAGGGATTGAATTCAACGTATGAAAAAACCAGAAAGATATTGTTCAAAGGTTAGAATACTCGAATTCGATCTTGAAACCTAGTTGTATCGTTTCAATTAACGTTTACTGTCAGAGACAATACACTTGCTGAAACCAAAATAGCAAATCGGCGTCACTCATGAATTTTACTAGAAAAATTAGCAGCGAATTCCAGAACAGAAAAGGGCTTTGGATCATTCTATAGCGTGATTGTTTATTGTCGAAGGCAACCTCTTAGCTTGGAATGTGTCTGGGAACGGTGCTCCCTCGGAGTCTTTACAAGGCTCGCCGTGCAACTGAGTACAGCGGGAAGTTCGTACGTCAGAGCCAGGCGTCAGCTGGTCAAAGCGGCATCTTTTCTGCAACCGAGGATTGTCGAACTTAAACAGGGAAGCAAATATGCCAACCGCTTGGACAAACTAATTCGTTACTGTATTCTTTAAGGTGAAAAGAAGAGATGCAACGACGTCCATCAAATGCATTTTTGAATGGGTGAATGTGAGTAGACAGTACTCCCCTTCAGTTGAGGAATCGGAGGTGAGGAATCGGAGGTGAGGCATAGTCTATTGACATTATTGCATTTAAACAAGGCTATTCAGGATGTTCATACTAAAACATTCTGTTATTAAAAAATGGTTAAAGCAATCGAAGGATATATACTAGAATCTTTTTTACAGATGTTTTCACACAGAATACGAGAAATATTTCTATAACATGGCTACTATTGATTCATTTATTTCAATGCAGGAATCTCGCTCACTCAGAAATCGATGCTCCTACAATTCGCCTTTCCTGCGAAGGAAGTTTTAATTCATTATTAATTCGTTTCAAATAATCCTTGAACGCGTGAACTCTTGCATATATAGCAAGTGCTTTGTGGCTGCTACGTCAGAGTGAGAGAAACCGTGGAAAGAAGCTCGAGTTTTATAGGTAAAATAATCATGTTTATCTCGTACTGGCGCACTCATTGTTTCATTATGATGATTCGATTCGAGCGAAGATCAATACCAGATGTTACGGCTGTCCACACCTGAAACCCAGCTACAGTAGAAGTTTTTTAACCGGCACCCATAGGACTTTACATTTGCCGGTTAATATCACCCAAGTAACCACAAACAATTCATAGACACGCTAGACATGAAAGGAAAACAATATCAATTGCTTAAAGCAGTTTAAGAAGAAAAAACAAAATAAATAAATATATAGCTTGGCCAGCGAGTGCCGAATTTATTTATAATAATCATTGCAAGAAATTAAATTCTTCCTTGAAACATAGAAGTAGTTTTACAGTGTCAACTGCAGGTAACGGTCTTCTGCTTCTTCACATATTATAGTTTCAAAGAATTCAGATAGGAGAGCAGTTTTACTGAAGCAGGATATCAAAGACACGGAACTCGACATCACTTTAACACGTTGACTCCGAAGTGGTACGTATGTGTACCACGTAGGTTAGGTTCTGTAATTTTTTCAGATCCTTCTAGTGACCATGCGTACAAAGTGAAGTTTTACACCAATCAGGCAATCGGAGTCAACGTGTTAAGCTATAACAGTGTTACCTTATTACACAAGAAAAGTTTGACGTTTCCTTCAATATGATAGAATTAGTTTTTCCTACTGAAATCTTGTGCCGTACAGTACTTGAATAACTTCTTCTGTAAAGACAGTAACTGCAGTACCTCGTTCAAGCCATAAAATTTTCAAGGAGGAGTTTGACCTTAGTTTACTCATAAGCAGGAAATAGCAATCGGCAGAATATGGCAAGTACACAGGCAACATGACAGCCTGATATCAATGAAGACAGTTGGTATTTGCTGAATTCCAATTCTTCGAATAATTCATATTCAAAATACATAAGTAAATAGTCTTCTTTGTAGATAACAGCTCAAGGTCGTAGTCATTGAGTATAACTGACACTCAATATTCATATTAAGAAATATTTTTCCAGAAATTTGATATCTCGTGTCAGAACTGCATTAGTCTTTGCTGAATTGTTCTCTGCTACTCATAATAAGGTCGAGCGTTTGCCATTCAACATGTTTTCTTTACCTGCAGTTCGCATTATATCGTGCATCTGAAGTTCGGTCGCACGAAATTAAAAAATCTATAGGCTCAACTTTTTTTCAAAACTTTTAGCAGAATTTTCAAAATGAACCTTTGTTCAACGTTATTATTCATTTGATTTTGACTTGAATTAATTTTGAGTTCTACTGTTAACCTAATTAATTTTAAATTAACTTTTTTTTGCAAAAAATATGAACTCAATGAGATTTCTTTAATTAATAAACGAATTTAAACACAATGAGCTTCATTCTAATTACTTCTACAAATTTTCAAGAGACTATTAGAGCAAGTCCCTACTCGTTTCTAGGTTGCAAATTTCGGGTTGTTAGAGCAGTGGTCCTCATGACCCAGGCATACCAAGAAGCCCCTACACAAGAACAAGACTACGCGTGCCAGATCAGACCATAAATTGCATGGAAGCTGACACACACTAGCGAGTCAAGAATCGCTGTAGAAGTCATCAAAGCAGGGTTGGTGCGAGAGATATAGTGATCGCAGTAGTCACCTAGTGCTACAATATCTGATCTCTTCAGCTGTGTTCTCGTAATAAAAGTGGGATTGCTCCATTTGCTCACTATCATATATTGCAGGTAACTGCAATGCTTAATCGAATTACGCACTGATCCAGAAAACTGTATGTCTGAGTAGCTGTTGTGCTAGGCACATTTCGAATGGTTGAATATTTAGCCTAATTCACAAAATTAAAGTTAAACCAATGTTTCTCATGGGTTATTCGGGAAAATTTAATTCTGGTACAAAATCAATAGTATCTAATCAAAAAGATTTTATTTATTTGCACAGTTAGAGCTACAGAGAAGTTTAAAAACTTTATTTGTAGCACTCTCCAAGTGATGCATTTCAACCCAGTCAGTCTACGGCAGGGGCTCCCAACCTTTTTTTCGCCCCACACCCCTAAAGATATTTCATTCGAACCTCGAATCCCCTGAAATTTATATTTTTTCAGAGATAAATTATGCAAATTCCGAATAATATTTTAACAAAAAAAATTATTACTCTATTGTTTAATATGGTTTGTAAAGGAAATTACAAATGTAGCATTGAAACATATAATAAATTAACATTGCAATAAGCCTCAGGAAATTAATCCCTTACTTGAAATAGAACAAATCACTAAGTAGTAAAAAATAGCATTAAATACTACAAGGAATAATTCTGAAATGTTTGGAAAATTCCACTTTTTTTAAATACAACAGAAATTGCCAGGTAGTGAGCAACAGCTGACGCCTGAACTTGTTTCATCCCGGTAACAAATATGTTCAGTTTAGGTCCTAAGCTTTAGGAGCTACTGAACGCGTTAAATGTATGGTAGGATTGAATCTTTTCAGCTATGTATGTGACGACCACTATATAACGATACTAAACTCTAAAATGAAAACAAAATTAGTCCATTGCAAAAGAAAATAAAAATGTCAATATACAGCCAATATCCAATTATTTACTTGAATATCTTCTTGCACCCCCTTGAATATCTTCTTGCACCCCCAGGGGGTGCGAGCACCCCAGGTTGGGAACCTCTGATTTAGCGCGCTTGGTGAGATGCAAAGAAGTATCTTCGAAAAACTTGCGTAAACAGCTAAATTCTAGAGCTTTGACACAAGATTTACAGATACTATAAAACATACTTTTCAAGATCCGCTATTTAAAGTATTTAACAGAAGCCTCATGCTCAATTAATCCTGCTCATTGCGACACCATTTGTTACTCGACTGTGTGACGTAAAATACATTTATCTAAGGTCTGCGGTGAGGCAAGAATCTATCAATGCAGCATCAACATTTGACAAAACAGGCGAGAATGACACAAAAATAGACTATACACTTATATTCATGATATTAATATAAAACATGCAGAATGCAAACATAAAATTGAGATCCCATTATAAAGTGTTTGAATAACAATTTCAGGTCATTTAATAACCACACGTAACGGGTCCAGCTCTGAAAATGTTCACTTAATGCCACGACCCTATTGCTGGACTGAGTGCTAACACAATAAACCTTCTTTGATGTCAGGTCGCTCCCGCGTTGCTAGCCTCCGCCAAGTACATAGACAAGCCGCATCTGATAACTGCAGCTGCAATTGACTGAATATCTAACCTTCCATCCTCAGTTCTTGTCATGTAGGTTCCGAGAAAAGCTGGAAAGGTATAATTATCTTCCCACTTTGAAAAAATTAGCAGCTTTTGCAATCATTAGCATTTGTTCTTGCATTTAGATACTTGTTCTGGCTCTCTCTACACATTTCAGTTCCTTGAAGAAAAAGAATGATTGTAAGGACAAGTTCACAGACTAGAGAAACATGGCATTCGAGTACCCTCTATAATATATAACCTAATATTTTTAATACTACCCTTTTGACGTAAGATTTTTATTGGGATGTCTCTTACAAAGATTTATTTTCTAATTATATAGTACATGGAGCGGTTAGAAATACATTTCTGAAAAATTAACGTGCAGAAAATAATGCACAGCGCAATTTACTGCTGAAATGTTTCGATTTCTTTCAACTAATGAGCGTAGGGGGATCGAACGTTTATGAACGTAAATCTGAATAAAAACTGTTTTACGAGCAAAGGTAATGATGACTGCAAGAAATGAGAAATAGAGTAGTCAAGATTTAGCCATAGAGAACAGTGCACAACGCAGTCAGTTCCTGACCTGTGGGAAACCTCACTTGGATCTGTGATGATGACAACCGCGCAGTGCGGGCATGACGTACCAGGTTATTTGCTTGAGGTACCAGGTTATTTGCTAGAGGTACCAGGTTATTTGCTTGAGGTACCAGGTTGTTTGCTTGAGGTACCAGGTTATTTGCTTGAGGTACTACACAGGTTCTTTACTTGAGGTAGCAAATGATTTATTTCAGGTAGCAGGTTATTTACTTGTTGTACCACGTGATTTATTTGAGGTAGTGAGTAATTTACTTGAGATAACAGATTATGTACTTGAGGTAGCAGGCTATTTACTTGAGGTAGAATGCTATTTACTTGTGGTAGCAGATTATTTACCTGAGGTAGCAGATTATTTAGAATAGAATAAGGCAATAGGAACGAGCCGTTTGGCCCATTCTTGGTTCAATACCGAAGTCCGGTATTTACCTGAGGTAGCAAGTTATTTATCTGAGTTATTATTTACTCATAATATAATAAATACGTTAGGAATGTTCAATTCAACAACGAAATCACACATTCCTCACAAATACAACTCAAACACACATTCTACGAACATTAAATAATTGAATCAAAAGTTCAGTCGATACTGGGTTCGAAATCGGAATGAAATTCGTTCTTCCAGAGATCAACAAAGTTTGAAGTAATGAATATTATGTACATAATGCATATAACAAGTTTTGTTCATGTTAACAGTAAAATAGACGCAGACGGTGGTGAGGAAAAGTTCGATAATCACAACTGAAAATACAGGGTGTCCCCAAAAGATGCATCACTCTTTGACTTCCCAGCACTCGTGCATTTTGTGTTCAAGTAGATTTTGATGAATGTATATACAATCCTAAAAAGTGAAATTAGATTCAGGAACATAAATTTTTGTAGAAACGATTAATTATTATAATATAGAACTATTTAATGTTCTCTCTCATTTCTGCGTGTTTGCTAATGTTCAAACTGCCTTCCTTCATTTTCTAATCAAAGCTGATAACGTACAACAATGGATTCGACAACATTGCCAAACATTTGATTCAAAATTGCAATACATTGTTTTAAATTTTATTTTTCAAATCATCGATTGCCACTAGTTTTGCAGCGTAAACTTTATCTTGGAGATTTCCCCATAAAAAGAAATGCATTGGCCTGAAATCTGGGGAACATGAAGGAAATTCAACGCTACCTCTCCTCCCAATTCATTTGTTTGAATACATTACATTACATGAAAAAAATACATTAGCAATTGTTTGTCAAATAGTGAGTACATCTTTTTGAGACACTCCGTAGTTGCGGTTTTAATTTCACTCAGTAAGTGTGTGCTTCAAACAGGTTCTAAATGAAGACCCATTGTTGTCGCATGATTTTCTTTCACAACGGACAGCTTAGGTTATACGACGGGCCTCTACAACATGTCTCATTCAAAGAGTTCTAGACGATTACGATGAAATTAAATGCAGTACTTAGAAAAAATTCGGAATTTATTTATAGGTAGTCGCATTAATCGCAAAATTGTTGCAAATGAGTTTTATTCAGTTTTGGACTCAGAACGGACGATGTTTTCCGAGGGAAATTACTGATTGTCTTTAAGACTGGATTCTTTTTAAATTCCTCAAAGTGATCAAATACCACTGAGTCCGATTACAGCAGCAGTCAAAAAAGAGTTTCAACTTATTATTAGTGACTATCTGATATGTAGAGAAATAATTATACATTATATTGCGTACATCCCCGTGCTTGCTGTGAGATCTCGATACACAGAGCACCTCTACGGACAGTAAAGCGTAAGGAACATCAATGAGGCCAATCTAGCTACAGAAATAAACTCACAATAGATTTCTGTCATATTTGTTGCTCAAGTTGTTGTAGTTGCCTCTCTGAAGGTATGGGATGTTGTCGCTGAGGTACCAGGATAAGGCCCGACAAATCAGTCATGATAATTTTCCCAGATCCGTGTTTCAAAATACATCTGACTTTTAGACCGCGTTAGCACTGAACATTATATTATTTGTAGGAAACTAATTTATTTACTTAATAGGGAGGCAAGTTTTATTTTATACCCGTTCTAAGGAGAAATGTTCCGCTCGGCTCATTAACGTAGCTTAAAGCTATCGCTGGTCGGAAAAGAACTAGTGATAGCTGTGTCTCCATTTAAACAACAAAATATTCACAGTAAAAATTAAAAATTAGACATTACTCTGTCTTAAAGCTACTAAATTTATTTTGAAATTCATACGACAAATAACAACTTAACAAGCACCTCTGCTCTAGAACCTTGTACTAGGGTTTTGACTTCAGTCGGTTTAATCAGAATGCAAAGAGGAGAAAGATTTCAAGCACTGAGCTTTCTTTTCGTTACAAGCATTGGGGGCGTATGTTATCGTTAAAGACATCAGACGAACAGTGCATCAGCAAGCAAGCACCAGTAATTCGTTCTTCACCAGCGCAGCTAAATTTGTTAAGTACGTCAATACAAATCTGCAATTGTGCTATTATTGCATTTAAGTATCCTATAGAATGGTCTCACACTTGGGTAACGTGAATTTGGTTTAGGAATCCACATGGAACAAAGAAAAGGAGATATAACGACTGGTTCTTGGTGCAGGTATTATTCTTCCTCCACACAAAAATGAAATTTTCAAATACTATAAAAAACAAGATGCCAGAACCTATTTAGAAGCGTACATAGGGCAGTTGTGTGTTGAAGACTGATCTGCAAGACTTAATGGCCTATAAGAAAACCAGATAACGCGTACCCACGTAGCAAGATTACAGACAGCGTGGATGTAGCTCCTTTTCTTCGTATCTTGGCAAGGAATTGCACTCGTTGCAATTCATCTCGGTCGCATAAAATACGAGAATCCTGCAAATGAATTTAATAGTAGAATTCATCGTCACCCACAAGCATATGGGTTACAAAACAGTTGGTTTATGAGATGATCAGCTTTGAAATGATAGTTGTTTAGGAAAAGAACGATGCAACACGCGTCAGGGATTTGCCCGGCGTTCGGAAGAAAGAATCCGGCCAATCACACACTAAATAGCCGATGAAAAGCAGGGTGCCGGTTGCGCCACAGCTGCCCTGTCTGCTGCTGCTGTTCCCCACCTGCCAATCACAACACCTGCGCCGTCGTAGCGAACCAGCACGTGGCAACCGACTGGCTTTTTAGTGTCGGTCCTAGCTTTTTAGCTCCTCTGTACTGGCGCCTCAAACTTACAGGCTATAGCCTGAAACTGACCTCAATTTCTTCAGTTTGCTAATCTCTTGAGTGACAGAATATGCGGTAATTGGTTTACAACTCAAAACTCTAGGATTTCCTACTTCGATTTTTAGCCTGTTTAGAATAGAGTTAATTCTGAGACAAAGAATAGTGCGTTGCTTGTTCAACTATAGCATAAACATCGACTTGCCAATGTCAAGTTGTAATTGTGTTTGAAATAAGTGAAAGTAAACTCGTTACCTATTACAGTTAAAATGGTATTTTGAATCATGTAATGATAATTATACATGATTGGTATAGAGCAAAATTAGAGCTGGCAGAGATGTTTCAAGTCACATCGATTAGCCAAGTCCAGCCCCCGTCTCTTCAGTTAACACTGCGTGAGGGGACAAAAAATGTAGGGTACCTTACCAGCAGCCGCACCCATCTTAGAGTATACATAAATTTCTGGCGCCAGTAAATGAGCCATTTATCGTCGAAAGAATAAATTCCTAACAAATACCTTAGTCAAATTTTTTTGTATTGAAAGACGCTGATAACCGTCTAGCAGATGAGGAACTTACTGGTAAAAACACCGAACCGGTACTTGACGCCAGACCTATTTAATATTTAGAGTACAAGAGCTAAAGATAAAATGCTGTACAGTACGTGTTTCTTCGAACATATTAACAGATACGTTTTTACAACCCAGGTGACAAGAGTTTCATCACTAATAGCGAGCCTGCTTTCGAGCGGGAAGACCCGGGTTCGAATCCCGCTGCCGACATGGTTGACGCGGCTAGAAATACGGCATGGGACTTGGGTGAACAACCGAATAATTATATCGAAGTAATTATCCGACCCAAGAATGGGGCAGAAGGTTCGTTCCTATAGCCTCATTCTATTCTATATTCTATTCTATTCTAATACTATAATAGCTGTGTTGTAACGCAGGTATCGTTAACACAAGTAAATGCTAATGACTTCGGGTTTATATACGTACAGGGTCTCCATAAAGTCCCTTTACCATTTAGCATATTTATTACAAAGACCAATCGAGATCTTGGATACAGTGTTGATGTGCTTCGTGCATCTAATGCCGCTCTTGTATTAAATGAGTTAGAAAAATTTCAATATCAAATTTTCACTTGACAATTGTTTCATGCCTATTTTTTCTTTCCGCGCTTTTTATAAATTTGTTAAATAGTGGACACACTTTATGAACAATCTTGATAATAACTTAGAAAGAACAGCAAGACTGACACTCACTGAGGAGCACACACACGCATGGCTTGTGCAATAGTTATGATCCCTACGAATAAACACAAATTATTTATTTCACAGTACTTTCAGTTGAAGAATATTTCAGAATTATTTGTTCGCTGTAGCCGAAAGAAAACTGTTTATTTTCCCTTTCATCACGGAAAATCACAACTATTTGCATTCGCAAGACGACGCTTAACCAATAGAGGAACAAACAACGTGCCATCCGTTTACTTAGAATTGATTGTACTTCAGACGGGCTATAAGTCCATATAAGATTGATGTAGACAACCGTGAAAAGAAATTTTAATGCGTCAGCTGCTGGCTCAAGGTATACACCCTACTACCACCTGCGTGCTTGTCCTGTGTGTAAAAAAATGGTTACTGAATAAAGTGCCGTTCATTCTTCGGAGAAGCTATACGAATCTATTTATTGTGGATTGAATTTAATGACGCATCGCATTGATGTCAGTAACACGAGCGAAGGCTCAATTTACGTGGTCTGAATTTATTTTTCGGAAACCAAGAACGCTCTTGGAAAAAATGACCTAATTAAAATATTGCGATACTCTAGCTGTATAACACGCTTGAGTATGGAGCACAAGGCTACTGATTCAATCGAAGCCTAGATTCTCGACTGAGACGTCAGACTGTGCCTCAGTACCATCAAACTAAGAGCTTTAGACTAGGTTGGTAATAAAACCTACTTGACTACTCGCGCACGCTAACTGAAAGCTTTAATTGAGGTCTTCAACTCCTGCTAAAAATAATGGCTTCATCAATTAGTAGATGCTCGTGGCATTGTGGTCACTTCCTCGTGGATGATCCATGCAAAGCAAAGGCCCAGGCTTCATACACACAAATAAAATAGGGACATCACCCTAACTGGTTGATCACCAATCTCATGCAGCCAATTGAATAGGGGAATCAGTTTCTACAGCTATTTATTTTCATATTGGTTTCTACGTGCATATCTACTTGTCACTATTATTTTAATATTACTTTTACAACCAGGGTTACTGTTAAATAAAGACTACGTGAAAAGTCAGAAGATTTAGTAAAAACTTTAGTGGTACAATATTTCAAAGTCTCGGGGAGCGCAGCCCACAAAGAATTGTACCATAAGTGTATGGAGAAGAAACTAAGACGGTTGTGGCAGAATCTGTTGCCGTGTACGCTGGTCTCCCTCACGAAGGGATAAAGGGAAAGATCGAGCAACACTTCTAAACTCTCTACATACGAGTGTACTGCTGAAACTTCGACATACCCCAGCGACAAGCATTACTCACTCCTATGTAAATACGAGTGTCTAGGGATATTTTTAACAAGCGGCTATTCTCTATTGCACTTTGAAGAGGGCAGGCACTGATCATGTGTCTCAGCGCCATGATCATGTACTTATTCCGCGGAATGCACCAAGTCTTCACGATAAGTTGAGGGATCGTTTCAGCGCTCTCCTGTACTATTAGTTTCAAAGGGTTAAAATAGAAACCGGACATCCGTTCAAACATGCATAAATTTAAAGTTTATAACCACCAATAAATTTTTTGATCCAATTAAGTTTCAGTTCAATATCAGTGCAAAAATGCACTTCAAATTGCACACCTTATGTCAGCAAATTCCGAGTATTGGCATTTTTTTGACTAAAATTTTACCAAGTGTTGCGTAGCATTTGCATGATGTACTGTATGATCCTTATTTGAATTGGGCGATCATATTTTTCAGTCTAAATGCCAGTGTCTACCTTTTAATCAAATTTCACTTATTGTTAGCCCAAAATTACAAGCTTCTAACATTATGCACTGTGCGGCAATATAACTTCCATTTGTTATAACTTTTTGAAAGGCTAAAAAGGAAGTTATGTTGCCACTGACGTGTGTTTGTGCGTGGTGAGCGCATATTCGCACAGTTAATGTTCCCACTGCGGTTTTCTGAAGTCAATCACTGACTGGTACTGAAGACAGGTTTTATATTTCACGGGTGATTCGTAAGGCGATTGTGTGCTTGAGTAAATGACGCTTAGATGTGCAAGTTTAAAAAGTTTATGCTCGCCAATAATCATGAATTTACTTACAGCTGCAAATCATGATTTTAAAAATGACCGCGAATAGTGGATGTATGTAGTGTAGAACACTGACATTAATGCATAGAATTTGAATTTATATTTTGTCGAGTTCGAAATTTTTTTTAGAAGCGAATGGCATGAATTATAACAGCAGAAGTTGATTAACTAAGGCGATCATTGCAGTGCAACTCGGTCGAGACGATTTGAGTGACGCCACTTGGGCGTAATTTTGCTGTGTTTTAGACGGCACAGGAACAAGAAACGTTAGGAAACCAAGAGAAACGAATATACTTGTTCACTGATGCAATTGCGGAGTGAGTCAGTGTCTTCCACCGGAGAGAAAAACCGGGAACGGAAGGTCAAGTAACTATACCCACATCAACCTCCTGCAACATGTATTACTGATTCTGTTGGAAGTAGAAAGGACTAGTCATGAGGAGCACTAACTACATACAGTACACTAACGAAGGTTGATATCATCAGTGAGCAAAATAATGAGAGTATTATAGTTCAGAAATGGTACATATGCAAAGGAAATAACGCGTAGAGCCAAACTCATTTCACTATTTTAAAAATGAATAAAACAAACCTAATTAAACAAAAATAGTATAACATATCAAACGAAAGAGGAAATCTTTGAGTTTTATCAAGTATTTAGTATGCTGATGCAAAAGATACTTTGTGCTCAACAACAGTACTATTATCAAATCACCCAAAATTACGAAACAGCGGGAACAGCATGAACGAATAATGGAAGATATTTAAAAAAAATAGATCTTTAGTTGCAGTGTCGAGTGCTCCATGACAGCATTTAATCAACGAATTTCCATGTGTTCAACATAAACGCTGAATTACACAAGAATTTCGTACAGCTCTCTGTGTGCCAAAGAGTTCCATAGCAGCTATATCTGAGAGTTCCATATCAAACTTGGCTATCAGCCAGTCTTGAAATCGCAGCAATAATGAAATGTCTGGGACTTTTTTTATTTTTTGTGCCAGCATTCATTAAAAAGATTTGCACCTGAGTTCTGGAAGATACCTGACTTTTACATATAGTGAACAGGTAAAGGCTTTGGGTATTTCTGAAGTATACTTTTCCCAAACCGTACTGCAGGGGACAAATATAGTAAGCGTACTAGACTAGTCTTCGGTATTTGACTCGGATTTACTAGTTGATCAAGTCTTCTAATACACAGGCAACTTTTACGTATCCTTATCCATGCACCATCTTGTCATTATACTTGTGGCAGTCATTGTCGACCTTACAGAACATCTTAGGAGCCGTGGTATGTTTTAATGGTGAAGGTGGTTCAACTTCAATACGAGAAAACATTCCTTGACATTTAAAAGAAAAATCAATACGAATTTTAATGCGCCATAACACGGTGTACTTTAACGATCAAGAGATGATATCTAAATATCACAGACAAAATTTGACAAAAATCAGAAGCCAAGAATTCTCAATGCATTACAAGCGTCGTTTACAAGCCGCCAAAATAGACTAAAAATCTAAATTTCTAACAAGGAGTTGCATAGGCAGTCACTATATTTCATAAATCTAAGAATTGTTCTACAGCCTCAAGACTGTGTGGATAACCAAGTAACCTAAAGCCACTGCCAGAATTACAGAATTGTGTGACGCATGCATACCACACGACTGTACACCCCGAACTATAAGATTTTTTTGTTGAACATTTAATACTATGCCTAGCTGCAAGTCATCGTGGTGTTTGACGAGGCACGGCCAAGTTGTCCGTCAACCCTGACCTGGCATTGACATACAAGTGTGACACAGGTGCAGAGCGTTGGTTCAGGCGGGCCAAGGTAAAATCAGTGCGCAAAAACTGCGCACACCCGCATTGAAGCTTCCGGGTGCCAGACGTACGGTTGGCAACAGCAGTATTTTGCAGGTGAGACAGCTACTGCTATGTAGAAAACCGTTCAAATGCACGTGAAGTTGACGTGCTGAAGGTTTTGAGATCACTGATGCAATCTTCATTGATATATGATGTTTGACTTGCGCGATGAATTCTGACGAATTGAAAAACGTCTTCAACGTACTGTTTCTGTTTCAAGTATTATCAGTGTCAATGAATCTTCAGAATCAACGCTTTTCGTTCTTGTTTTCAATCTAATCCACTACGAATAAAGGACTGCTTAATTTGAAAGATTTCGTTCGGTAAAATATTAGTAGATGTCTTTAGCAGCCCTGACGCTTCTTCTAAATTTGAGGCATGAGCTTGATGCATGAAAGATGTGTACACGACTGGGACTGTAACACAACGAGCGCATGCCAAGCAAGCACCCGCACTTGTGTTATACTCGAGAGGATCTACAATTCCTGTGTTTGATCATGAGCCCCAGTTTTACCACCGTGGCAATCGAGTATTAAAATAATAATCTGTATCTTTGTGAGAACACTGACCTCGACAGCAAGGAGGAAGACTAGACTGTGAAGTCTTCCACAGCTCAGTATTTTAGGCCACATGAAGTGAGACTTACGGATACTACTGGCTGCAATTGTTCTTGCCTCAGAACCACCTGATGAAAACTATCAAGAATGAACTACCATAGGTAGAAATAATAATGAAGCAAGAAGCTCGTGTGTTGAAGATAATTAACATTAAAATGGAGCAATGTTTCTCAAATAAATATTATACGTAGTACTCCAGCACAATGGATGAAAAATTACGCATGGCGGTACAATTCAAGCTAATTTCGTTTTAAAACGGAAATGATCGACGACACTACTTTCATTCGATCTATGTACTGGTCAAGATGTTACTGCTGTCAGGATGCAGTCCAAAAAATAGGCTGGGATGGCGGCAACGGTCATACCAGGTGTTAAGTCAGTTGAATATCACTTTTTATTGGGTTATCTTAGCTGGTATTTTATAGAAAATATCCTACTGGTAATGTTGGTACAACGACCGATTCTAGCATAGTCGTCACTTAGAATGCACAAAAATTTGCACTTCAAAAAATTACTACAGCCTTTTTTTAAATCAAGGCTTCTTCAAGTTGAGTTTAAACAGTATTTAATTTATCTTATAATTATCTGAGAATACGCCGATTATATTGAATGGCACTGTGATTGATATGCATTAAATAAGTTTTTCGATTGTTAACTAATTAATCATTTATTGATTCATTTCGTTATCCTACTTTTTCACATTCTCCTTGATTAGAGCTTGCACCAGATGTTCTGCAAAGACTAACTGCAAAAAATGAAACACTGTTGATACTCTTGCTATAAAATTTAGTACAGCCATTACGTTTTAACAAGGCCTTTTTTGAAACGCATGTCTGCGGCGGTCACAGCCCATTCGTGATATCAGTAACTGAATTGCACTGGCAAACAAGTTTGTGTTACATTCAATGAATTCACGTTATTTGGGTGATGATAAAGAAAATTTGCACTCAAAATTTCGTGATAACTCAAAGAATACTAGATATGTTCTTGCTTTACGACACTGGAATATACAAAGAAAAACTTTGCTTCTTACCTTGAACCTCAAAAAAACTTGTGAGGAATTAGCGCATTCTTACGTTCTCTAAAAATGACATTTCAATTATGAAAAACACTTCATTTGAAGGGTGGACAGCACTGGTGGACTACTTGCATTTCTCCCACGGGAAAAAATGCAAGTAGTCCACTAGTGCTGTCTGCCCCTTCATATACTAAACTACTGGATCGTAATCGCCTCTGTCAGCGCTGTTAGCGACAGCACGGGAGTGGACTACTTGCATTTTTTACCGTGGAAAATATATTATTTTTACCACGGGAAAAAATGCAAGTAGTCCACTAGTGCTGTCCACCTTTCATTTTATCTAGAACGAACGTTTTATAGTCTGTCCGATGATTCTTTATATTTGGTATAAACTTCAGCTTACTAGAGTAAGAAGTCTCTTCGACCTGCCAAGATTAGCCAAGACATCCCATTATCTTAAAAAAAATTGTTCTGACAGAGAAAGAACATACTTGTGTGTACGGTAAAATCAGAAGAGTCAATCGTTTGCATGACCCTGCTCACGATAGGTCAGCTTTCGAGCGTTTGCACAAGAGCTCGGCCGTTTCAAAAACCTGAATGATATTCCTTCGTTCACCCGATGCCGCACCAGATATTGAAAAAATGCTACTCTTCGTCCAACCAAAAACGTTACCTCAGAGGAAATACTGATTTCGTTTCTCAGTCAATCCCCATGCAGATCCGGATCAAGTTCGTGACCTGCAACACCAAGCTGGTTGTAGGTAATGATGGTCACGCGAAATAACTGGTTACCACAAACGAACAAGCAAGAGTTTATTACAGAACTCGTTTATAAACAACTCATTTAACTCCAACAAAATCAGAGGTTTGACGACCCAAGCGTCCGACACAAGATACTGTTTCCAAAAATGTAAATTTTTCATGGATTGAAGGGTAGAAAGGAAGAATGTTAAGTTATACTATAGTTTGTGGAACTGGTACAAGAAAACTTTAACGATAATGAGATGGAATGCGTGCTCTTCTTGCATTACTTGCATGTACCGCAACAATGAAGGGTTCTAGGAAGGGTTAGAGCGTAGACTTCCCGTCATGGACATACGAGTATTTGTTTAGGTAACTGATTTTCTGAACTATTGTGTTGCAGTATGTCTAACCTGTGTCCACCAAGAGCTGAGAGCTTAATTCCGCTATGTCTTTCACGCATTCACTGATATTTACCAATGGCGATTCTTAATTCGAAATGAACAGGATGGACAGGAATATTAATAATTACTGAACTTCCTGTTCAATCTGTTGGAGAATGATTCGTCGCGTTCTGAGTAGGTGATATCAAACCTTACATTTATTTTATTGATGTTCTTACTTGTTTCTAGTATTTAAAGTTTTATAGATAACCACTGAGAACGAAGCCATGTTGACTGATAGAGAAGGCATATAATTGACTATTTAAAAATTAAACTTTGACGTCGAAGCTGATCCATTCTCACGTTTGCTTTCATAAGTGATGCAATTCTCGTGACAAATTATTGAATTCTTGTTCGGCGTACAAACGGATATTTAGTTCACGAATGAGAATCTGCGTTAAACGAACACAGAAGTTCAATCACGCGTTGCCTTCAGCGTACCGGCTAACCTACTTCTTCACATGTCTAACTGTACCCAGAAATATGCGTTTTTACCACCAGTAGTGACCTAGGGGTTCTTGTTTGGGCTTTGACCTCGCCTGACAAGAACCAGTATGCTGTACGGCCTACTTCCGTGGAGGGCAAAAACTAGCCTTTGAGTCTAGCCTTTAAAACCAGAAAGTTGAAATTCTCTTCATGATCGTGAATGAGTTCCGTTCATCTACTACCTTGCATTAAGGTTCGATTCTTCTCATAAATTTCAATAGGTATGAATGGTTCAGTTAACTTGAAGACTGACATACGGCCACGACTTGGTACGGGTCATTGCAGTCATGCTGGAGGGGAAGTGGTCACTCAGATGTTGGTCTCTTTAACATGAGGGGAAGTTCATCTTCCACCTGTAACAGCGACTGAGCAGAGCACACTTGTTAAGCATACAATGCATAGAATTTATAAAATGGTGATGTAATCATGCATGTAATCATTTAGCAAAATTTCTAAATCTATACCATAAACGTTCCTGAAGTGCATATTCGTAACCGTGAGAACAAACAAATTAAGTAACAAATTTAGTGCAGTTGAGTTCCCCAATTCAAATTGGGTACTATTACTCACCGAAAAGAAAGACTTCAAAAGTAATGGGTAAACAAACTTCCTATCCTGCAGGAAAATAGAGCACCTCGTATCTCACAAAATTTCCCTACAGAAATGTTAAAGATGATTACTGCTCATATACGATTTGGCACAAACCCAACTACAAGAAAGCACTGGTCGATTCGGTGACGCATGATGAACACGACATCATGGTTTGGGGTTGTTTTCTTCCATCAGTTGACAAAAAAATGGCATCATAAAAAGTGCAACCCCCAAGATACCTTACAAAACTTTGGAAAGCATTCTATGCAACTCCCACAGAAGACTAGATGGAAATACGTTGGATTTTTACCATTACAACGACGGGAAATGTGGCACATTCAAAATATCATAGAATGCTTCAATATTCATCGTATGAATATCCTGACCTGCTAAATCAGTCTTATGAGTTGAATCGAATTGAAAATAGTTGTGAAAAAGTCCAGAACTCAAGTCATAGTACGATAATATTTAAACTTAAATTCCGTAGCGAACATGTGTAGAATAGAAGCAAACTTAAACCGTTCTACAAAAACATTGACTCATCGCACAAAACGCGCTTATAAATTATATAAAATGAAGAACATGCAACGAAAAATGAACGATTGTTTCAACAAGAACTTATGAATATTGTCTTATTATAATTACTAGTGCAATGCCCGTCTAATCTAAATAATAACCTAATCTGTGAGCGAATGCATTCTGCTGAAGAATTTCATCCCTTCTTTCTTGAGTTAAATTCTCTCGTGCCACTGGATGTTGTTCAGCGTCATGCCGAAGAATTTCTTCTCTTCTTCCATGCGTTAAGCTCACTCTAGCTACTTGGTGTTGCTCTGCATTATTCCATAGAATTGCCAAACGCCGTTCAAGGGTCAAGTTAGCTCTAGTTTCTCGTTGGCGAGCAGCATTGCTTCGTCTTGCCATTTCGCGTTGTTCATCCAATAGTCTTCGGCGTCTTTCTTGCTGTCGAAGTCTTGCTGCTTCTCTCTTTCGGTTGGACACGTTTCTATCCTTGTTGGCCTTTTTGCCGGAATTTTAATCTGAAATATCCTCTATTATCTCTTTGAAGCTTTTCAAGAAAATCACAATTCCGAAAACAATAACTCAATTTCCAAAATCTTTGGCCTTATACTAAGTGGTAGCCAGGTTACTGGTCAAACTAATTTAAAATATTTCTTTTCGCATTATCAATTAAAAGAGAGCGTCCACTCACGGTTATTATCCTAGCATGCATTTCGGTGTGTCTCAATTTTTCGCAGCAGTGTACCCGTGCTATCACAAATGATGGCAAAAAATATTTATAAATCTTTGAGATAATCTTTCTCTCACTCTTCTTTTTCGCTCTCGATTCAGTCTTTTTTTCGTTCGAGTGGAGTTTCCATACTTTAGCTTATTGCAAAGACAACTTATTTTTCTTATGACAGTAATAAACACTTTGAATACAGTATTTTTGAGCCGCAATATACCGCCGAACTCGGTATCCACGATACGGACTCGAGTATTTAAGGCTCTGGATCTCTCTATTTTTTTCGAAAGGGACTTATTATAATGCACTTGTATAGCGAAAATGAATGTATTAATTTACCAGTGAAGTGAAACCAAGACCGCCAGTGCTATTCTATTCTTAAGAGCGTGACACGAAATCAATTTCCAAAATCTTTGGCTTTATACTAAGTGGTGGCCAGGATATTGGTCAAACTAATTTAAAACATTTGTTTTCGCATTGCTAGTTAAAAATATCAAAACATCAGGATGAATTTCAACAGAAAAAGGTCCAGAAAAAATTTCTATTTGTAAAAATAAACCGGTTGTGTATTCTGGATACCATAATGCAGGTAAAAGGGAATTGAATTGCCACAGAAATATAATGCAATAGAATGATTTCATGTATTTAAGTTTTATCCTTGTTGCTATCAAAGCTATCGATTAGAAGAGTGTGACACACAGACAGACAGACGGACGCAGCTCTTATTATAGTATAGATAGATAAGAATTCATGGTCTTTATTTGAATATAAGCGCTCGTTCTTGAAATTTATGCTTCTATAGCGGAGTATATACGTGAATACGGTAGATAATTCGTGATATTTTGTTATTCTTCGCATGAAAGCGGTATCACGGGTAATAGTATCATACAGTACTAGTAGACACGCAGGTGAAAAATTTCATGTATTTTTAATGAATATTTTTCATTCGCTAGTCGATGCCACCTTTCGAAAGAAGTTTCTATATTGAAATTGAAAAGGATGAAAGTTCATAACGATAAAAATCACTCGTTTTAGAAGTAATCAGGCGCCTTCGGTATCCACAATACAATGCTTAAAATACGCACATACCAGTACCAATAAAAATTCAACACTTAGCCTAAGATAAACATTGATTTCAGATCCTTAGTAATGGGTTGATTAAAATTAATACACCCTGTCTGATTCAGCAGTGAGAGGGAAAAGAAATACAATGATAAGTAAACAAATGAATACACAACGGCTAAATACACAATGGCTTTTATTCTACAGTGTGTTCACAAGAAGCGCATAAATCGGTATCAACGATACCAATATCAGAGAACCAATAAGTATTATTTTGGCGCACTCATTTTGAAACCCTGATATCACTATCATTGATACCAATGTATGTTTACAGTTTTCGTGGACAACCTATAAGGTATAGATTTCTGAATTTTCCTAATTTTATCGGTTATCATTTATACTGCCTACAAGTGAAGTTACTCGTTGCTCAGAAGTTAAAGAGCCTCTTAATATTACCGTCAGGTAGTTCGATCTGATCTAGCAGAGAAAAGAAAGTTAATGACAGTAAAAAATGAAGCACTGAACATCGATCAATCGTGAACAGTGACAGCACAGTTTTCAGACGCGCAGATCGCGTTCCTGTTTGAGACTAATACCGGAGCAATGAGCCACGTCAAGTGTATCAATCGGCGCACCCGAGACAGTTCACCGCCTCACAACCATTTGTATCACGGATACTTGACGCTAAATCCCTTTATATCTACGCGAGAGAAACCGAGAACGATAACTTGATCTCAAGTTCCAACGGCTACATCGTGTCACTCGCTGATGCAATAGAATTGTCTTGTATTATGATAAGATCTGAGATGCTGCAAAAAACACTTTCTTACACGGTCGTCCGTTAAAATTTCTCAAAGTATCTACAGATATAATAGACAGTATCTCCAGCTCTCTCTCTATCTTTCTCCGTCTGTGTGTGTGTACATCCTATTACTTTCTATTTCTGAAGAAAAATTATTGAACTGAAATCAGAACGGGTATACATACTATATGTATTAAAAGCGTTGTGTTGTGGACACCAAAGGCGCCGGTTAACTATAAAATACACCATTCTTTCTGTAATTAGCTCTCTTCTCTTACACGGCCATGTTATCAGTAGATAAAATATGGAATGGAAATTTTGTATACATTCATAAAAATATTCAGATTCTAATAGTTCCACGGGTAAAACTGAAAAATATCTTTTATTTCATAGATCCTTAATTTTATCACTTTTAAACCGTGGAATTACAACGGGTACTATCTAGGCCATATTACCGGTAGATAAGATACAGAATGGAAGTTCTGTATATATTCATGAAAAATATTCATTCAAGACAATAATTCGTCGTAAATCTTTAATACATTCGTTTTTATAATAACTTCAAATGAGTCGAATCTAAACCGTGGAATTTTCACGGAAACTATTTAGGTTCTAAAATAATCATTCCTGAGTGAAATTTCATAAATACGTAGAATGAGATTCTTTTTAAAAATGGTTACTCAAATTTCTCCTGTCAGTCTTTTTTTTTAAATTTAGGACCACGTACAAAACAAGGGGAATTCTCGATTTTTCTCTCTACTTTTGACAGTTTTCTTGTGCAGTGCGTCGATAAACAAGAAGTAAACTTTGAAACCGAACGGAGTCCAAAGCTGCCTGAATCGGCTGGGCATTAAATGCTCCAAATTAAATATCAATCTTCAAAAACATGACCGCTACTCCATGGCTCTTACCTTCTTCAGAATACTTTCAAGATTAACATAGAAATTGAAACAAGAGAGTGCATTTCTTTCTCTATGACTGATAGACAAACCATTGATAGATCAGTTTTACTTTGTTTCTACTGTTTCCTTAGAACCGTGGATAAATACAAATTCTATGTTTCTGCCAACGACAGCGAGACAGACTTAACCGACAATCATTAGGTGGAGAGATGTCAATGACTGCCATCTATGACAGAACACGCGTTAATCAAGTTGTTTCCTAACGCTTAGCACTTCGGAACCTTCTAAATCAGCTTCAATAAAGTATTCAGATTGAAAGTATTCAGAATTTTTAAAGTAAGGAGTTTTTTGAGAAATTACCCTCGCATCCTGATGATTCATTATTAGTATCTCGATTCACTCTCGTACACGAGCAGTGCTGCACCATTGATAGAATCTGAAAGAACTGAATACTATGAATTAATAGTCTGGCACTGAAAATCAAACACTGTAAACAAGTTTTGCGAAAAAGAGAAGAAAAGGTGAGACTTAGCTATTTTTTCAGAATACCCTCTACTCTCTCCCACACCAAATATTGTCTCTGTCAGATAAGTAAGAGCGGCCTAGAATATGACTAGGCCGTTATCCTATGACGTCAGAATATCAGCTATCCTATGACTAGGATAGCTGATATTCTGACGTGAACCGCCGTTACAGGCAGTGTTGGGTAGCAGTTAAATGTATTGTATGTCCAATTTTTGAGCTATATGTTTAGGTCACGATTACTTCAATTTAGCTTGTTAATGTTGTATGCTTACCTATGGTAATTAATGAAATATTATTTCTTCTTTAAGATTGTGTGATAATTATCGTTATTAATAAATATTTTTAGCCCTCATGTACACTCCAAGTAAAGAGCATATCAGGCATATTTTACTGTTTGAATTTCATAAAGGCGATACGGCAAGCTTAGCAGCAAAAACACTCAAAGACACTTATGGAAATGATGTGAATGAAAAGACCTGTAGAAGATGGTTTTCACGTTTCAAAAAGGATGACTTCAGTCTGAAAAACGTACCGAGAGCAGGATGCTCAAAAAAACTCAATTCTGAGCTATTGCACGCTGCCATTGATGTAAATCTAACCTGCACTACTAGAGAACTGAGCAAAACCTTTAATGTAAGCCATATGACCATATATCGGGAAATGAAAAGATTTGGCAAAGTCTCAAATGCTGGGAAATGGGTCCCACACGATTTGTCAGAAATCAACAGTCAACAGCGTGTGACCTGTTGTGTTTCACTGCGTTCTCGTGAACTTGAGGCACCTTTTTTAGACCGAATCATAACTGGCGACGAGAAGTGGATCCCGTACAACAATGTTAAGCGCAAAAGACAGTGCCTAAGTCGTGGTTCAAAGCCAATTCCACAGCCGAGAAGTGGATGCACCCTAAAAAAATTCTTTTGTGTATATGGTGGGATTCGAAGGGAATTGTTTATTATGAACTAATGGGTGTCAATCAAACAATAACATCTGAAGTTTACTGTCAGCAGCTAACTCGTTTAAAAGCAGTTTTACAGAAAAAACGGCCTTCTTTGATCAATCGAAAAGGAGTGATCTGCACCATGACAATGCCAGACCCCACACTTCAAGAGCAACCAAAAATCTCATTGAAGAATTTAGCTGGGAAGTCATGCATCACCCACCATATTCGCCCGATCTTGCTTCAACCGATTTTCATCTTTTCAGGAGCTTACAGAATCATTTAATGGGATAAAGGCTTACTTCAAAAGAAGAGGTCGAAATGAAGCTAGTTTCTTTTTTTGAGTCCAAACTGGCTAAATTCTATGAAGAAGGAATCAGAAAGCGTATGGCAAGATCTGAAGATGTAATTAATAAAAATGGTGGCTATGTTGAAGACTAAATAAATATATTTTTGACAGGATTTTCACTTTATTTCAAATTAAAAAAATGGACAGAACTTCTGTTACCACCGAATACTTACATGAATTTAAATACTTTTGAGTATTTAAAAACGTTTTTCAATACTGTATTTAAGTACAATATTGTGTACTTGAATACATTATATTTAAAAGCATTGAAATAATTTTTCGGCTAAGTTAGACGCTTGAAACGAGTTTGAACTTCCTAGTGTGACACTTGAAAGCGTTTGAGCATCGTTGTAACGCGATAGTTCTTTGGTGACGCCCACAGTCTGAAAAGCAGTTGAGGATGAGTTTTCGTAATGAGTGGAGCAACTGCTCTGATACTTTTTGTTGCTTGTCGTACGCGTTAGCTGGATAACATGGCCTTTAAAAGTTCTATTTAGCGTTCCTCGCCTTCTTCAAATACCGATTATAGAGAAAGGACGCCAGAGCACTCTATTTTTGTGGGAAAATATTTAAAATAAAAGAACAATCTAGCGTATGAAAACCTGATTGCATGCTGTGTTTCCAAACGATCTCAGCCGCCATGAACAGTACAACGAATCTTTACAATCATAATAAAGTAAGTAGGATCTTTTTATGTACTATTCCAAGTTATATAATTATTCCGTAAGTTAGCAACTCTGTATCTACACATCTTTATTTCATAGAAGTAGGTTTTTATTTATTGTTAATTGACGATTATTTTCTAATGGTTACTGGAAGAATTCCTGGTAAATATTTTAATGTAAATTCAATGGTCCATGCGGCGTAATGAATAATAAATAATAATTATAAGACTATTTGCTCTCATTTCCTGAGTTATAATATCGCTGTCCCTAGTTTAAATTTTTTTTGCCATAATTAGGTTCCCTCTGTCCTTTTTTCTATGTGGTTGATCTTTCACCCACAATCTAGTTTGCGGTGACAATTTTATCTCTTTAAGCCGAGTTTATTATATGTTCCATCATAAAATAATATTCGTGTTGTATGCGTGAAATTATCAAAATCCCGTACAGAATTTTTATTAGTATTGACAGTAAAAGAGTTTTGGGAGGTCAAAAATTTGGGAGCGCATAACGCACCTTGTTTAGAAGTGTGAAAGCTTCGTTTAATATAATGTTACTCCAGCTAAACATTAAATTCTTATAATAATTATACTAGAAGGTCCGCTATTTCCAAAAATATGAATTGGAGGAATTATATTTTGTTTCATTCATATAATATATTGAATGTTCAGTTTTTCACAGAGTTCAGGTTGCTAAATTGAAGTCAATAGTGTTGTACCTCTGCAACCGCAGCAAAGGCGTTTCAGCAGGGACAGAGTATTTTAGAGAAACAAAAATGAAAGAATAAAGACTATAGATTAGACTCTAAGACATTCGTGCAGGAAGTCAGGTCCGAGGCTGTCTCCACCAGAGACACGAAAGGAGAAAACAGAAGAATAAGGTCTACTCGCACACAAAAACTAAACCTACAACAGACTCGTGCAACCAAGACTGATTACGCTGAGGTTCGTAGCACACCGTCATACATCGGCTATTTACGAAAATAATGCAGGACAGTGTAGGCTGGATGTTACAGAATTCTATTATTGTTTGTTTTTGAATTAAATGAAAAATAGCAATTGAGAGTAAGATTATGCTTTCTACATTTTTTTCACTTTTTTATTTTATATTTAATATATTTTTATATTTTTATATATATTATATATTTATATATTTTTATATTTTTATATTTTTATATTTTTTTAATATATGCTTATATTTTTCGGCTAAACAAGCTGCAGGGGTTGAGCCAAACTTTTAGACAATAATAATTATTAGTCCTGCTGCTTGCAGTCGCGTTTGAATTTGACTCGTAGTGAAGTTTGTTTCCCATACGACAGTGCAGCGCACGTTCACTCTAGAGTGGCGCCAACATTATTACTCAATTTAGAGTAATAATCTTGGTGCTATTTCGTTTAGAGTTTCAATGAATTATATCTTAAAACCTATTAAGTACATATAATCTATGAGTATCTTGACTCATCAATATGTAAATGTGGTTTTAAAAAAGAAATATTTACTCAAATATTTAAATACATTTCATGTATTTAGTATTTAAAACATTTAATTTACTTATTACTTAAATACATTTGAAAAACATTGAGTATTTAATTACATTTCATGTATTTGGTGCCCATCACTAGACTGGTTACAACCACCCCGTGTCGCTGAGAGTAAACATTATATGCAAGCTTGAGGAACACTCAGCACAGTAGAAGTGCGTTCATCAGGAGGAATGGATTAAAGTTATATACAGTGTCGTCCAAAGTTATGGAACAAATATTAAAACGTCATGTCCTCAAAAGATATGAATAAATTTGTTGAAATTTTCTTTTAATTTTTTCAAAAATTCAAGTTGCCTAAATGACACTTCCGATGATATGCAACATTTGATTACCTTTTGAATATCCAAAATTAAGCGACAAAATTGTAAAAATATACGAATATTTTAAAATAACCTTTTTTAATCACAAGAGCAGATAAAGATAGAGAAGATACAGGCTGCTTATCATCATTACCACATTTAAAATCATTTTAAAATCATGCCAAAACGAATCAAAGTTGATGCAGTTGTAAGAGCACAAAGCGTGAAATTACAAAACAAAAATCATGCAATTGACAAAATTTCTAAACAGATAAACCGTTCTATAAACCGGCCATTATACAAGATATCTACGGTAAAAGCCGTTGAAAAGTAAAAAGAATCAGGCAGCATGATTGACATTTGCTAAGAAGAAGAAGAATCAGTTGGTCAAAAGACGATTAGAACGAAGTATTTTTCAGTGATGATTCTAAATTTAATATCTTTGGTAACGATGGTAAACGGTTAGTAAGAAAAAAATTGGTGAAAGTTTGAAATCAGAATTTACAAAAAACTTTAAAGTTTAGAGGGGGAAATGTTATGGTTTTCGGCATAATATTAGGCAGGGGTACATCATCTCTTAAGCGTTTAAGTGGGGCATCTTAGTGAAAATATGATAGTAAGAATTTTCGATTTTCGGTTTTTGAGTCGTGATTCTTATGGTGGCAAAAAAGGGGCACGGCCGTTTGTCTATATTGATTTTCTTTTTCCAAAACTCTGTTTACTTTTTTCTAGCATGAAAACTGTAAGAGGAGATCGATTTGGGTCGAAAATGCAAAAAAATATCTTATTTACCCTTGAAATCACCATTATTTCGACAAAATTAAAAAAGTACATGAATAAAATGTGTTCTAAATCCAATTTTACCTATTATGTTGCGCTTAGTTTCGTCATACCATGCATTTAAGCTTTTCACTAAGATGCCCTCTCAACAGATTAAGGGGGCATCTTAGTGAAAAGCTTAAATGCATTGTACGACGAAACTAAGCCTAACATAGTAGGTAAAATTGGGTTTATAACACATATTATTCATGCACTTTTCTTAATTTTTTAAATAATGGCGATTTCAAGGGTAAATATGCCATTTGTGGCATTTTCGACCCAAATCGATCTCCTCTTACAGTTTTCATGCTAGAACAAAAGTAAATAGTTTTGGAAAGAGAAAATTAATATCTACAAACCAAACCATCGTGCCCTTTTCTCCCACCATAAGAATCACAACTCAAAAACCGAAAATCGAAAATTTTTACCATTTTCACTAAGATCCTTAAGCGTCATTGATGTAATCGGCCGGATGCATTACACAAATACACCTGATATCACAAGTGATCTTCCAGATTCAAGGTGAAGTTGAAACTGATTGTGTTGGCATCTGCCATCGATGTTATTGTTATAAGTAAATTGCGACATTTAGTAAAGCAATCTGAGTACAAATAATGTGAGGTTGCACTCCCTGTCACCTCTTTTCAAATTTTGGCATACTAAATAAATAATAAAGGTATATAGTTCATAACTTTATTATTTTTATGCATTTGACCTTTTCTTACATATAAAATGATTGAAAAAAAAATAAATCTCTTAACTCTTGTGTGGTGTTTATATTGTTGTTACTCAGCCAGTGATAGGGGTCTGGTGGACCCGTTGCATTTTATGGTTTTTAATGTCTTACAATCAAACAACTTTATGTCAAAATACACGACAGATGTTTACTTTATCCCAACTGCAAGCAGTATAAGCAGTAAAAATGTTAGCAGTAAAAATGAAAACGGTTCCAACATACCCGAACTCTACACACGGGTTGAAGAGCTAAAGAAAGACAGTTTAAAAATTTTATGAATTTTGCTCAAAAAAGTGACGATTTGTGAAATGTATCGGCTCCAACGGGTGACGCTTAACAGATTAAACACTTGAGCTAATAACCGCTGCTTACAAGCATATGTTAGAACAACATGTCGTACCAGTTTAACAGAATTCTGGAATTTATATTCCTGTTTTTATGCAGAATAATGTTTCCTGCCACAAGGCAAAGCTTGTCATGGGCTATCTTGAGGATCAAGGAGTACAGGTTATGGACTAGCCTCTTCATAGCCCCAATATAAATACACTAGAAAATATATGGCAGACTCTAAAGCAAAATGTTATGATGAGAAATCCAACAAGAGTTGAAAGTTTGTGGTAAAATTACAATAGGAATGAGCCAAGAGTACAGTTCCTCAATATCAAGATTTGCTAAAATTCTGTGTTCGTATATGCGTTGCAATGATTGAAATCAAAGGTTGCCGTACTATCTGTGATCTGTTTTGTGATCAGGTTTAGGTAAAAACATGACTTTGTTCCGTAATTTGGGACATTCAAAAAATAACAAAATGTTAAATGACTATGGTATTTTTATTTGAGCAACCTGAAAATTTGAGAAATAGTTCAAATACTGCATCTCTACACTCCGTGAAAACTAAAAAGAATTTATTAGAACTTTTTGATGGTATGGAAGTTTTCACGTTTGTTGCTTAATTATGCACTATGTTTATGATCATACCAGGCTCGGTCACTTCTATCTACAATAAGACAGCAATTTGTACGAGCTCCTCTTGAATTACTCTTCTTATACGTCACGTTTGACTTGCAATTGTAATGCAATGTAGTCGCGCTAATATTTGTAACCAAATGAATACGGAATATTATAGTTTGTGCACAGATGACAAACCCTTAAACACTGAGGCACAAAGTGTAGCAAAACTTATTGCCAATTCTTGAAAACCTCTGCTTATTTCAAATATATTGGAAGAACAAGATTAGCTGTGAATCAGTATAACTACACGGCCGAATTTCAGTATGATGACTTCACCACCCATTGGGGAATTTCTATAAGCATATTTCACTTCAAAGTAAAAAAAGGCGACGGTGACGTCATTCCAAGTGTTTGTGCGGTGCGGCTTGAGTGTGGCGGATCAGTTTCAGATGACGCGAGTTTTTTGACTTCTGCTGATGGAACAAACCACGTGGCGCATGTCTAGCGGTTGAGGATTTCTCCAACCTTAAAATGTTCACGAGGAGCATCATTCAAATCCAGTCATTTTTTACCAACAAGTAAGATGGAACGTCCTGACAGTTTCCTTCATAACAAAATTGTTCAAGCGAATCGACGAAAATAAACTAAAGGACTTCGAAACATTATTACTGTTATGGTCAACCTGACCAAAGTGAGTTCAGAACTTTGAATAATCTTTCTTCTACCTCCTTTATTTAGAAACCAAAGTGACACCACAAACTCAGAGCATTTCAATAATGTCCACTGGAGATCGCACGGTGTAAAATTTTGAGTTTATAAAAGTTGTCTCATGAAAAATAAATTTCATAGTAATAAGGTTTTAACTACAAATGAACTTTTTTCCTTCAAAATTCGTGTACAAATTTCATCCTAATATACAGGCTACTTCTGCTCCAAGGTTAAAGTTGACACTAATAACGGCAAAAATGATTTTTCTCTGAAATTATAGAACGTATTTAATGCCATGTTATAAATTTCGGTTACTGAATTTTTATAAAATATGCATGCACAAATAACTATGTTTCTACCTATTAAACTGTTAAACTCAAGAAGCAACAAGTTTTGTCCTAAATATTATACAAAGTTTGCATAATGGCTGAGAAAAAGCGTCAATGAAAGAGTTGAATTATACGCGTAAATTTCAGTAAATTTGAAAATCGTATGATCACAAGAAATACTCGTGGAGGAGACGAAATAGTAAGTATTTAAATTTAAAGAGGGATTTATATCTCTGACGCCATAGAATAAATGCAATCTTAAAAAAATAACTGCTTATTCATGGCACAACCCTAACACTGAAACAACTTGTCAAGTTAAGGGCTTCGTTTGA
Source organism: Trinorchestia longiramus (assembly GCA_006783055.1). Taxonomy (NCBI): domain Eukaryota; kingdom Metazoa; phylum Arthropoda; class Malacostraca; order Amphipoda; family Talitridae; genus Trinorchestia; species Trinorchestia longiramus. Next base: position 255,259 of record VCRD01000344.1, on the reverse strand, counting down.
AGAAGAAACTTATCATGGATCATGCTTTACAGTAACCAAAATGACATTTTGCTTAGTAATAACAGTTCAAGTTTCTCACTCACCCTACAAAAGTCAGGTTGCTCAAGTGAGCTCGGTCTCAATGAGAGGCCTGAGTGCTGGTCAGCCAGTCACCCCGACAGATGGCGCATTGACCGCGCTCGTCTCTGGGGGAAGAGCTTCTGCTTGTCATTGAGTCGTGAAACATGAGGTCGAGGTAAGCCTTTTCTCCACGCGTAACGGAGTTTCAGATAAGCTCATAAAATTTCAAAACATCCTAAAACGGATACACAACAGTTCTGGCATATAATTACGAAGGAACAACAACAGCACATGGGTAAAAGAGCGCTGCTAGAAAGTTAGTCGGAACGAGAAACACTTTTATTAAAATAATGACTTATGTCATGATTGATTTTTCGGCTCCTAATTTAACTGTTCAGTGTTGTATTTAGCTAAATACTGTCATTAATGTCGAAGAATTCGTGTAGTCGAGGGTCAAAATATCGAGGTATTAATTTTGTAGGTTTTCATGCAGACTTAACACTCATAATTTTAAAATGTTTCGTCAGCCTAGTACCGCAACATTCAGCCTAGTTATTTACCAATTTGTACGGCACAGTATAAATTTGCAAGTAATTTGAATATTGAAACTGTTTACATTACCACCCTCAAATTACTGACTACTTGAACAGGTATCATCGAAAAATAATTTTTGTATAATTTAGAATAATAATTCTAAAAAAATTATGAACTTTTCTGGCGTGCTTCGTAATAAGATGGTTTTAAACAATTATAATACTTTTTATAGCACTTTTTTGGTACCGAGTAAGGATTTTGTATGAAACAATAATTATAATTGTTTTTCGCTTTGACTACTCCGAGGAAACTTTAAAAAGCAAAAAATTCGAACCGAACTATTTCGCCCATCAGAATAACATAATCCGATCTAGTTTAAAAGAATTATTTCAACAAACACCAAGCAGTCAAAAAAGCTTTGTTTAATAAATCTTCACTACCGAAAGTAAGGCCAAAGTTGCCCTAAAAAATGAACTGACCTCGCCGCAAAACCCTGAAACTTTTCAACACCGTCTGAAATTCTGGTTGATGCACTCAGAACCTTGCTAGTTGGCTTCGACATCACCACTTGAACATTAGCAAGATCCCTGTGCAAGGATGGGGACATCACTTCATGTATATGACGTTCTAGGTTGAAATTTTATAGTAACGAAATAAAATAATGTTCAGGGCTTACAGCACGTTGTAATTCAAAGTTTTTATGTCTTTTTGCCCCACGTAAACATGAAATCATGTTCTCAAAACTAAGGGAATCTCCTCAAAGATTAAACCTTCCAATAAAATCCCAAATCCACGTAATAAATTTTTTCCATTAAGTAGTATGAAAACAGGAAAGACCAAAGAATGAAACAAGTCTAAATTGCCCTCTTGCAGCAGGTAAGCGTCTTATAACGCTGCATAAAATTTATTGACACGAAAAGCAATAAAACAAGTAGTTTCTGGGAAGACTCATCGCAGCGACCTGAATTTTGTTCGGTATGCATACAAGGACAACAAGAACATGGCGCGCATCTGCTCTCTTGAAAAGTGTTGTGTGCATTCGAGAGTGCGAGGCATATGACGCGTCGAGACGAGATGTGCCAGTCTCGAGCAGCGAGTCATGAAGTTGTGTTTACCTGCATGACAGAAACTCAGATGCAGCACACAACCTGTAGTAGCACAAACAATGCGCTAAATTTGCAATTTCAAGCATTTCCTCCGAAGTTGTGCTGTTTAGAAGAAGAGTTTGTAGGGCTTCTACTTCGAAGGTGTTTCGTTTGGCTCATATTCAAGGTGTTCATATATCCTTAGAATAAAATCATAGAAGTGATTGATATTCTTACTATGCAGTAGCTATCAAGTGTGGGTAAAGTCAAATATTTTTCTATTCGGATGATAAATGTGGGGGCGTGTAGAGTTTCTACCCGAAAGGTGAGGTAAACATCAGAATTGAGAATAAAGTAACTGATTGGTTTGCAGTGCATGCGGGAATGAGGCAGGGTTGTGTTAGGATATCACAGTCGTTCAATATGTGCATGAATGGCGTGAGTGTTTAGAGTCCTTGCTCGGAGTCCACCTGCTCAGATTCAATTACTTTTTACTGATCATTGAACACTAGTTGCTACTTCAGAACTTCAGAAAAAACCTAATGCAGAAATTTGGACGAGTGATTAAAAAGCAGAAATAAAGCATTGATGCAAGTGCAAAATGATGAAACATTCAAGTAATAAATCTGCTGGACGTAAACTAAAAAAAAAAAACTCAACAGATATTTGTTAAGGTTGCATTTAATTTACCACAATTACTTCAATAATTTTTTGATAATATTTTAAATGCAAACATTTTGTTTTCCGCCATGAATAATATGAAACGAACAATTTTAGTGCGTTGTTTTGGCGTAGGTATAGAATCGAGTATGAGATTTGTATTTTTTCACGATTTCTGTTCGGGATTCGAAACAGTTCATTATTCAAATAATTTCCCTCAAAATACCGGTTATAAAAATAGCCAAATTGTTTTTAAAGAGTTGTCTTCTCAAGCATGGATCACCAGTCAATGACATTGACAACTCAAGCTTAAACTGCGCATCCAAACCTCAACGCTCTATTTTCAATCGAATATGGAACATTACTGCACAAACACGAGTTAATCTCCATCTTACAGGAATGAGAGTTATACTTTTAGAAAGTTGACTACTGTAGTTAGAACTCACATTCACTGGATACTGCCTGATCCTTTAGTTAGGAGCTAAAGCAATTTCAAATAACCTCGTTCTACTCTTTCTTTCATCTTAAATTCACAGTTTTTTAAAATGCACGGACAGTTGATATCTTAGTTAACATCACACAAATAGTTTCAAAAAGTCACAATTTGAAAATAGCTAAATTGCATTTCAAAAATAATTTAATAGTATGTATTTAGGCCATAATGCAGTAGCTTATTAACAAACTCTTCAAATCGTTTGAACAGTGGTAGGGAGCTTCTCAATAAAAGAAAAAAAATGAAAGAAGACGTCGATTTTACAGACTTTCTAATATATTCGACGCCACTTGTGTAAAATGTCGGTTTACTTGATACCCCTGCCTCCTTCAATTGAGAAAAAAGATAAAAAGAAACAAAAAGGCTTGTTTAAATAGGATACTAAAGCAGAAACAACATCCAGTAACCAGTGTTATGGATTCTGCGGCGAGTAGCTAAGTTACCACTGATGATACCCTGTTCTCCAAGATAAAAAGACTAGGACATCCACTATCAAAATGCTTGAATTCTCTAGTAGAAATCAAGAATTCAGCATATACCCCAAAAAGCTCCAATTACCCATGATACGCTATGAGAAAACACTCCTTTGGGAGGAAGGTGGGAGAGCTTTCTCTCAACTCAGGTGGGAATACCTCATCTCTTTTGCGTTCGTCATCGAGTTGGCATTGCTAGATGAAAAATAATGCAAGTTTTGTGGATACAAAAATTAAAAGTATAAACAGTATATGATGTATTGATCAAAACTGATCAATATCTGCATAGATATCGGTTTATACATCAAATTAATTGTTAGTTTTGTAATTAATATTTATAAAAGAGTATATCCTTCAAATTTTCATTTTTTAAATCAGATTTTGAAAGAAACGTTCAAGGGTAACCTCGCTGTATGCAAAGATTTCTTCAACAGGTAATTGCTAGGTAGGAGCAGCTGCTGCACCTCATCACTGGAAGTTATTCGGAGTCTTAACACTTCCAATTTAATTTTAAATACTTATTTTACAATAATTCTATTGAACTGAAGTACAAGATTAGCAAATATCATTTTATTTACTAACGCTAGGTATAAAAATTAATTGCGGTACTGTAGAAGTGAAAGGACGCGCGAATGTTTTCCTACTCATGCAGGTTAGTCATTTTTTTTTCATATACTCCGACAAAAATTAAATAGTAAAGGAGTAGCTGACTGTGATTTTACTCCTTTGCACTCGATGTTGAGTATTTATACCACACCATTTTGATATACATCATGAAGCCTGAGTAGCCACCGTAGTCGAGTGGTCTACGGCTTGTGTTGTGTATCAGGTCTCTGCTTCGTACGGAAAGACTGCGGGTTCGAACCCGGCCGTGAACACGAGATGTTTCTCGCTGCTTCTTCGTGCCGTGAGCTCGTACATATCGGTAAGGCTTACTGGGTAAGCAGTCATGGCCCATGGACACGCCCATCAAACCTCCCAGGATCATGGAGCTTCATCATCACCCCTACTACACGGCATGGGACTTCGGTATTGAATCAAGAATGGGCCAAACAGCTCGTTCCTATTGCCTTATTCTATTCTACTCTAAGAATGTTAACCATAAGAATTTGAAAAACCAATATACTAAATGTGTATGTACTGTGTACTTGATTGGATATAATGATTGTTTGTTTGTTTTGTTTGTTTGAGAATTGTGTTCCCCGAAGACATAAATTCCTGGCTGCAGAGAATTTCACGGACCATGTAGCTTTTCCAGCCAACACGTTCCCAAAAAAAAAATATTGAATAAAATAGTTAAAAACTTCATGTATCTTGTAACTCATAAAATAAAGAACAGTCGACTAAGAGTTTCACTTTTACCCTGTAACAAACGTATTAGAATATCGGACAGAGGTAGAAAGAGAGAAAAAAAAGCAGAGGATGGAGGAAGAAAAAATGAAAGAAAAGGAAAAAAAGAGCGAGGAAGGGAAGGAGGAAGAGATGGAGGAATGACGGAAGGGAGAGACGGATGAACAAAAGACAGGAGGAGGGTCGGAGAAAGGAAGGATAAGACAGAGGGAACAAGAAAGGAAGCATTCCATCTAGACAACCCAGCCCTCCAGCTGATGCCACTGCCAGTGAATGAGAAGCACCATGGTAGACAAGCTCTGCAGAGCGACTGTCGTCAATTACTGCTAATTTAAAAGCGTATTTTCTATTTATCCTGCTAAAAACCGAGAGCTTCAGTTGCAGAACTGTTTTTATTTTTTTGGATAAATGTATTAATATTTCATTGATCAATAGTTCAGGCAACCCGAAGTCGCCATGGTCTGTTTCTGCCAGAACGTTCTGCCTGCTGCGATGCCCGGAATAAGACTAGACTTTCATCATGCTCATAGAAGCACCTCAGCGTGTCACTGCTCCAAGGTGCGTGCAGCGCAGAAGACGGAAACGATTGCTGAGAACAACATCACTCATCTTAAGATTTTTCATTTCTTTTATTTAAAAAAAGTACTGAGTGCCAAGGCTAACAAGAATTAACAAATTCCAATACAGTGCATTTTAAGA
>VCRD01000344.1:207033-249275 GCA_006783055.1 Trinorchestia longiramus | reverse complement strand
TCCTAAAAACTTCATTACTTTATCTTTTAACTATAATTCCCTATCGCTTCAAAAATTCCTTTGGAAATCATAGTCAAAAGATGTTCCAGAAGTTGGAAAAAACTCAGTTTTAGCCGTAAGTGGGAACAGTGTTATAGCACATCAACTTTTAAATATATTGAAAAATTCAATTATGGATTCATCAATAAGAGAGTGAATAGATGTACCGCTAAATTGGAGCAGCAATAATAGTTGTGTGCGAATTGACTTCCTCAAAGACATCTCATGCTGGTGGTATAGTAAATGATTTCTCTTTTACTGTTCGTAAAATTATTCGGAAAGACTAGACCTCTGCAAAGTTTGTGCGCGAAGTACATGGCGACGAATATCCTTTGCTCTAAGCTCATTCGAAAATAATTTTCCGAGGGTATACGGTAGCTTGACAGAACGATAGAAAAATCACGGACAGGTGACGAAATCGCTTTAAAAAATTGTCGATGTTGAAGCTTTACAAAACAAAATTTGCTAAACAAAATTTGCAATTTCTAATCTACATACGAACTGTACTTCCCAGATGGACAGACTAGATTTATAAATGGCCTTCAATGTACATTTCCACTTCATGATGCCTTTATCTTCGAGTGGAATAAATTTACTTAGGCCACAAATATTTTTTTAAATATTCGTCGTCTCACAAAAGGTCGACACTTTTACTTGTACAGTATATCGAATCTACATAAATTTAAAAAACGAGTAAATCGGAAATATTTGAAGCTCATAATCTTATCAGAGCATCTGTTTACGCAGAAAAACGTTTCAAAAAATTACAGCCAATGCAAAAATATCTATTAACCTAACTTGTTTGCCTCTAAAGCAAATGAATCGATAAATTTGAATGCATTCAATTAGCACAGGACATAGAAATGAACTAAGTATGTCAAAATATTTTACTTTTCTATTGAAGCATCACTATAATAACTTTACAAAACGTCTTATACGATCTCACTGTCTAGTTCATCACACAGATTCATTTAGGTCATAATGTCAGAGAGCAGGGGAGTGTTCTAGTGAACTCCAACTCTAAAGTAAGCTTCCTGTTCTAGCTTTTGCTTGCACTACAGTATTATTTAACTTTCACAATTACGAACGGTTAACCTCGTCAAGACAAGAAGTATGAATTCATTTTCCCTTCGAATTCAAATCTGACAACGAAGCTCAGGAGAAACTTCACCCAGACTAATAATCGTTTTCTTGCTGATTTAGTCAGTATGCTCAGTATTTCCAGTAGAGTATATACACAATATCATAAAACGACATGATTTGTAAACGACACAATAGTTCTGACACAAGATCGAAGTTATGCAGACATCAGTAAATCCAGAATCTTCAAATCACATTTTGTTTGAACTGTCACAATGAAGAAATATTCAAACGGAGAACTATGCTAACTACAGTTATCAAATTAAAAAGTTATGCAGGTTTACGACAAATACCGATTATGAACAAGTGAGATCGGTTTCCACTCGGCGTTAAAAAAAGTAAAACCTGATTGTGTAATTAACGATTACGTCTGAACAGGAACAGTTGATCAGCGCTGGTAGACCAGCGTAGCAAAAATGGCACAACCGATAAGATTTGGATTGATCAGCATAATTATTCACTGAAACGAGTGATACTCGAAAAGGAGTTATTTCGTGGGCACTTGCCGATAAGCATGCAACATGACAGCTTAATTCCTTTGAATTGTATGCAATCGGGTCTTTTTCGTTTACGCTAACGGATTCAGTAACTGCGGTTACAGTGTGTTGCCTGTATCAGTGGTACAGAGATGCCCTGCTTTTATAAAGGGTTCATCGTTCTCTTTAAAGTAAATATTTCTTCGCATATTTCATGAAATATTAGTGCGAGTCATTTCGAAAGCTAAAGAAGCCCCATTGTCAACTGTGGAATAACTTTGTTGTCACCATTGCTTTACACACATCGAAATTGACATAACCAGTTGAACGTCAGAGAACTATTTGAATTTACCCCCAAGAAGAATCATAAAACTCAGTGGTAGAAAAAGTAAATTATCGACGAAAATCAGACACAAAAGCACATGAAACGAAGAGCTAGAGCCACGACCGACATCGATCGAGCCAGTGAGAATCCAGAGAAGTTAATTTCTCTCTTCATTTAAGAAGACACCAAGTATTGTTCCGTACGAGCGTAATTTTGCAATGGTCTGGCGAAGAAAAACCTAGCACATTATCGTTCGCTTTAGTACAAACTTTGCCGACTCCTTTCTCTAGAGCTTGCCCAGACGTTTGCCCTACGTTTCCAAACAGGTGTATCCCGAAACCCTTCAAATAACCTTTGCACCACAAAATGTGAGACATCGTACTTGTGAACGAATTAAAAGCAGAAGTGAATTTTTATTCAAACATATAAAAAACAATCTTTAGTGAAGCCATAGTTCCTTGTTTTCATTAGAAAAAATACGGCATAAGATATGAAGTGGTCTCCCTTATTTATTATGTACATATGTAAAGTATACACATGATATATGCTAACACGCAAGTATGTATTTCCACAGAGAAGAGGGATTCAAGCAATCTCTCTGATACGGATTCTAACATCTAAATATACGTTTCAACTGCTCCAATGCAGCTCCTAGCTAAAAGAACAAATTCCCTACAGGAAAAGACAAGAAAATACTAGAATACGAGAATATTTTTGTAAACGCTGGAAGTCATGTGAAAAGAAGCTGATCCAGCCTTCCGCACGATTATAACGATACTTAATATTTTATTACCGTTCTTTCACGAGAGATTTAATGTTTCCCATATGGAAGTCAATTTAAAAGGTTATGAACATTATAAATAACATGATTGTTCATTATCGATCATGATTGAAAATAGACGAAGTAATGGTTGCCCTGCCCGTATAATGCAACAGGAAGTTTTCTTTCTGAAATATTTTCACATTCACTACTCGTGTAGATCATGACAAACGTCCAATAAGTTTCATGACTTATTTTGGGTATTGCGCAGTTGCGAACATAAATTAAGCAACAACTAAGTCCTAAAGAGAACTTTGAAAGTAGAAAATTCCAATAAAATGTCGGCGATATCAGAGGTTCGGCTTATTTTTACCGGCACAAGATTCTCACGAAAATGATTAAAGCCTGAAAGACGAGACAAAACAGCCTAGTGATGTTTCGCACGTTAAAATAGAACATTCTTATTTCCATTATCCTTTTTCCAGGCAGCTGTGAGCGTACTAGCGTTCTCTAACTCACACTTCTAAGAAATTACGTACAGTTAATCATATAGCGACTATCAGCGTAACTTCGGACACTATGATAACGGGAAACTAAGAAAAGGACACGTGCTCAACGTGGCCATAGTGGTTTTATCAGTTGATTAGTAAATGTCCGACCCTTCGGCCGACGATATCCTCAACCTTCCTAGTTCACTCTCACAGCATCAAAAATTATTACTGCCTCTCCATTTTTGGTCAAAGTTTCACAAATGCAAAAGTTAGTCTGACTGACGAATAATTCTGAACGATTGAGATTCACGGCACAGATTAATTAAAAAAATCACTCCATGATGTTCAGTTTTCTCTTAAATCGCTTTCGCAAACTTCTCAACAAATGGAAATGTTTTCGTAGCGAAAATGTTTCACATAAAATGCTTTTTGATGGCCATTATTGCAAATCACAGACTAAATAGGCCATATCGGTAATACTTAAATTGATCACAAACCGTGATAACTTACCTAAACAAAAAACTTGAGAGATGTAACCAAATTACCAATGAATTACATATTCGTCACCCTTTGAATGACTGACACGAGCCGTCGAAGTATTATTAGATTTTCCAAAAATATTCATATATATAGGAAATTACTCAAAATATGCCTCCATAGAAGCATTCACAAATTTAACAATAGCTTACATTATGATCTTGTTACGATACCACTATGACCAACCAATATCCTATTGGAATTTTTTATGTTGATATACGAACTTCCTGTTGAAATGCAGTAGCGCCAACTTGAACTTCAGTGGTGCCAGATAAGTAGAGCAACCTTCACCTAACTTACATTAGTATTGACTGTGTCGAGTTCTGCGTGTTCTCGTTAATGAGCTTTGGTTTCTGGTTGGTTCAAATATGAGCACAAATTCAACATAATCAAGGATCAAATTTAAAGACATTACATACGAAATTACGAATAACTTATACAATTATAATAACGAAAAATTACGTATACCTACAGTTCCTCACCGACGTAAAGAACATTTATGCACCCTTAAAATTCTCACCTCATTACTGCAGATGCGAAGCTTGAACTCAAAGTGCGCCCAACAGCAAACTTATCTAACCAAATCACAACCATAACTATTCGGATACAACAAAAACTTATAATTCCTTTCAAATAAGAAGAACAAATTCACATTTGAGTAGTTCAAGGTGTGTCACCATGGCTAGACCAAAACGGCTGATACAGGTAAAGTGAAGCAGTTTCGAGCAATACTTTTCTTTCTGTATCGGTTAAGAAGGTGGGAAAGAGACGAAAGAAAAATCCGCTAAACCCTAACGAACTTGAAACATTTAGATACTGTGAGAAGTAACTGTATGCAGCAGCTAATTACTTTTTATTTTTACAGTACGTTAACAGAATCCCAAGTTATAATGATTACCGCTTCTCGCCGCTGCTACATCCAATACTTTGTTTCACAGTTTCGTCTTCAAAGGAAAATTTTAATTTATTTAGCGAAGGGGTTCCCAACCTTTTTCACCCCGCACCCCTAAAGAAATTTCATTCGAATCTCGCACCCCTTGAAATTTATATTTTACTCAATGCTAAATTAAGCGAATTCCTAATAATATTTTATAAGAAAAAGATTGTTACTTATCCTTTAATATAATTTGTAAAGAAAATTATAAATGTACCCCTGTAACATATAATAAATTAACATCGGAATAAAAGTCAGAAAATTAATCTTTTACTTGAAATTGAACAAATAACTAAATAGTAAAAAATAACACTAAATACTTCACGGACTAGTTCTCAAATGCTTGGAAAATTCTACTTTTTCATCCCGGTAACAAACATGTTCAGTTTAGGTCCTAAACTTTAGGAACTACTGAACGCGTTAAATCTATGGTAGGATTGAATCTTTTGAGCTATGTATGTGACGACTACTAAATAACGATACTAAACTCTAAAATGAAAACAAAATTAGTCCATTGCAAAAGAAAATAAAAATGTCAACATACAGCCAATATCCAATTATTTACTTGAATATCTTCTTGCACCCCCAGGGGGTGCGAGCACCCCAGGTTGGGAACCTTTGATTTAGCGCGCTTGGTAAGATGCAAAGAAGTATCTTCGAAAAACTTGCGTAAACAGCTAAATTCTAGAGCCTTGACACAAAATTTACAGATACTATAAAACATACTTTTCATGATCCGCTATTCAAAGTATTTAACAGAAGTCTCATGCTCAACTAATCCTGCTCATTGTGACATCATTTTTTATTCAAGTGTGTGACGTAAAATTTATTTATCTCAGGTAGACTCTAACATTCCATACGTGTCATACACATGAGTTGTTGTATCATTTGTGCTCAAATACTTAAGCAAAATGCGTCTAATGCATGTGTAAGCACCTCGTCAGATTAATTGATCAGATTAAGCGAAAACATCGCCCATATTTTCAATTATAAGATCTGTCACTAGAACATTTAGCGTTCTCGCATTCACTGCATTCTAGGCAACACCCGACAATACCAAAGGAAGGTTCTTCAGGGCAAGAGGAAGCATGTGAGTGTGACAACAGTTCTAACCGACTTCTACCGTACCCGGAACTCGATATGACCGCGTAGATTAAAAGATAAATCTGGAATCCTACTTTCATCCACACTGGTTAATTCCAGAGACATAATCGAACACTCTTCAAGAAGTGGGGGTCGTATTCGGGTTCGTAGGAGTCAAGTCTCATATGTGCCACATCAAAAGATGGTTCGTAGAGTCGTCTCGACCAGCGAGTTCGGACACATTGGCATTTCTGAAGTCTTCGTAGCCGTCTCCTCCTGATATAACGAGCAGCTTGGTCGGAGCAACAGTGCCTCCCTGGAAAATAACATTGCATATCCGATACAAAATAGACAAGCACAATCGAGAAACATTCAAGACATTCAAGTGACAGTAACTATAAGTTTTTAAATAACAAAAGACCAGTTGTAAATTATGCAATTGCAGTAAATAGAAAAAAGTTTATGGTAAAATTCGGGAAATAACCTGAAAAATATACTTTGTGTTTAACTTCAGATTTCAGCAGCGACGTTTTAATGTTAAGTTCTTTTCCGTTTGTATTGATACAGGGTTCGGCAACACAACTTCCTTTTTCGAAGCAAAGCACTTAGAATAAAGTAAGTTATGTTGTTGCACCGTGTATAAGCATCAGTAAGTTTTTATGTAAAAAGTAAAATTAAAAAATAAGCGATATCAAGTATCAAGATTTTCGAAACTGAAATACTCATATTTAGTCTCGTTAATAATATTTGCACTTGAATGTCCATTTTAAAATATTACGATAAAATATATAGTTTCTTGCGAGTGAAAGGTTTTCGTACAGTGCGCTGAATTGCACCCAACGTCTGAAGTTCCAAGGCAGACACCTTCAACGTTGCAAAAACAGGTGTAGAATTTTGAAACAGTTTCCTAATGATGCACATGCAACGTCTTAGTGAGGTATATGAGATATCCTTCATCGCTCTTTTAAACAATGACTAGCTATTCTACAAAAATGATGAATAAGAAATAATACATAAGCCACTTTTAGATAATAATGATTCATCCTTTGACCCTAGAACGGTAACCTGGGTTGATTTTCTCCCTAGTTTCCATGCTTTCCACGCTTCTGAAATAGAGAGTTACCATTCTAGGGTTAATGTAAAAATAATCATGCATTCTTCCTTTGCAATAACAAAAATTTATCCCCAACTGAACACGACGTGGTTAACACTGACCTGATGGGACTCCTTGTTCTTGAACGACGCTGAGTAGCGGCCGTGTGTCGTCGCTCTGGCCGGCCTCGTCTCAGGAGACAGTTCCACGCAAGTCAGGAACCTGAGAGCCACAAGGTTTTGTAATTATGTATGTATTCATTTATGATGCAATGCGCATTTGGATTCTTGTAATCCTATGACATCAAATAAAATTAACTTTAGATAAATAGAACAGTTTTCGTACAACGTACTCGGTATATTTTTCTTCAAATCAATTGGTAGCTGATAGTGAATATCCTTGTACAGATAAGAACACTGTAGGTGCCTCGCCCCAATTTCTTTACGGTCAATACCATCACTGTACGGACAAGTAAAGTTCGTTGTCGCCAGGAAATCTGCTAGTGGTTTGAAATCTGCAATTGGTTCAGTGAATTTATACCCCAGCACTAGTTTCACGAAGCCTGTACACATTCGTGCTGCTTTCGAAAGAGCATTATAGTATAGTTGAATATTTCGAACTGCAATTCCAGTAAATATTAATAAACTATTAGTCAGAAAGAAGTGAGTAAAATATGATTACGTACAAGACGAAACAAAAAAGAAAGCTTTTAAGTCATACAAAAGAAAAGAAGGAACTACTCTAGTTCTCAAGATGACACCAAAAATGGTGACTGTTCATTAAAAAAGTCGGTACGTCTTTGCTGCTCCAAAAATGACTTCTTTGCATTTATTTTGCTTATAATCTCTGACGAGTAATACTTGGATTGAAACATTGTGGATAAGGAGAAGTGCCATTCAACCCAATATGAGCTCCATTCCAGCCATGCATGATCTTGTGTACGGTGCCGCGCAGAACACACAATTCAACAGAACTCATCAGCAACGGAAGGACTTGTACTGCAACATGCAAAACTTTATATTTACCTGACTTGTCCGGTGTGTCCGTGAGGTACAGCCTGGAGGTTGAGAGCAGAGGATGCTGGGTGGTGTGATGAGTGGTGTGGTCTCCAGTGGGGATGCGGGTGGTGATGATGCTGGTGGTGGGGGAGGTGGGGTAGTGGGGCTGTGAGCACCACACCCGCGCTTGTGCCCACCCACAGCACATCTTTACACGCCAGCAACGCAGTCACGCGCAGGCACGCGAGCTTGTGCTGCCTGATGATGTCGTCGCAACTCGGCGATGCTGGATCATCAATGTTCTCACTTAAGATTACAATTTCCGTAACTGCTTACCAGCTATAACTAAGCACACACCATACTGCATATTCCCTTGTAGAAAGTCTGAGACGACGACACTCAGAAATGGTGGATGTCGGTGTGTACAAATATAGCCAGAGTAAAAACTTGTCCAATTAAAACTCGTACATAAAAGATGGTTGAATAATAGTCGAAACCAAAAATATGAGCCAATGTGATTATTATATCATCCAAGCATTCCTGTCTAAGCATCTTCACACGAGATTTGGAATAAATAAGATAAATAATAAAAAAACTATATGAATTAAACTTATATAAAGCTTCACCTACTAGGTACAAACAAATATGAGTTCATGAGTGTTCCATCATTAAACCCGTCTAGACTTCTATCATCGGTCTAAGGCACTAAACAGAATATAGAAAAGCGTGGCTATCAACGAGATTTTTAAAACGAATTGTATTTGTGAAGCAAAAACTACGCTATTTCACAGCGTTGTGAAAAAGATGAAACAAATCAAGGTGAAATATATCTTATTTTTGCTTTCAATACACGCTAGTACTGCACAAGGCTGAGATTAACTTATCACATCAACTTTTATTCGATATTTGGACAGTTTGCCACGAAATTATTCGTACACAAACCAATGTTCAATACGTTCATCAATGTCTTGTAATCAAATTTTCGTATGATTCTAAACACTTATTTTATATTATTAAATGCATGAAAATGAATTTCGACCTCAGTTTTCAAAACGACAGATTTAATTTAACAAATTTAACATAAAAATTGTTAAAAAAATTGACGAAAATATTCCTCCAGTTAAATCAAGGGATCATTAAAACAATATTAATTGTCAATAGTATGCCCTTCCATTTTGATAACTTCCATCAAGTGTTTTTCATAATTTTTATCAAATTTAAACATGTTTGTGCATATATATTATTCCATCTACATATATAATCGACTATGTATCTCCATATCTCTCTCTGTATCTGTGCGTGCCCGTCCCATTACTTCCTATCTATTACTGAAGAAAAATTATTGAAGTGAAATCAGAACAGGTATGCATGTATTACAAGCATTGTATTGTGGATACCAAAGGCGTCAAACCACTATAAAATACTCCATTTTTCAGTAATTAGACTTATTCTCTTACATGGCCATGTTATCGGTAGATAAAATAGAAAGTGGAAGTTCAGCATACAGTCATGAAAAATATTCAGATTCTGACAACACCACAGGTAAAACTGAAAAATGTATCTTATCTTATAGATCCTGAATTTTATCATTTTTAAATCAAGGAATTTCAACGGGTACTATCTGGGCCATATTATCGGTAGATAAGATACACAATACAATGGAAGTTCTGTATATATTAATGAAAAATATTCATTTAAAGCACACTAATTCGTCGCAAATCTTTAATGTATTCATCTTCATAATAATTTCATATCAGTAAAATCTGAACCGTGGAACTTTCACGGGAACTGTCTAGTTCTTAAATAATTACGTGTTCTAATTCTTGAAGTCGTTTCGAAGCCCGACGATAGTTTCGAACTTTCAATTCTTCCCCTAGATTTTCAAGTAGATTCAAGTTAGGACTCATAGAAGGCCATGACAAAAATGTGATTTTATTTTTCTAGGGCCATGGAGTCCAAGATTTAGAATGTTTGGGGTCATTGTCGTAATAGAATTTAACAACCGGCCGAGCACAAGATTTTGCGCTGAGAACTTAAATTTTTCATTCCGTATCTTGATGCAGTCATTAGATTTCATCCCTCCTTTGATTGCAATTAAGTAATCAGTCCCACTTATGCTGAAACAACTCCAAAACATCATGCAACCTCCTAGATGTTTAACTATTAGCACTGTGTTCTTAGGGAGAAAATCCTCACCTCTCGGACTCCAAATCTTGTCTACATCATGATTTCAAAATGTCTCAGTTTTTGTTTCATCACTTGATAGTATTCGATCAAAAAAACATTTTCTCTCTTCAAGAAAGTTTCGTCGAAATTTAATCGTTATCAAAGATAATGTGGCTTGGAAAGAGGCGTCTGTCTTGGTCCATGTCCATGTAAGCCAGTCCTATTTGAAAAACGTTGAATAGAACGAGTACTTTCGCTGATACCCTGCGTATCCAAGGTTTTGGCGATATCTTTCAATACAACTCTTGGGTTCGTTCGTATTAACTTCGCGATATAGTTTGCACGCAGTTTTTGGCGACAATTTCGACGGTCTTTCACGCCCAAGGACACTCTTTAAACTTTTTGATGACATATTGTATTGTAAATCTAGGGAAAACTATTAGCTAAGAAGTTTGATATAGTTCCGTCACTCTTACCTGACTTTCGAGAGTCAATAATAATAATCTTAAGCCACCGTCGAAGAAAGAATGACAATAATGATACTTATTATTACACCAGGATATGTTCGTTACTTCTACTTTATAATATAATAGTCTGAAAAATAAATATTCAACAATGTTGTGCTCATAAAATATAAATGGGAATTCCTTTTAATTACATAAATCTAAATCTTTGAAACGGAATGATTATATTTCGAATTCTTTTGTCTATCATTTTTTTGCATGATGTTCTTGTTAAATTTTATAAACTAAATCTGTTGTTTTGAAAACAGAGTTTCAAATTAATTTTCGTGCACGTAATAACATATGAGTTTGAAATCATACGAGCATTAAATTCTAAAGAACGACTAAAATAATTTCGTCGGTAACTGAATGTTGCACACAGGAAAATTAGTAGCTAACACTTCATTATTTATACTTCACACACTCTTTAAATTTTAAATATATATTTTCGATTGCATAATCAACGCCTCGGATATTAATTCGTCTGGTAAATTGTTATATAACTTATAAAGAGCCTCACAATCTCTTCGCAAATGAGACACTTTCGTGAAACTGCTGGTTTAGCAGGACAGTCGTTTCCCTATTTCCAGGAATTAAAAACGGGCAAGCATCTTTGTGTTTTATAATGGAAATGAATGTATACAAGAACGTCGATGTTTATCTTTGATTCTTTCACATTATAATGAACATACACAGTTTTTTGACTGTTTTGAATAAACTCTTGATCATGACTGTAGATAAAAAGAATGGACAATATATGAATTCACTTTTCCACATAATAAATTTCAAGTCTTATGGCTAAACAAACAAAAGCAATAACATTCTTCAATTTACTGTGTTATTAATTACGCTATTGCTGCTTACATGCAAGCATCTTGGTGACCGCAGGAGCAACATTGGCCTCACAGAGACACTCGTGTGTGGTCGCGTGGTAGAGCCTCACTATGGACGAGCCCTGTGATGACAGCCACACGCCCTGACCAGCCGCCACCAAGCTGGTCACTCCCCCAGTCTTGCTGCTCTCGGCACCCGACACAAGGAACGAATGCTGCAAACACGACAGAGGTGAACGAGTGGGACCAACCCTCAAAGACGGATTTCAGTCAAAAGTTCGTAAAACACTTGAAACAAGTGAACAGATGGCTGCTGGGTAGCGACCATTAAGCGTTTGGGATTTGATTTTTCGAAGAGTAACCAAGTCATCGAATTTTTTTTGGGTTTCCAGTGAAATAAAATGGATCTTGTTTGTCTTTAATAATATGAAGTTTCTTCTTCCTCGAATGAGCATAATGAAAAAAAGAAACATCGCCGAATTTTCTTTCAATTTATATTTCTCAATTCATTAGTCATCAATATGAAGAACAAATACATGTTTATTTACAAGAGGGACACTGTTAAAATATCTGAAACAACACTTGGACGTTTTGGTGTATAAAAGTCTACAAGAGACAATCATTTGTTCGGGAAGCCGCGGAAGGTTAATTAGCATACAGTATTTTCAGATATAGATTGGGGAAAAAACATCAAATGAAAATCACAAATTCAATTCCCAATGGAAAAAATTTTGGAATACATTAATAAAGAACATAATTATTTCCTAAATGTTTAGAGCAGAAAGGAATTTTAGCTACGAATGAACGATTAAACTTCAAAGAAAGAAACTTTATTTCAATCAAGTATACAGTACAGATCCACTGGATTTTCTATTATTAATGATAGCATCGTAAAAGTGTGGACGATGTTCCAAGCGATTATTTCCGTCCTTTGTGCTCCTGCTTGAAGTGGAGGCTCATAAGGGCGTTTCGATGAGCTTGATGAATGGCAATTCTTACTCAAGGCGTACATCGTAGCAGCATGATAGAACCGTATTGTATTGTACGTAATCATAGTTCACTTTTTTTCTTTTCTCACTTACAGCACTCCAGATTCACTACAACAGCACGGAATATATAACACTATTACGGTGCTCTCTCGAGAACAGCAAGCCTATGTTCTGGCCTCGTGCACCTGCTACTAGGGTATAATTTCTAGACATGATAAACTTTTTACGTCCAAGATTGCCAAGATTAAAGTATTCTTGTTCAGTACATTTTTGCTGGTGTAAAAACAGCACTAAGTTATTACTTAGTATGAATCTATTCCGCACTTGAAGTTGATGATCAAATTACAAGTTTTAAGTGTTTTTCTGAAAAAAACGATGTGAAAGAATTTTTTTGTTTCCGGAAACAAGAAGTTTTTCAAGGCTAAATTCAAATTGAACAATGCTACTATGAATTCAAAAACATTTCGAAAAATTTGACTTCTCGTATATTTACTTAGCTTTCTATATGATGATATATTAAAGCTCATACCAGACTCGATATACATAAACACTCCTAACCATTCTTTTTATTTCAACCATATATATTTACATAGGACCCAACTGCTAGAAAAATTCAGATCTTTGTTACTGTTCCAATGTGGGACCTTTTATTTTGATTATTTATTAATCAGATCGTTCAAATCGACAATATCAAAATTCGAGTAAAATCCTAACCGGGGTCAAGTCTGGGTGGGATGCCTAAACGATAACTTCGGCACAAATTGATTTGACGACAACTGTTCGTTGAGGCGCCACAATTTACCTTGACTTGGAAAGCATCAAGCTGAAGCTTGCGTGAATTTCTTAGAAGAAAGCCTAATATCAAACGTACTTTTGCCAAGAGCTAACACTTTTTCGACAAACCGTTGAGTTTTAGCTTCAAACACAGTAACGATATACGAGTAAAGCTTTCAAGACATAACAAACACCAACAGGTACGTTTTCGCAACAAACCTCAAGTTGAAGAGTATTTGTGTTGAGTATTTTGATGACGTTGCCTGTAGCACACCACAGTTTGCCGGCTACCATGATCATCTTGATGACGGGCGCGGCAGGCGAGCTCACCATGACGACTTCGCGATCCACTTTGATGGACCAGGAGGCCTCGTTGCGCCTGAACACCACAACTTCGCCGCTGGCAAGTGACGCAAACACGCGGTTGTCCAAGGGACTGGAACAGTGCACGACACAATGTTACACGTTACAATATCACGCGACACAGTATTACACTTTACAATTTTGCATAATACAATGGAACGATCAAAGTCTGTAAAAATCATATGGTCAAACGCCAGAAGAGGAAAGTTAAACAATGGTGAAGTTTTTCGGGCAATGGTGTAGTGTATTGCGAGGTCTCAACGCAAAAGAAATAGAACAAAATCGCACAAGCTACGAACGGGTCAGAGTTAGAAAGTGATCCAGAATGTCACAAATTCAAAACATGAGATATTCTACCACTTCATTGTTAACCAAGGAGCCAAACAGTAACGGAAATAATTATCAATAATGCTAACAAATATTTCTCTAAAAAAAATGAACTCACATTATACAATGAACGCTGGACCCCAACTGAAATTTGAACTTGTTTTTCTTGATCCTGATCGTATCGGAACAGTTGTAGACGTGAATGAAGCCATCCTCAGTTCCCAGCCACATGGTGGGGCGCCTGGCGTCTCCGTCATCCCCGGCAGAAGCCCCGGACGAAGGGGAAGGAAGGTTGTTGCCTGGGGGCAGAGACTCGCTTCTTCTTTTGCGTGTGTTCTCTTCTGCATTACTTTCTTCCTCCTCGTCGTCATCGCTCGAGTCACTAGGAAAATACAAGAATTTCATATGATTGCAACTATTAGTATAACTTTTTAGCGTGATAGGAATGAAAGTACTCCTTTCAATTTTATGAAACAGGCAGTTCTGAAAAAAATGGAAGCACTTTCCGATTCGTGTTTGATGCTGTTTCAAGTTTCTTGTACAGTAGATACTGAGCAGTTTACCTCGGTAAGCCAAAGTGTAAACGATTTAAATGTCTGGGTCACAGTGGGTTAAATTGAATAATTGAAGTCAAAAGGGTCAATTCGCTATCGGTTATTCAAACTGTACCAACTAAGCTGGTTGAATTTTTGTGTAATTAAATTCTGTAGCAATTGCAAGGCTTGAGTAAAAATATTAACAGTTTAATGTTTATAAGTCATCAAGATTATCAAGGTTTAAAAAAACAATGATGGAAAATTGAGTGAGTCACGATTTCAAAATATATTAAAGAAAAAATCGATTAGTTCAATGATTGATTTAGGATCTGGAAGCTGGCAATGTACAGGTTTCGCGTGAGGTCTATGGTCCACACATACGTTCTCACGACACGCTTGAACAACATCAGTAGAAAAGGGAAATACTGTCGAATCAGCAAGCACTCGTGAAACAACAGAAGCTCACACGTGACATCATTTTAGAACTGATAGCAACTGACTGATCCAGCCCTCGCTACCAGCACCTCGACTGCTTGCAGAAGTTATTTTATGACTCAGCTTTTCATAATGAAACTTTTCTGAAGTCGCTTCTCGAATCCGGCTTAAATGATATTATTTCATACAATGTTCAAAACTAAGAGAGAGAAGCTCTTTTATACATTTATTTTAGCTGTATTTATTTGTTCCAAACTTTATAGGATACTGAACACGATGCAAGAGTAAGTTAGACAAAAAATTACTGCGGATAAGTTCATTGTAGCAATAAAAATGCGTTCATCATTACGCTCCGTTAGTCAAACAGGAGACAGGCTCCGTAGGGAATAATTCACTGTTTGTATTAAAATCCTTACGTTTATTTTACAGAAATGAAAGACAAATTATGCATGTGGTCTCAAGCACCTCTCAGCACAATTTAAGCTGGTGTAGAAATGTAAATCAGTCGTTTAGATCACAGCAAATGAGTAATGAAAATTGAGGGAACACAAATGATTAACATTTTTCACTCGAATGTTAATTGATGAACTAGCAGTAGAAGCGAAACTTGATACCTGTCATCTCTATTGGCCACAGATCTACCGACATCAGATCTAAACTTTTTGAAACTGTCAAGCCCTCGCTCAACCAACTGCTCAAGACCGCCGTCTGCAGTAGGCAACCTCTTGCGAGAGGATCGAACTCTGTTCCTGAGGGTCATGGTAGAAGGCGGTCTGCTCAGACTCGGCGGTGCTTCATCCACGGCGCTTCAGAAGGAAAACACAGTCGGGGGCTTAAGAAATGATCACACGATACAATGTTGCGGCGACAGACGACACAAAATAAGAACACGAGAGAATTTAAGAGAAAGATGTACCCGAAAATAATTATTTCGATGGAAGACATAGAAGTTGGAAGAAATATTTATTGAATTCAAGTTGAGAAGTATGACCAGAGATTAACATAGAATGGACAGAGGTAAAATGTCAATCAAAAGAAACAAAAAATTGTAATACATACATATATATGCAAGAAAACATCAGCATGACAGAATTAAATGTAATATGTCATTGTGTTAGGTGGTACGAAAACAAAGAGTTTATGGTTTTACAGCGGTAAACTAAAGCAAAGATAAGAAATCTTACGGTAGAAAGATGTGTGCGTGCATACAGACGTACACAGACGCAGCCCCAAGGCGGTAGAGGATTAACATTATTATTTCCATGCAAGCAATATTCTCCGTTAAACATTAAGCGGGGACGCCACTCGACCAATAATCTACAAAATATTACTGAATAAATATGCAACATTATCAATAGTGGTTCAATTTAAACAACACTTTTATTTGTAGTGGCTTAGTCACCCCTTAACGCGACACAGCCTTCTCGTATTTTCTCCAGCAACTAGTGGCTTAGTCACCCCTCAATGCAAATCTCCATGTACAACATTTCTAGTTTAGTTACCGCTAGACTCTATCTAGTCATCCACAGTGTTCAGTAATTGTAAGTCATACCTATGTGACGTTTATCAATAAATGAGTTCCAACTTCTACTCGGTGTTTCAACCTTATACACTTGAGTAGAAGCTTATGTAAGACCGCTACCGTAGCAAGCTATAACTGGAGATCAAAAGCCCTAACCGACTCACAGGGCGTCTACCTCGAGTAGACGTAAGGCAAGATCTCTAAACAGTTGCCTTAACGGAACCAAAACGGCGCAGGTAGCACTCCAAAGGTCTTACATATTCAACACCAACCGAAGTGTGAGTACTTGATGTCTGTATCAGTGTGTACAGACGATGTGAAGCTTTGCCCAAGACAAACCAATTCAACAATGTACTTCCCTTCTATTTTAAAGCTAACACTGCATAAGTGCAGAACTTAAATAAAACAACTGAAACCGGTTAATAGTTTCAGAAATAAAGCAAACTCTTTCAATGAGGTTATTGGAGGCTGATATAAGTTCAAAAAGAAGACAATCATGAATTTGAATATGAATGAAAAAATGTCAAAAACGAGAGTGAAGGCACAAAGTCACAACTGCGTGAGGAGAAAATACAAAAGCTAGGAACTATGAGACGTACAGACTGTGAACAGCGGCTACGGATGCGATGCTGAGGATGCGTGCGTTGCAGACGCCGTTACAACAAGCCACGGCTGGCTCTGGATGCAGACTCAGCACGCACACCTGGCCCACGTAGCCATCACTGCCACGTAAATTCATGATTTCGTAAACCGGTGGAATATCGTACAAAATAGATAACCTCAAATGATTTTACCATGCACGCTTGTATACATATTGATGCATTAGCAGGTAATAGGTCTTACTAATCGAAATTAAAACAAAGTACACGTTCCTCAATAAACACGTAGGTACAAGACCCAGGCGTTCATGCGCCGCTAACGAAGGAGCGTTAGGAATAATAGATGCAAATGAACATTCACGAAACTTCGATGAAATGTTAGCTATAATAAACTCACGAATGTCATCGGAGCGAGAGAGAGAAAGCGATGCATTTAGGCCCCAACTTGAGACTATTCTCTGATCCTAACTCTGATTTCTTTACAACATTCTACATGCTGAAATTCTGCCTCGATATACATGACAACAAATAGTAAATGTCTAGCACTAGCTATTAGAGTAACAGTGTTTAAAGAGCTATTTGCAAATCAGTGGTATCAGAATTCTTGCATTGAAGAAAATCGTATTTGAAATCGAACAAGTTCAGAGCAACTTCTAAGGCATACAAATAGAAGCACTTGTTCAAATTTAATCAAGTAAATTTATGGTCCTTAATTGGTCAGATAACCTTAGGTAATGTAAAAACAAGTGCGTCATAATGCTGAGCGCCCACCAGTCATGGCCTCACCTGTACCAATACATGTGGCAAACGTTCCACTTGGGTAATATAAGCTGAGCATGGACGAGTAGACGGAGGCATACGACCACAAATATGTATTGTAACAAGGCTAGAAAAAGTCTTCTGAGGCGATATGAGGGAAGGAGAATTTGAGATTAACTTCGTGTATCATTAACTCATTTTTGAGCATAGTTGTTAATGCAATTGCTTACATTAGTCTCGGTGTGTTCCAATTTATTTCTACAGTGAATTGTATTAGGCATTTTTCTGTGGAAAAAGACATTTAAGCCCTCTGTAGAAGTTGGGGCGCGGTTGATAATTAGGCTCCTTGTTGATAATGAGTGAAGATTAACCCGTTACAATGCTTTCGGATATCTACTTGTGTAAATAACATTATTCAAATTCTATCATGCACGTTTAAATTTTCTCAGGATCAGCGCGGATTGCATAATTGTATGAATTTGCGATTTTAAGGTGGTTTTAATTTATTACCATAGAATTTTTCGCTTAATGGAGAATTTTTCACTGTTTCATGCATATAATACATACACATTTACATGCCGATCCCTGAATATGTATATCTATGCCTAGATCCATAATACTAAACGCCACAGGTCTTATTTCACTACACACCCACACATCCTCACCTGTTGCACACCCACACATCTTTGAGACTCTGGACACTCAGGCCGGCCGTGGAAGCTGCGCAGGTGAACTGGAGACCTGCCCTGGTCTTGCGGATGGGTAGCGCGTTCACGAACTCAGGGGGAGGGCGGCGGTCGGCTGACATTGCTGAAAAAAAAACGCCTCGTGAACTTGTCTGTTCATGCGTAATTAGTTAAAATAAAGAACTACAATATTTTTCTAAATAAATATTGAAACAGTTGTAAACTTGTGGCATGTTAAAGCTACACATAAGACAGTACATAAATACACCAACAGCATATTCAATTTACTACAAAAAAATGTAACTACTGTCGCCACACTATGTCGTTAAAATGATCCCAACCTTAAAACTTAAAAGTCAATTATCCTCACAGTCATTTCAACCTCACGAAGTAAATAAAACAATCTATTGTAAGGTCACCTAGTTTTTGCTTGGCTCCGAGGAACGCCTCCTCCCAACTTGCACGCTTCTCAGGGTTGTGGAACAGGAATGTGATGTTCTCCACTCCCTCCCTGTACAACACCAAGCTAGACTCAACACTTTACGGTATTCAGTAAAGGACAATAATGACAAGTCCACACTCCCTGCGCAGCACCAAGCTAGACTCAACACTTTACGATATTCAGTAAAGGACAATAATGATAAGTCCTCACTCCCTGCGCAGCACCAAGCTAGACTCAACACTTTACGATATTCAGTAAAGGACAATAATGATAAGTCCACACTCCCTGCGCAGCACCAAGCTAGACTCAACACTTTACGATATTCAGTAAAGGACAATAATGACAAGTCCACACTCCCTGTGCAGCTCTACGATAGACTCAACACTTGGGATATTCAGCAAAGAAAAACAATGACAAGTTTTCACTCTCTGCACAGTATGTACTACGGTAGACTCAACACTATAGGATATTCAGTATAGGCAAATAATTACAAGTATTCACTCCCTGCGCACTACTACTGTAGACTCGTTAGTTCCAAGTATGCTTATTAATTTTATTATACTAGTAAGTATAATAAAATAAGTTCGAAGAAAGGGCAGGAGGTTGAGGTTCATAAAACTTTCACTCGCTTTATTGACACCAGTACGAACTGCTTTCACTTGCCCAGGCAATAGATCAAGAGCAAGTCATGTCAGAGGGAGCAGAACGGCTCTTGAGAGCTCTAAAACAAAAACGCTGATCTTCAAAACATTGCAGGCGTCCGAAAAGCCTGCCTCAAAGACTACGGCTTCCCTTTGAAAACATAAATATGATAGCGTTACACAAAAACATCAGAAAACAGGCCGATGTCTCGGCCAAAGATTTCTTTTTCGATGCCAAAATAAGGTCTACGAAGAAAAATTGGCAATGAATATATTTTGCAGACAAAAATTGACGCGTATACTGCAGCAAAATCGTCGACATTATGATGAGAAAAAAATAAATGAACTGTGCAACTATCGGATAAAAACAGTTTGTAGGTATTAAATGCAATAAATAAACGATAGCGTGTTAGAAACACAGATACAACACAAAATAACTAGTTTTTAAAACTGTTTTTAAATTTCTGTCGAGACAAAACAAAACTAAGAATTGGATGAAAATTTAGTTGCTCATTGAATAAAGGTGACAAGAATATTTATGGAAGTGTTACGTCGATAAAAAATCATATTAGATGAACTCGGGATAATGGAATGAGAATTATTAAAATTTCATTAATAATTGCATGTTTATGAATGTAATAATAAAGGTTAGCAAAATTTTGCTTATTTTACACATACGATGAACACTTGCCAGTTTTAAATCAAACAGATGACACAATTACATAAAAACATTGACAAACTAGTGAGCTTCGCCTAAAAATTCTTATATCATAATAATGAAAGGGGACGGTTAGTCCGACCGTTCAAAAGAGCAGCCGACATACAAAAAGAAATATATTTCAATTATGTTACTCTGCTCCATACTGATGAAGTTAAATTTGGAGAAATTACGATTGCTAAACATCAGTTACGCTTTACGATGATGCCTTTAAAATGTGGGAAATGCAACAAATTTGAAATTTTTAGAGCAGAGATTCACGCTTCTATTCACTCGTGCAACATTAATACATGACACTGCTCATTTTTAGTAACTATTTGCAAAATCTGGAAAAACTATAATTTTAATGAATGGTTTCTTCAGTAAGGCTATTAGAGCATATCCCCTTTTCTATTGCTAGTAAAATGAGTAATTGATAATGCAATCAAATGTTGTCGTATGTCATATTATCAGGTCATAAAATATAGATAAATCAACATTTTTGTTACGTATTAAACAGAGCAGTCAAAAAATTGATACAGTACTGATATGTAACAAGATAACTGACTTTATAGGTCAATGTCTGAATAGGTACCGTATCCCTCGAAACTAATTTCAAATACATAATTTGTCAGAACCTCTCAGACTGGGAAAATAACTATTTACAGCGCGTTCACAATCAATAACTAATCAGTATTATAATTTTTTTATTTCGCCTAGTAAAAATAGTGGGATCGGGACAAAATTTGTAATTATTAACTTTGCTTTGGCTCGGAAAATGAAATTTATTTCAATGATATAAACCTGGCTAGATGAGCTCTAAAACCTAGATGAAATAGACCACCCACTGTGTGTTGATGATAGCCCACTCACTGTGTGGTGATGATAGCCCACTCACTGTGTGGTGATGATAGCTCACTCACTGTGTGGTGATGATAAATCACTCACTGTGTGGTGATGATTGCCCACTCACTGTGTGGTGATGATAGCTCACTCACTGAGTGGTGATGATTGCCCACTCACTGTGTGGTGATGGTGAGTTCGACCTCGTTGAGGATGGAGTCCGGACCCTGCCTCTCTGAGAGCTGCTTTCTGACGGCCGCCTCAGCCTCGTGCAGCGCCTCGTCAATGCAAGGCCTCGGGCTGTGCAGAGACCTGCTGAAGCCCACCATCCTTTGCACCGTCTGAAGGTCTTCCTCTAGGTTCTCAATCTCCTTCAAGAGCTTCTTGACGGCCTCGTCTCGTGCTGCAGGGACACAAAGTTCTTGCTACTGAATGATCTCTACAATATGTCATTATGAAGCGTAAAGTTAAAGAAGCTCGGCTTGTGGGAAAAAAATATTAGTCTGCATACAATAAAAAAAGTTCACGGTCCATTTTCACGAGTATGTTAACACGGTGTACGAATTATTAAGTAGAAGTACTCAATCGCATCAGTAAAATAAAGCTCAGTTGACGAGACCAATTTGCGTGAGCAAAACGAGTGTAATTTTTCTAAACGAACGTCAGTCAACAAACATAGACGGCAAATTCATAGTCGTCACGTCTGAATTCATAAAAATGAATCTGAGAGTGCAGTAATAGCTGCAGCTTGGTCGACTGGTGAGCGAGTCTGCTTGCGAGCGGAAAGACCCGGGTTCGAATCCCGCTGCCGACATGATTGACGCGGCTAGAAATACGGCATGGGACTTGGGTAAACAACCGAATAATTATCAAAGTAATTATCCGACCCAAGAATGGGCCAGAAGGTTCGTTCCTATAGCCTCATCCTATTCTAATAAATATGATATATGAGCAAGTCCAATCGACAGAGAGAATACAATCGCAATTTACTGGCTATAAAAAGGAGGAACGAGTCAGACAGCATCGGTTCACGATGCTAGAACTTGTAAAATATCTTCTTTGAATAATAATTAAATTATCCAACCTGCACCCACTAAAACACACCAAAATAAATAAATAAGTAAAAACTAGAGGTAGTGCAGCTATCTACATTCGCATGATTTTTCAGATCCGCATCCGCACTTTTTAATGCGGATGTCCCAAATGATGCGTTATTATAATTAAAAGGTCATGTTTCCTTTCATTTTATAGACAATTGGTAACCAATCAACTAATCTTTATCAAGTGTTTAATAAATACTTCTTGTAGTGCATGCATGATGCACAGGAGAAGGATGAAAACTGATAAGTTCTTGTGCAAGGGACAGACTGGGCATAACAAGAGAGAACATGTAATGCTCTCTGAGGGTGTATTATCAGTTGTCGTAGCGTCACATTAGTTGTGGTCCCGCGTTTAAACAGTATGGTCCAGGTGGTGTGCATGCACTCATTAATTTTTCGTTTAATTATTAAAAACAAGTTATAAGTTGTATCACGAAGTAAATAATTATTTGACTTACTTCGTATAGTAATAATTTAATAGTCGTATTGTTAGCTTTATTTTTGTAGTGGTGATTACTGATTACTTTATGGTGATTTATTACTGAAACATGTTTGTCATGATTGTCAGTGGTTAACTGTTGTTGCGTTGTCTAGTGCGCGCGTTTCTTTTCTGAGTGCAATATTATTCCGTGACAGTATACTAGTTATTTGTGTTACTCATTGAAGTGCCTACTTGCTTTACTTACTATTATTGTCATACTATTTGTAGTGTATTGCTGATCAGACTGTTTAAATAAATATTTATAATTTTACAGATATAATGGCTTCTCAAACAAGCGCAATGTGGAAGTATTTTAAAAACGTTTCTACCGATGTGGCAAAATGCAACGCCTTTAACACAAACTGTTCCCGTAAAGGTAGAGTAATAACATCATTACAAAACCACTTGAAATCTATGTATCCTAATGAGTTCGAGGAGTTAAGTTCTGTAAAGAAAAGAAATGTGCAGTCCCAGGTACCGTCAACCAGTAAGAAAGTAAGCAAACAGCAGACATTAGTGACCCGTTTTGAGAAAATTAAATCATAGGACAAAAATGATGAACAAAATAACTGGATGCTAAAATTGCTGAAATGGTAGTGGTAGACGACTTGTCCTTCAGTCATGTGGAAGACAGTGGCTTTGAACATGTTATGGGAGCAGTGTCTCCAAGATAGGAATTGAAAAAAGTAACTTTTACAAAGACAAGACCCGTTATGACACAAGCTGCTGTCAGAAATGAGTGCAAGGTTTGATGAATTACAGCACAACGATCTGTTGATCATCGCAACTTTTTCGGATCCGAGATATAAAGGGAAATTTTTGAAACCACAAGTGTATCAAAGTTGTATTGCAAATTTGGGGCATATGTGTGAAGAAATAAGAAACCAAGACGGAGAAAAAAGATCTGAACACGCGAGGAAGAAACGAAAGATATTGGAGACAGATGCATCTAGTGGCATCAGAAGCCTTGCCGACACAATGATTGTCTAACTCTCTTCAGATAGCGACCCTGAAGAACTTTACCAAACAGATATTTCAAAAGAAACTACCAGAATGATTGATAAATATCAAAGACTGAAACGCAAACAGATCTTAGAAGATTCTCTCTTTTGGTGGCACACGAAGGCTCAGTCGTATCCTTCCCTTGCTACACTTGGTAGAACATACTTAGTCTGTCCATCCAGCAGGGTAGCCAGCAAACTCCTGGTTAGTGGAGCTATCATCCAGAGATTCAAAGAGATCCAGGTTAGCTCTTGAGGGAACACAGAAACTTTTGTTTGAAATACACCACTTGCCAATAATTAACTACAAATATTAAATGTAAGTAGTGGCCTGTTGCGAATGGCGGCTAGGAAAAGAGGTTGGTGGGGTGCATTTGAGTCGGGCTCTCGTCCTGCGTCCTGGTAACACAGATCATGAAGTCACTCAGCACTATTACTTTTAAATTGAAGCTATTTTCGTTATAATTTTTTATTGCACACTTTCATTTATGAGCTTACTAAATTACTGAACTACTTCATCCATTTGTTGCATCCATTGAAGAAATTATGCCTTCCGACATTGTGACCATTCTCATCCATTATCTGAGCTGACACTAATTTTTCATTAGCCAATATACAAAAGACACGACATCAGCATTTTCATCCACGGATATTAACGCTCAAAATCCGCATCCGCGGATACTGAAAAATCCACATCCGGACCATCTCTAGTAAAAACTCCACGGAAGCACAAAACAAAAGGAATGCATTACTGATGAATTTTTCTAGAAAATAATTACCAAATATTAAATGAATTAATAGATGAAACACGATATAAACGTATCAATTAGTGAATAATAATGTCAAAAGCACGTTGTTACATTGCTCCTGATGGTCATGCGTTCATTTTAAATACTAATGTAGCACACACATGCAGCGTTGTCTGTTCCCCGACAACAAAGGTTGTAGTCCACTACCTTCATTGATATTCTTTCATTGGTCTCATATCTTGTTAACCTTTTAAGACCTAAACTGTCCTAAGCTTAATTGAACAAATCTCACCGAAATTTTATAGCCAGTGTTGTTTAACATAAATATGAATGTCAAAAACTTTCAGTGATCAACTTTGTAAACGGGTTTTCATAAACGAGACATCTAAGTCTCTAGTTAAAAAAATGCAAATAGTATACTGTATCACCAGCTTGGTCGACTGGTGAGCGAATCTGCTTGCGAGCAGAAAGACCCGGGTTCGAATCCCGCTGCCGCCATGGTTGACGCGGCTAGAAATACGGCATGGGTCTTGGGCAAAACAACCGAATAATTATCAAAGTAATTATCCGACCCAAGAATGGGCCAGAACGTTCGTTTCTATAGCCCCATTCTATTCTATTCTATTCTATTCATTCTTCATTTCAAAAGAGTTGAGACTAAGGTGAGCTGGGTTCAATTAGAGTTGGGAATAAATTAAAATAACTACCAACTCCAAACCATTTACTATTGACACGATTATTAAAAACATATACTCACTCAAGTGCTTTCAGTTAGGCTAATTTTCGGATAGTATTTAGTAAACAAATGCATTTTATGCTCTCGTGGATTTTAAAACGTATAGGGTAGAATTACTGAAGTGTTATGTAGGGTGTATCGCAAATACATGGTATGACTGCCATGATAGTTTTTATGAGAATGGTAAAGCATGTAACATAATCGTGCATGAGGTGAGCAATTAGTTTGCTGTGTAGGTGGAGTTCAGATGCAGTAGTGATGTTACCATTGTTTTCACTCTTTGATTTAACCCTTTCACGACCAAATTATTTTCATACTGATCAAAATATTGCGTAAATAACCACTTATCTTTACTAATCTCTATGTAATTTTACTGTAATTTTGAACGAAACATTTAGAATATGGGACTAAAGGGAATGATTTTTAAAGATTTTTTGGGACATATTAACCCAACGGTAGCGACAGGGTTAAAGGACATGCAATGGAGTTAATTCTGAGTTTTGGTTAACGTCTTGAACTTATTGGAACCGATAGAAATGCATGTGACCTTAATCTTGCTGATGGTACACCACTGGTGACTGAGTCAAGACAAGTTAAGATATTATTGCATTGCCTAAATTCAATTGCAAATGAAGCTAATAAGTCAATATTAAAGATATGTAGAAAAGTGATGAGATATTCAACAAATAAGAAAGCTTAGAATGAGTGCGAGAGCGAGTAGAAAAATAATGAAAAAGGCGAAAGTCATTTTTGAAGCATCATACATCCGTAAATTCATAAGAAATTCGGGGCTCGTAATATCTATGGAACGAATATGCAAATCAAGGTTAGGGTTGCCAAGCTTCTAAGGAACAAGCTTAATAAAGCATGTCGCTGTGATGCACGCGCAAGTAACATATTTTCAAACTCTTCAGGGGAAATCATTGCTTTCGGGCCTATTTCAACAACCTTTTAAAGATATAACTTTCCATAGGCAACCTCTTATGAAAATCTTATTTTTGTAACTTTTGAAATGAACGCTAATCGAAGTAATGAAGCTTCTGATGCTTTGAATTAAAGAAGAACTAATGAAGCTTCTGATGTTATGCACAGATAAATAATCTTAGTTTTTTAGGACTACATTTTAAAATCTGCATAATACTTGGAAACTACGAGCTGATAAACCATAACGATCTTGAACAACATTTGGCAAAATCACAGCTATAGAAGAAATTACCTTTCAGTATATCCTCCTTTTAACAATTTCTTCCTTATTATAGAGTTCTAGGGGATTATTGCTCCCTTCGTTTTCTCCCACATACTTTCACTACCTTTCCTTTTTTGAATTTAACAAACTTAGTAAGAAAATTTACTCTCTGATACAAAAAATACATGAATTAATGATTCATTTGGTCTTCAGGAGCGATGTTGATGTAACGTACGAACGCTAAAGCATTGTTCTAATATTTTTCAATTCACATTATGCGGACTTCTAAACCGTCATAAAACACATATACATACATTCTAACATAAAACGCGGCTTCTTTTCTAGTCCAGAGAAAATAAGAGACAGTTTACTGTGACTTTTTTATGATGTCTGAACATTTTGCAGTGAGAAATTAAGACTGCTGGGCAAAATGTCACAAGAGGCCACAGGTGTCGTGGGAAAGATATTTCCGTGCGAAAAATTTATGAGAAGCGTATAATTTTAACAAAGAATAAATGTATTTCTGAGCAGAATTGGCTTCTTGAGTCTACGTTCAAGATTAGTCTATGTGAGTTTGTTTTTGTACAGGTGTATCTATGTAGGTATGTATTCATGTGTGTGCGTACGTATGTATCCATGTACATATGTATGTATGAATGTGTATGTGCATGCATGTATGTAATTTGTATGTACGTACATGAGTGCGTATGTAGTTTCTTTAAAATATAAATGAGATGCTTTCACACACATTGTTAATTTAATTGGTAATTCTGGAAACTTCCAGAACAATAATATAGTGTTCAAAAATGGAAAAAGTCGATAGGCAAGAGCCATGAATCATACAATTCTCTACACTAGAAAGGAAAAAGTCGTGAATGATCAACAAAAATATCGAATTTTATCCGTCTTAGACCTAAAGAATAGACGAGTCAGAACTGTAAACATAGACGACAATACTCACATCTTGCAATCTCCAGGTCATCGAGGGCAATAAACTTGAAGAGTTTCAGTTTGCTGACTTCCAGGAAAGCCAAACTCAAAACAGTTACGGGGCAACTGCTCGAGAAAATACCAGTTTTTGTTAAATGCATGGGCTTAGTTGATAGATCATAGGATAATAGCACCTTCAATTCAACAAGTACGTTTCAAGTACACGTATTCAATTCAACAAGTACAAGTAACACACAGTACAGAGACAATGAGGGGATACTGGAGACCTTTATTAACTGGAAGTTGAAATAAACGAGTCTTACTGTATGGAACTTTCCTCTATTTCATTTATTGAAATTTACCACTTTATTGTTTCAGCGAAAATTAGAACGTTATGTATTAATTTGATGGATTAAGTTTAGTTCGTTTATGTACGAGTAAACATACTTTTCAGATTTGCATCATTTAGTGCTTAAATACATACCTCTATTAAATCCACGCCTTAAATGTACGCACAGGTATCGCTAAATACTTATCTAGTATCATTTATGACCAAGATTCGCTAAAAATTTAGGAAGAGCGCTACGTCTCCCCAATGTGACTGCTTCTGGAATTTGTTACCCAACGTGACGTGATAAAATCTAATCTTAAAGCTTAGAGTAAGCGGTGAGGAAGTTTCTCGGCCTCAAAAACGGTCAAAGCTCAAGTTTTTCATACAAATTTCGCGCACAGATTGAATTCGGACCGCCAAAAATCCATACATTCGATAAGAGTACTTGGTTTTCTGGTGAGAACAATAAAGATCATACAGAGCAAAGGGATGAAGTTTTGTATGTCTAACAGAAACGTTCTTCATTACTGGAAAACACCAAGAAGAATGCCAAACTCGCAATAAAATAATTTTGAATATGTAAACCCATAACACATAACTTTAGGCACTGCGAACAAAATAGGTACACAAAATTAACGCTAAATAGCCAAATTGTATGCAATTTCGCCTCCCAGTTGCCGAACAGATATATGTACAGTGCATAAAAAATGCTCCGGCTTAGCTAAAGGATAGAGAGACGATCGGTTTTTATTATACGGAATAGACCCAGTTTTATACGAATGTCAGAAAGTATATTCACACTTTAGAAAGAAATTTTTTTCTCTGGATTGACAGGTGTCTGGGCTATTATATGTACAGATGGCTGGTCCATAGCATAGCGCAATAGCTTGACGTAAAGAAAACAAGGGAATAGTTGAAGAAAAAGAGCTCCATCCAGTCTAGATCTATTATTATTCCTGATTGCATTTGCAAGTCAACGACAAGATCTAAGCCCCCATGAAAACGCTGCAAGAAGATGAACCGAACGAAGGACTGAAAAGCAGAAAAGAATAAAAACAAAACTGCAAAGTTTCGAGAGCATGTTAGAAGACATGACTGACGTTCAAGGTAGTCATTTTCAATACAACATGAAACGTGAGTTTTAACACGTTAACCGCCACATGTACCACCGGTGGTACATTTGAGGATTTCACTTACCGCCGCATGTACCACCGGTGGTACATTTCCAAATTTTTAATAATTATTTTCAAAAATTAATTTAAAATATCTACGGAAGGTTAAATGATAAAGTCGTAAAATGGTAAAGTCGTGGCGGTAGTGACAAATCTCTGATATCAGGCATGGCGGTTAACGTGTTAAAGTATTGATTTTTTATAAAACAATAATTTGATATACACTTAAAAAGAGCTCTTAATACTTAACTAATGAATAAAACTATTAATTGCTGATACAAGTTGCACAAACCAACTTCTAGTGTAAATAAGTAGATACAAGACAAGTTACAGTAGAGACACCGGAACAGACGTGTCTTCATCATTTATCGAACACTGGAGGGTTAACGGTTTTTCAAATGTGTGAAATATGATACCTACTTCACACTACGAACAGTGACCAAAAAGAAAATAAACAACGAATAAAGCAGTTTCACGTCTACAAGATTATGAAAGATAAGATTTTGCTATAAATACGATTTAGGAAATCCTGTAGAGCTAAAAAAAGTAGATTCAACTTTTAAATGAACGTTAATGATATTACTTAAAATATTCACTGACTTTTATACGAACAATTGGCTACAACTTCAATATAACTTTGAAAAAATGAACTCAATTTTAATTAATGAAAAAATGTTTTACAGACGAAAAGATTGAACTGCAACTTCATTAAAGTATAATAACATTAAACAACAAGGATATCAAACTACAAGGACAACAAACTTCGACATTATACAATAAGAAAAATCATTGAAAGTATTGTTGACACACGTAACTCACTTGGACATTTTTTTTAGAGCTCCCGTCCGTCTCTTGACGGAGGCGATGACGAGGATGTCAGAGAAGAGAAAGAGACAACGGTCCTTACGGCTGCCCAGTGCTGAATGCATGGTCGCCAGGTCCACTTGTAGGAATGTTCTGTGGGGTGAGCAGTTATTGTTGCCATACTTGTGGTATTTACCAGTGATGGACAGCTTTGAAATATCGTCAGCCAATGTAGAAAAAGCGAGTATATGTGACACCAACTACGGCTCAGTTAGTGCCAATGAGTAAAATCTGACCTGTGATACACTTGGAATGTCAATT
This sequence comes from Trinorchestia longiramus, assembly GCA_006783055.1. Classification (NCBI taxonomy): domain Eukaryota; kingdom Metazoa; phylum Arthropoda; class Malacostraca; order Amphipoda; family Talitridae; genus Trinorchestia; species Trinorchestia longiramus. Next base: position 219,473 of record VCRD01000344.1, on the reverse strand, counting down.
ACTTATTGGTTATACAACGAATCTTGTAATATAATACCGTACAATACGTCGGGGTGGCTAAAAAATTTTGTTGGGTTTTTAAAGAGAGGTTGGGTTTGACAAAAAAAATTGACTTTTCCGCTAACCCAATATTTTCAAAATACAAGCACCTCCTACGTTTGGTTATTAACGACACTATATTTCACAAATTTTTCAGTAAACTTCGTTAGACTTTATTGCCAAATGTACTGTCATGACACTTCAAGGCAGCACTGGAGGACAAGGATTGAATGGTGTGCTGATAGACTTGGTTTGAATTCTTCAATTGAAGGAAAAAGTCTCTGTACCACAGGTATGAGACAAGCATGGAAGCGGTTTCAATTTTTCTAAAAATACAAAATATTCGACTTCTATTTTTCACGATTATTTCTAATTGATGTTTCAGTAATAGAAAAAATGAATGCATTTGTAAATAAATCTGTAAAAATAATCGAAAAACATAATATGCTAGCAATAAACGAGTACCAAAATTTTGAGGTTTGGCATCTTGAGATTTGTATCAATACTCTGAATTTTTAAGCCAATCATGTTTGTACTCTCAAGTCCTACTGAGTTGTTTTTGAAAAAATTTTAATTACTTATCTAATAGTCAAATTATTAGGAACATAAAATAACCACATTCTAACGTTCTGTTCACCCTGGTTAGCATTCTCCTAATTACAAGATGAGCTAATGTGTTTTCCATAACACATCAACACATCAAAACTCTACCTAAAATCAAGTGTGAAATTTAAGTAACACTTGACAATGCTTATGGTTTCTGGTGCACTGATTTTTAGCCTATGAACACAGTATACTTAACATGACTACATCATTGAAATATACTTTGAAGGGAAGCAAGACTTTCTGCATAACGTACAGTATGTAATTCGTTTCTTGAGTTGGTAACAAAATTAAAATAAGAAAATCATTCTGTTTCTGCTGTAGTGTCTTCCCATTCCAAGTAAAAAATAATGGTATTTATGAGAGAAAATATATGAAAAGAATACCAAATTTCTTTGCATGCATTTTTTGTACAGAAAATTTCACCGGTATACGAGAAAAAACTTACCTATCTGGTTGCACGAGATCCTCAAGCCCTTCTATGACGGCTTCCAGGTCTCTGAGAATGTCCTGCTGGTGCTCCTGCTGCAGTGCACGCTTCTCGTGGTCGTTGATCTTGACAGTGACCTCCTGAGCCTTGCTGAGAGCCTCCAGCAGCAGTGGGTAGTCGGGATGGTCGTGCGGGGTGTGCTTTTGTAGTCGCTGAGCAACAAAATTTGTATCCACTTATCAAAAAATATATCACCGAGATTTAATTTCTAAATGCTTCACTGAGACAGAGCAAAGACATTCGTGTTTAATTATCCCAAAAATGAATCTCCGAAGTTATTTGATGGATTCCTTTTTTTCAACCTTTCCCGTGTGTGATTTCTAATAGCACACAAATTTGAAGGAACGCAGATTACACAACATCAACGAGCAGGTCTGGTTCGAAATGCATTAGTTGATTAGATGAATAATATAAACTTCTTTTATTAATAGCAACTAAACTTAAAGGACAATTATAATATTTACAACGATCTCCGGAAACTCCAGATGGACGATATTGGTAGGGAATCAACGAGTGATCGTGGTTTCGAATTTTCTTTGAACACTCTGCAAGATAACGAACAAATCATTTTACGAGAAATCGAAAGTTTAAGAAATACAAATTATAATAGTTTTTGCAAAATACATCAAGAATCCTGGAAATCGTATTTGTGTTACCATTCCCTGAGGGAAAGACGGCAAACAAGAGATGAGATGAACCAGAAATACAATACATTAAGGGAGTCCATCACAATCGATAATGACCTAGTGTCCTCGCTTATTGCTGTTGGTGTGTGGGCCGGTCACTGAACAGGAAAATGAACTAAGAATACGGAGCACAAACATATGCCATTGTTTAACGTCTGGTTAGAGATGATACTATAAATGAATATAACAAAGACGCACAAAAATAGAAATAAAACATGGGGCGAAGACAAGATGTTATAAAAACCAACCAATCAACGTAAATACCGTGTAGAAAGAAATTTCTTACTGTCCAAGCACCAAACGTTACTCGTAAAGAAGCAACAGGACTATCATAAAAATATAAGATATCATAATGAATAAATGTTTGCAGACAGAAGTAATTGCGTGAGATAATAAGAAACAATTCACAATGAATAACTTGCCGTATAAAGAGTAATAATTGATTAACAAACGTAAAAAGAGGTAAATGAAAAATACTTTTTTATTGTAACTGTAAATTGTACACGCGAAACAAGAATATTGATAATAGAAAAATCCTTGAGAGACAGAGCGGGTATTCTTATCTAATAGTTTTCAAATATTTAAGGCGTTACCTATAGCAAGTAAAATGGTTTCTAACACGCCCGAGTACAATGTACAAATATACACAATATGAGAGTACATCAAAAGTACGCCAGAGGAATTTACTCCAAAGCAGTAAATATAACTTTTAAGTAATACTAGCAGTCAATGTAAGACATAATGATTTTAGTACTTATATTCCACGTGAGACACTGATTATCAAAAGCCTAATGACTCTGTAAGGAAGAGGTACAGGTAGGGATTACAGTTCATTTGGTGTTCGAATCCGTTTATTTTCGAATGAGTACACTGGTTAAAACGCTAAACCTAAGAATTGTATAGTTCATTATAATTCAAATCATGAACTCTGGAGTAACATATGACAAAACTTGAAATTTCAAATCGTCTTGCGTAGATATTGCAGAGTTATGCACGTTTACGTAACAGAACAGGGTCATCGCAGCACAAAGAATCAGTTTCTACTTTAAAAAAGTATTTCAACCACATTTCTTTTGCATTAGCTATAAAAATAAAAATTCGAGAACGGAAAGGAATTTAAAAGGAACGGAACAATTTATTTTAACAACCCTAACTCTGAAGACCATGACCAATTGTGTGATATGAAGAAAGAAACGAAGGTAAATATTGACTCTGCTGTAACAAAGTATATTTATCTGGAAGCAGAACCAAAAGGGCAACATCAATTAGAGAATCAGTAAACTTGATGCCCTACAAATCATAGGATGGGTCCGCAGTAAACCGTTAAGGCCTGATGGAAACAAAGCCCACATCTCGGTCACTTATTGAGATTGCATTTCCAGGAAGCAGAGAAACCCTGGACGCCTCATAAGGCTCAGGGACACCACTTTTGTCACCAGCTGCCGGAGAAGACAAGCGATTTTTTCTACCTTAAGCTTCCATTCTTCTGCTTGTCAAGCGGCCTGAGCGCCGAGCAAACGAGCGCGTCGTATTCTTGGCGCGCTGATGGACGATGCTCCTTACATCGTCGCCTACAAAACACGAAGTGGTTGCACGCGGTGGATCACAGCCTGCCTTTATTTCCCTCATGAACATATCTTCAAGAATTTATTTCCTTTTACAACATTGGTGTTTACCGAGGAATTAACAATTTTCCTAACGATAAAACATAACTAAACACTTCTGCACTTTGTTTGCGTATTAGAATCATCAGAATCTATTTACATTACCTTGACTCTATCCCAAAGACTTGGTTCTATCAGGCCACACTGCTAATTTTTTTTTGAAAATCATGGGAACACACAATTCGGTTCTAGAGTTTAGTACGAATTAACGACAAAGTTTTTCTTAAACTTTTGCATTTTTGAACAATTTTGAAATCCAGGATATTGTCAGTTATTTCTTAAAAATACAGAAAATAGTGATATACTGTTTATTAAGTCAGAAACTATTATGCTTCAACTGCAGCTTTTAATACACAAATGAGTATCTTTGTTCCAGACTTGTGATCAATTATGTCGTCAATAGAATCATTTTAAGATTACGCAAGAAACTCGCATATTATAATAGAAACAAAGGTTTCAGAACGTGATGTACTTCCACAAGCCCGATATAAAATGGTTATAAATTTTTCATACCCTAGACGCACATCGCTGACCGAACTGACCAAAAGCGTGCTACAGCAGCTTAAGCGAGGTCGAGCAACGCCTTTCGCTTAACAAATGTTTTGCCGCGTATCATAGCCAGGACTGGACAATGCACAACTTCAAACGGGGCCAGAATGCCACGAATATCGATCAGGTAAAATGGAAGGCTTCTGTATAGAAGATACGTATTGGAAACTATGGACGAGGCACAAAAAAGTATTTTCAATGTATTGCAGAATCTGGGAAAATATCGCTAGCGAGTGAAGGGTTGATTAGAAGAAAACCCATATGATTAAGAACATTAAAGATACCATACAATAACATAAAATTAAAAATTTCCAAAGTGAAGAAAGGTATACGAGACAAAATACTGGCCGACAGATCCAAAACACAGCTTTAAGGTGGAAAAATGTGAATCTCTGAACAGAACGAGATTCTTTATAGGTCATCATAAACATGAAATGAAAACCGTTTCGACAACTTCAGAATGGGGATTTGTTAAAGAGATTACGTAAAATTGTCTGCAACCAGAAATATTAGGAAGCTTAGGAAACGTGCATAATATAAAGAGGAAGCCCCAAGAAAGTAAAGTACAGGAAATATGGGTTAAATATAGTAAGCTGTTGGTTGAGAAGTATGGAAAGATTCTATAGTCTACAAAGAGCGTAAAACTGATCAGGTAAAAATAATAAAAAATAATGCCTAAAACTAATTCGATCGGAACAAACGAAAGGCAAAGGCCAACCAATTCATTAAAGTCATTCAAAAACTCTCTCTAGATAAAGTTTACGAGCTATCTACAAATCCTACTTGAGAAAACTTAGATGTAAAGTAAAGCTGAATTCAGTGAGACTCACCATAATTTTAAAATTTAGAGTATTTTATGAAGAACTGAATTAATTGCACAAAATTGCTCGGTAGCTACCATTTTATAGTACCAGAACAACAACATACGTTAAATTGGAAGAATACACGGAAGTAGACATTCAAGGGACAAGAAATAAGTAATATTTAGCAGCAAAGTTAGATCATACAAACCAAAATTAAAAGTTTTGATTTGATTAATGACATTTGATGGAGAATGACGGAATATCTAACAATAATATAAACAAAGAAAAGAGCTTTATCTGTCGTATTTCATCGCTATGAAATTAGGCACCATATTTTCTCTCACAATCATGTGAATTTTCTTCCGTGGAACATGAAAGTAAAGTTTGAATGTGGTTTATTCAAATTGAAAACGAGCAGTGGCAAAATTCCTACTGATCTTCTACAATAATTTGATCCACAGGCAATTACCCCGCATTAAAATGAGATCAGACTGAACAGTTTGTCGCTGTGTGATCCTAGATTTAGGAGACTGAGGCTGATCATCGATAACACAGAAACGGCAGACGCAAGACGACGCGATTCTATCAGGCGGATTATTTTCGGAATTAAAAAGAGAATATTGACGGTCGTTTCAGACACACAGAAATTCTTTGGGGCATCATGAAAGCCTGCCAGTGTTCTCGAGTTCATAAATGTGAGTGTAATGAACCGAAACTGAGATTAAATCTGATGAAACTGATGTACGAATGAAGGTTCATGAGGTATATTTCATATCAGCATAGCCTTTTTCATGTATTCAATTTGTAGTTGCTGTTTTATTAAGGCTATGAAGTTATCATCAGCAGTCAGGGATTAAAATTTAATAATTCCTTAGCTCTGGTTTGTAACGAAACGCTAGTATGCGGGCAGTAATAAATTGCTAATATTCTTGACGAAATGTGGATTGCCCTTTTAATGAAAGAGTAAATTACGTACATGTTCTAATAAAAACGTAAAAAATAAGATTTACGTTTAAAAGTTAATTATGAAAAAAACATTCGAGAAGATGATTTGTACATTGAGAACTATGTATGAATTTTTCGGAAAAGAAGAAGAAACCTAATATAGAATAACAAAACTAAGATGAATGTGACAGTCTACCATCGATTTGCCAAGTTCTGGGACAGAGTCACATTCTCACCTTAAATCTATTTGAAACACAACAAGAGTAATTCAATAATATGGAGTTATTTCTTGATGCACAGCTCATTTTGTGCACCAGTAAAATACAATATATAACTGCCTTGAATTTGAAAAAATCATATTTTATTTTTCCAATTAAGAAGGGTTCGGTGAATGTACACATGAAACTGGTGGGGTTCAGTATCCCCAGCAAGGTTAAGAACCACTGCTCTCTAAGCAGGCTTAGTGAAGGAGTTTCCAATTGAAGGATGTGCCTTTGGTATCCAGGATACAATGCTTACAATACATGTATACCCTACTGAATTTCCTCTTATCTAAATCCTTAAGAGCGTGACAGAGAGATAGAACAAGCAAGCAAGCAATGAATCAAGCAAGCAACAAACTGTGTATTATTATGTAGTGGGATCATTCTGCACTATCAAATGAACTTCAAGGACACGCTTCAAACGAACATACCATAAATTGAAACACAAAGCTTATTGATTTTGAAATCACGACCACATAATGACACTTTGCAAAAGTGATAGATCATACCTTTCTGGTTTCTTGAAGCTATTTTGGGGTTATAATAACAATTTCTAGTTATAGTTATCCACGATCTGACTGAAACACCTCTTTTCTTATCACATTATTATCAATGGGCATGCATGAGGAAAGATTTCAAGAGAGGGGATAGATCAGCACCTTAAGGAGCATCTCGTAGTGAGGGAAGCGCTGGACGGGGCTGATGAGCAGGGCCTTCAGATCCATCTTGCCAGGATGTTCCCGCGCCATCGACTGCACAGAAAATGATTCCGCACTTCAGTATACGCAAACTCAAAGCACACTGCACTGACATACTACTTTTTCTATCGAACGACAGAAAAACTAGAATATACAGGGTGTTCAATAATTATCGTTACATTCAAATGGAAAATCAATTATCTACACCAACATTTCATTTTACATAAAATTTTTGTGTATTAAAGAAATTGTGTTTTTCAGGTATAATATTTATTAACCTGGCTGAAGATTTAGACAAAAAACCTGTTTTCGAGCTGCATAAGGCAGGAAAATCATCAACAGATATTACTAGAAGCTCAAAAGTTAACAGAATGCTAGTCTTGAGCACGTTGAAGCGTTTCAAAGAGACTGGACATGTTAAGAATAGGTTTGAATAACGTCGTCCTCGAATAGCCAGAGCCTTACATAAAGTAGATGAAATTCACAAGAGAAAAGCTCAGAAGGAAATTAAAGAGAACCTCAGAAATTAGGCAAAAGAGAGGAATGTTGGAACCATATCCACCATTCTCCAAAAATACTTGAAGACGTCTGTTTACAAGCATCAAAAGAAACAACAGTTATCTGCGAAGACTATGGACGATGTCTTGCAAGAGGTGAAACTTTCTCTTTCGTATCCACAAAGGTATGCTACAGAAGCTTGTGTTCAGTGACAAAAAGAAATTCGATGTCCAGCAAAAATCTAACGTACGAAATGATCGATTTTAGTCTGGAACAAGTGAGATTGACATTCGGGTAGTGAATTGAAAACATGAGCGCCGTCAATGATGGTTTGGGCCGTGATCACTGAAACCGGAATCAGTCCATTGCTTTTTGTGGAAGATGAAGCTACAAATAATCAAAAAATTGCCGCGACGACACTCTTGCAGTCATTGAAGCCTTTGACTAAAAGTCATTTAAAAAAACACCAGTGGTTATTTCAGCAAAATTCTACACCCTCACATACAGAAAGAAAATGCATGAGTTGTTGGCATCCAATATTCCCCGGTTCATTTCGTGGAAGAATGGTCTCTTTGATCGCCAGATCTGAATCCTCTCGAATACGGTCTCTAGTCCATACTGGAGAGTGAGGCTACAGCGACACATCGCCAAAATTTTGTGGCACTGCGATCAAAACTTAAAAAGAAATCGGACAAAGTTCCTCAAAAACTCATTGGTGACTCGTGCAGGTAGTGCTCGAAGCGTTAGCATCGACACAGATAGCAGTCATACAGAAAAAAATGTGGTAATTGCCGACTATTACATATTCAACTGCTATCTTTCTGTTCGTTTAATAAACATTGGCAAAACAATCAAAAAGATTGCCAGCTGTGAGGAATATGGTCAATGTGCCCAGAAGATTCAAACATGCTAGATATGCAGTAACAAAAGGCTGCTGCACCATCATGCTGGATTATTCACAGTCATAAACTACACGTAAAAGTATGATAATTCACAGGTCTCGAGATTCCTGAATTAAGTAATAGAACACGAGATTATGAAAGCTTCACTATTGTCAAGGTTATGCACTCATTTCAAGTTTCTATGCATAAAACAGATCACTTGGATAAAAACGATCGCTGAAGCAAAAAAGTCAGATTTAAAACTTACAATACGGTTGTACATGCATGAAAAATTTCACCCTGTTAAAAGTTGGTGTTATATTTCAAATGAATAGTGAAATTATTTAGTAATAGTACTTTTTCTCTCGATTGGACTTTTCGATCTGCGGAAAAGATTTTTTGAATCATATAATTTTCGTCAGAGTTTCACTCAAATTTTTAAGGTGTCTAATCACTTCTTAAAAGCATTAGAAATACCGAGAGGATGCAGAGGTTAAAATTTTATCATGATGCCTTTAGCAAGAAATTTTACAATACGTTTCCCTGCTTAGCCTTCTTAAAATATTTCAATGCTAGAAAAGCAAATCACGATTACAGCTTTTCATAATCACGTGGTGGGATATAGAACTCAGAATACGATGAGTATTAGAACCTCTTCTAAGAGCATCGATCGCTAATATACGAAATAACATTACCAATTACCTATCCAAAAATTAAACTTACAACAAGAAAGTCGCCGAAAGCAGACTTGGCAACGGCCGCAGCTTTGGTGGCATCCTGAGCCGTCTTCCAGTTCTTGGTAAAACTGGTATAGCTGCTCAGCACTGCCGGGTCGCTCACCTGGCGTAAGGTAAATATTTTCGTAACCATACGTAAACAAGAGAGTTTTGGGGATAGAAGAGCTTTCTTTAAAAAAACAGATTATTAAGGTATAAAGAAAATATTCCAAAAGGAAGTGTTGAACAATAGTATTGCTAGCGGAGCGGGATAATAGACTTCCTGTATTATTTCCCTAATACTTTCGTTCAAAAGTATTTATTCTAGCAAACAAATGGTGTAAATGCATATAAAACGTTCAAGCTTGCAGAACTTAATTTTCCAACATGCAATAATTTTTTTGTCCTCCTACACACCATCAATCAAATAGTGTTTTTTTCTTTTCGTGAAGGATGCGCCTACACATTCCGGAGGCCCATGTAAACATGAGCTCGCATCCTGCATAAGCCGTTCAAAAACAACAAGGCCATTATGACAGGGAAATAAAATTGCTGTAAAAATGAATGCGAAGCCAAGCCAGAAAAATTAAATTTAACTTTATCTTTATCCCATAAAAAACTGAAAATAGTGAAGAGCGCGCAACAGATATCTTGAAATGTAACCCATGACTTGAATATCAGAAACCTGTTGCATTTAACAATGAATTGAAGAAATTCTGGGACAAAATACAAGTTTCAGGCACGTGAGCGAGAAAATGTGTCACGAAGTGATGCCAATGAATATGAAGGTCAAATATAACAATAAGAAAGTGTGAGAAGAAACACACAACGAAGGTACGAAGACGTAAAATGATACGCATATAAAAAATAATTAGAATAGAGAAAAATATTTGGAAAATGACGAGAAAAAATGTTATTTTTAGCTCATGAATAAAAACATGTATCAAATGCAAGAAAGTTCCACCAGCATAGCTCCAAACAACAATTTAATTCAAGAATATGTATAATTTTTGAATTACAGTACGAAGCAATTGAAAGTTTTCAAAAAGGGATAAGGTTAAAAAAATATGAAATTAAACAACTTCAGCGTCCGAAATACAAAAACACATAAAAAGCCAGAAAGAATGGCCGACAGGTATTTTCAGATCTGAGATAAAAAAATCACGTCTTAGAGAGCAAAAAGAGGCGGTGAAAATATCCCAGGAACAAATAGGCACAAGGACTGAAATGGCACAAAAAATAAAGCATAACCAAGATGTATCAGAGTGCAAGAGAGCAGTTGCGTATTTGTAGGAAATCTTCGACTGAACCTCAGCCAGCAGGTATGAGTTTCAACTAAAGGTTTAGCTTACGTCTGGCATGATTAGTATGAGTGAAGAGTTGGTTACAAAGTTTATTATCAAAATGAAGGTAGGAGACAAAAAGGATAGAGCAAAATAAAAAAGCTTAAAATTATAAAACCAATGTGTGAAATGGAGAAACGAAGGAAATAAATGGACACAGAATGTGTGTTGGATAGGTATGCAAAAAAGTAATATAGCGACAAAACAGAGCATAATGAAGAGCAAGAGTGAAGTATGATTGCCTTGAAATACAGATGAGGTGCTAAAAGAGAAGTTAAAAGTTGAGAAATTGGTTTAAAATAGATAGAAAAATAACCACGCGCTATAAATCCAAAGTGAATAAAATAATAAAATAAAAGATACAATCTTTAGTCAAATAGGTCACAGTCCCGTGATCCCTCGCGCTGGCTCTCAGTCACGACTACACCTGCCAGGTAGAGCTGTACATATCTAGCAAATGATATTTTCGATTGAGCTAGAACTCGGTGTTGTAAAATGTTGAATAAAATCGAAAACCATAGTCGATGTGCCCGAACAATCAAAAGAAATGTGGTGGAAGGTTTGCTTTGGTTTGTTTGGGTATCGCATGCATTTTGATTGCTTGTGAGTGATATATCAAGGAAGTAAGCAGATAATGGCTCACGTATGTGGTTCATATACGTACAACTGTACTGCGCAAAAGCATCGACAAATTAATGAGCGGGATAAATATTCTGTGTTTATTCTTATTTTTATTAGAGAATGATAGCATACTTCCACAAAAGTGAGGAGTCGGAAGAAACATCACGTAGTAGTGCACAGATACATAGAATGAGATAATCTTGTAGTTATTAGAATAATGTACGAATGAAAATAAAAAAAAAAGTCTCGATAAGACACAAAGCTGCACAGACAGACTGAATAATCTTTGAGTACATAAAAAGATAAAACAATGAAATGGAAGACGTGAACCATAATAAAGAAACTTGTTTACTTCTTTCATAATACGGTAGCTCCTTCCGAAAGTCTTTCGTAGTAACTGATTTGAGCTGGTTCGTTGTAATGACACGGTTTCCTTGCAAACTTTCGAACAGCATTGAGGAAAGACCACATAAAAATGTCCCCCGAGAGATGAGGCAGAAGAAAATACTTCGCACCGGAGAGTAAAAAAGTATTTCTTTCCAAAATTTTGGAGGTTTGATAGAAGAAAGAACTTCATCGCGTAGCAAGTTACATCTTTAAAATTGTTGTCATTGCTGCATTTCAGATGTAATCATTATTTAATGGAACTGTGGTCAGAAAACAGAATTTTGTCAAGCTCAAACGCTTCATTAACTTTCTCGCTCAATTTCCTTCAATTCAATGGAAGAATTTCAGTTATCAGCGGAATGAAAGTTACCGTCAAGTTTCAACACACACACAAAAAACAGACGCCACCGACCGCTCTGCTACAGTGTTCCAAAAAATTGTTTAAAAAATTAGAAAAGTGATCACTTGGCTTCCTCCGGGGCCAAAAATAATGGTAGTGCTGCCCCAGCGGGTAAATGGTAGAAGTCTCCTGGTCTCGAACTTTCTAAGAAAGGTCAAGTTTAAAGTCAAAGAAAGATACATTGGAATATGTTCAGAAAGCTTGTGTTAGAGACCTGAGGTTACCTGAAAAATTAGCCACAACTAATGATGATTAATGATGTTAGAATATTTATGTAAGACCCAAGTTCATTAATTCAAAGAAACAGTAATTCGATAAGAGTTTTTCGCAATGAGTAACAAAAAGCTCCATACGTTAGATGACGAAACGAAAATATAATTCCAAATAAAAATACGATATTTCCAAGTTTAGACAAATGACGTTCCTAAAAAAACTATAAAAAGTATGGATCTATTGAGAAACATTAGTAGTCAGCGTCTTCCAGCTCGAGACACGGGAAACATGTTAAAATAAACTTATATGATTATGTTGGGATAAAATATACGCAATAACAAAGTTTAACGCTGTGTGTGTCACTGCCTTTATGCAATAATTATTCGAGAACAATTAACAAGAGCCTGTGCATGGCACACATCCTCACAGAATATTATGAAAATTTCTTCTGGCTGGCCTGAGTTTGACGACCTCACACTTTTAAGGAAGATAAACATCGGCTAATTAGTTGAATTGCAAGATAACGTCAGTGGAGCTGCAACTTCAAAAACGTGGATTAAAGGGGCCTGCTACAGCATAAATGTAATTTCTGCTTAGCAATGGAAATAGAATTAACAGAAGAACAAAGCTAGCAGCAATTA
>VCRD01000344.1:159949-197499 GCA_006783055.1 Trinorchestia longiramus | reverse complement strand
CAGCATCAGAGCAAGTATGCCTCTCAGCATCAGAGCAAGTATGCCTCTCAGCATCAGAGCAAGTATGCCTCTCAGCATCAGAGCAAGTATGCCCCTCAACATCAGAGCAAACAGCAACCACAGAATGCACCAATGCTAGTGCCCAACAACTGTCACTATACGTCAAGCTCTGCAAGTCAATTTTGTCTTCGGTGTAGAAATACACTAATAATATTTTTTTCTTTTTTTTTAGAATGAACGCTCTTCATTCGGTAGAATCAAATTATCAAACTCAAGTACATCACTTTATTGCTAGATATCTTGACATAAAATTTTCTTAAAAAGAAAGAAATGACACCAGAACCACTTTATTTATTGTGTATGTTGACGTTGAACTAAATAACTGGGATAACTCACAAAATTGGCAAGTGTTACTGTTGAAATCTAATGAGTGAAGAGAAACAGCACTTTGTTGAAAAGACAAGTTTACAAGTTTAGCGCCTAACATCTTCATACAATATACAGCACACGAGTAAAATAAAAATTTCTCATGGGTTAAAACATACGCGGTAAATAGCAAACGATGTTTAAATAGGAGCAGGATTTATGAAACTTCATAAATGTAAACCAATTTGAAACAACGAATTATCACCAAAACATCCAAATATTTTCCTTTAACGCACTAATTAAAATTCAAATAATTTATGGATAAAAATATTGGTACCAATCATCAAAAAAATTCCTCTATCAATTAAACTTTGTTTACAACTCCAATTGAACGGATTGTATTATAGTATCATCTCATTTTAATGAGATAATACTATACTGTATAATACTATACTATACTCATGTTATGTTGTGCAACAAAAAACAGACCGACAATATTTCGCCATGTGATAAACTGTCATCAGTCTCATACTCCAGAAACCTCAAATTCGTCAAGAATCTCACGAATACATAGAACTCTGGCAATGTTTTTCTTTCAATATAAGTAGTATATTGTCTAAAAAATGAGCAACAGCAAGTAAGAGAGGAAACTCTACCTTGGTTAAGCCTTTGCTCAATAGAAAAAAATACACTCTTCTTCCGCACTAGAAGCTTTCAAATTTTCTAATTTTACAGAATACCACCGATTGCTTTAGCAAGTCTTGTGAAATATGGTTTAGTAAGGTGCATCGTTAAAAGCCTTTAAATGATCTCATGGACCAACAACATACATATAAAATAAGTTAACACTATACCGAGCTTCTGTGTCCAACATTAGAGTGAAATGTTTTTTCTAGCACTCCCAGGTCATTCACATCACGGAGTGTCAACGCAAGAGTTCAGAGGCAGTCGACTCGCTAGTCCTACGGAGGTCTGGACTCCAGGCTACGAATAACGTCCCAAGGTAAAATTGCGTGGGATGAACGATGATGAAAATCCGATTTTTTTCAATGTCACTGGAATAAAGGGGACAAACTGCTGCGCTGCCTCCTGGATGACCAAGATGTATGTATGAGGCAGTGGGAAAACTACAAAATGTTGCAGTCAGTGGGAAAACTATGAGGGGTAGAAGAAAGTAGTAAAGCTACGGTATGTAAGAGGCATTAAGAAAACAGCATAATATCTTGCTTAATTTAGGTTCTACGCATAATCCAAGTATTTAATTTCTTCGCTCTAAATTGTACTTGATCTAAAATCCTATTTGCTGCCTAGAGACTGGTGCAACTTTTATAAAAAGATATTCTGAAAGGATACCAAACTGTAACTTTTTTTCTAAACTGTGAGCAAATGAAGCCGTTAACGCGTGAGAGAAAATAACCAGACAAAATTTTAAAAAATAATGAAGAAATTGCATTGTTCATACTATATTAATATTAATGTATTAGGAAGTCCAATTTTGTCGTATTATAATTAGATATTGAAAATGCAATAGCGAAGACTAACGTTGACTCAGTTGATTAAAGATCAACGAAAGAATCCTTAACAAGATCATCGATCGAAAGATCGATTCTTAATATTTCTATGTTCCCCACCAGCATTTTTTTCGAACTTATGAGCTCCTGATCGTTTTAGCAGCTTGCAAAAAAAAACAATATTCCTTAAATCTGTTGACCATCAAATTCAACGTCTCGCAACCTTGAAACTTTCACGGGAAGACTTCTTTTTGTTAGCATCTGCTTTCCAATCATCATCGTTTGAGTTCAGTGAGTAACCTGAAATGAGTTTTCGATAAAAGGCACGTTCAGAACAGTCTCTCATGCAAAACTGACCGTTACTGTGGCTTTAAACTTTCGGAAACACATAAAAACAAGCAATTGCCGAGCAATTAAATACCGTTCTTCATGAGAGAGAAACTGTTAGTGTCCTCCTATACGACTTCCATTTCCGTAATGTGGATAGTGAAGGAAAAAGAATTGCACTTACAAGCCTGGCTCACATCAGTCGCAAACCGATACCACGTACACGTAGGCAATGAAGACACAAAATGCAATTAAATAACTCCAGCACGAAAAGGGAAATTCACTGTAAATAGCCTCATGATCATCCCATAATACACTTAAAAATGAAATTTCTGTTGTTCGAAAATTAGGAATTAGTACGGCCCAATTAATAATAAATTACTTTCAAATTAGCAAACTTGGGGCTCATCGGTTTAGATAGAGGAAACGTCTCTATCGTCGTTCATTAGAATTCTTAAATAGTTTTAGAAAAGGACATTGCTGATAATTCTCCGCGATCAACAATGTTGAAAGTGTTTGATTGGTGACAGTATTTGAATTCAGCTTGTATTCTATGAAGATGAGTTTCCATTCATCAAATTTATGCGACTTTGGATGGGTTTTTCGATGCGTTAACACAAAATTGGAAGACATTTTTCCGCAGTTCACCCATGAAATTTTTTTTAATAAATAGAAATGAATTTGACAGCGTTAGTTATCGTTCTTCTGAAGTAATCATTCCATGAATCAATTTTTGTAAAAACAGAATACTTTTATTGTCATCATTGTTGAAACTGGGGATGAGCACTCGAGGTTATCGGCAGACTGAGAGCGTCTTCAACTGTATTTCGACTTTATCTTCCAGAAGTTATTGCAGGGCATCTTGAATGAATACGAAAGGTGTGACCGCTGGTACGAAATGTAAATACTTATCGAAAAGAAGGAGGGTAGGAGACGACAGAAGCAGAAACTGGAAGGTAAGTGCAACAAAACAATCAACCCACAACACTCCCATCAAGATACTTTTGAACACATTCCACATTTAACAGAGTAAACCTGAAATTTAAGCAACGTCTTGGGCACCACTGAAGTGCAAGGATTTGCAACGATAACATAAAAAAGTTTCTAAAAGAGAAGATTTATGCACACGAGTACGGTTAACATCGTAAATTTTCATCACTGTGCCTTCAGTAATAATGCAAAGAAATCTCTAGGTCTAAGCTGAACATCAAGTCTGGGAGCGCCGGTATCCGAGCTGCAAGTCCGAACAAAGAACGTCACGAGCGAAATGGAGCGCCTGCAACAAATCTGTTCACTGTAAGCGCTGTGTCGCTATAGTTCTCTCCATTGCTGTATGGAACCGGGCTTGCAATGGTACACAGGAATACATCTCACACTACGTTCTGATATCTTAGAACTCAACGCTATAGAGCCACTTATGGGAATCACAAACACCATTTAAGCAGAACATATCCCTTATTATATAATAGGCTCACTCAAAAGATTTCCAGCAACACATCTTGTAAGAGAAACAAATCATCCATAATTCTGAGTAAATCAATCACAATTTTACAGAAGCTAAAATACAGAAGTTAAAATAAACTTGAACCCTCATTGACGAGAACCAGATTCCAAAACCTTTGTTGATACCCGTAGCCAATTCCTAACTGGCACCTATCAGCAATCGTACCACAGATACTAAATACTGAACACGTAGGTACCATCACCCGAATCTTATTAAAATAAGAGCATACAGGAACGCTAAAACTGTGAAACTTGTTGAAAACTTAAGTATTTTCTCTATTATCTACACTCATACGTAACGGACACTAAAAATACCCTTGTAGTACTCAATTTACACAAGAAATGCAAATGCAACAGTTTGTGAATGTTACAATACTTACAATACAACATAAATTGTTGCAATTTTTACGTAATCATTACTCACAATAGAAACAGCAATGCATTGCAAATAATCTATCATCTTAAGGAATAAATAACCTCCATTAAATAGAACATACAGGAGTATAGCACGAAGACCTTTTCGAAGATGATTCATCATTTATCGTTACTTTTAAACTAACTTGGAACACAGCATTCAATATAGTGAACGATTTATCACAAAAAATTAGAGCTGAAGACTCTCAGATCCCCACTACTACTGTTAGTAAAGTGGGAACATTCAGATGATCAAACTTCAGCAATATATTAGAGAAAGCATATTTATCTTGCGAAAATTCCTTATTCGTACAGTATTTTCATCCGATCACGACAGAATACCTCAGATAATAGCGCGAACATTTGAAAACATGTTGGCCTCAGTAATCCATATTTACTTTAAATCCTAAAATCCTATTTAAAAGAAAGAAATGTAGCTGAGAATTTATTCAAAATGTTGAATACATGTTACTGCAGCTATTTTGTATCGGAGGAAAATCAAACAGTTCGCAGAGTCTGGTCAAGCTTGGTCGTCATGACAACCAGGCTGCGCTTGTGCCTGTGCAGTTGAAGATGCTCAGATCAAACGGGAACAGGACGTTTTACAATAGATGCAGTCACTGCGATGAATTGGTTGTGCAGTGTAGCGAACGTGCATGCTGGGCAACCCCTCTTGAGGTACGAACACGTTCCTGAATGTGTGTATTGTACATTGTTTGACTTTAACTGTCTCGACCCCAGCTGTCTCGGCATCAACTGTCTCGACTTCAACTCTTTCGATCCCAACAGTCTCCAATCTTTCTTAATTATAGAAATAATGTTTATTTGGCTTAGATTTGCCCAGTTGCACCTAAATGGTAGGGTAGGGAACGCAAGTTTTTCTTCAACTACCCTTTTTTATACATGTAGTTTTTTAACCAGAAACGTGCAACAATATGAATCCTTTTCAACGTCTAAATCATGAAAAATAAATAAATACACGAAAGCCAGGACATTCATCACTCATATTCGTATTAGTTCAGGAAAGATAGCCTCCGATTGCCTCTGATTGCCTCTGATTGCCTGATTGGTGTAAAACTTCACTTTGTCCGCATAGTCACTAGAAGGATCTGAAAAAATTACAGAACCTAACCTAAGTGGTACACATACGTACCATTTCGGAGTCAACGTGTTAAACTAGCCTTCCTTCATCAGAGTAACTCTTAAATAGAAAAAACTGTATCTGTTACGCAAGACTTTGGAACAATTAGCACTAAACTCAAATCTGTCGAGCTGACCGAGAAGTTGCATTTCTCTGTTCCTCAGTGGATGGCAGACGAGGAAATGGCAAGCGCGGGCAGAAAGCCCCAAGAACACAAATTTAATTTGCTAGGTACACCGTTGCTTTACCTCCAAACATTTATCTTACAACGGAAACACTACGTGAAAAACTGATAGGAAGTGGAAGTAAGAATTAACATGTTGACTCCGAAGTGGTACGTATGTGTACCACTTAGGTTAGGTTCTGTAATTTTTTCACATCCTTCTAGTGACTATGAGTACAAAGTGAAGTTTTACACCAATCAGGCAATCGGAGGCAACGTGTTAATTTATAGGCTGAGAACGTTTAGGCAAAAAATAGGAGATTTCATTCTGAAAACTCTTTGAGGTACAAATTAGCTTGAATAAAAACTTCGTACGTAGTTTCTGCCGAGTTTGATTACATTGCTTCTAAACGAAAAGAAGAATATGAGCGAATTTGAATGAATCTCTAAAGCGATTAAGAACACGAGTGAACTAAGTTGTTACGAAGAATGCAAGTCAAATAAATTACTTGTAAGAACAGAAGTGAGATTTAAAGGTTGTAGAGAATTCAAGTGAGATTCTATAACTCTCAGGAACGCAAATGTATCATATCAAGTACACCACTTGATGACCTCTCTTTACAGAGAAATAAAAATTGTCACGACGACGCTGCCGAGAGCTACACCGAAAGAAGATGTGTCCAGTGACGCAATCAAGAGAGAATTCACTGGTCCTGCTGCCAGTCATTAACTTGATGAAAGGTTTTGCACGAGTGGAGCTCTCAATTAACTTAACAAATTAGTACTCCTCTCAGAAACTAGAAGCACAGACGAGGCTGGAGTGTTGGGACAGACTCAATTGAGTTTCCGGAAGTACACAATGGATAAATCTAAATTGCAAGAACTTCTTTTGGCTCGTATATCTATGACTGGAAAAAAGAAATTTGCATCGTATTTCTATAAACAAAAATAAGAATTATAACGATGAACTGCTTCTGTAGTACAAGGTAAATGTGAAAATACCAACGCTTCAATCCAGCATTAGTAGACATTAGTTAAAGTGACATGATAGTAGTGATATATGTATAGGTTTTCATATTTCAGGGCGATGTATAAAGTGTATGTATCGACATAAAGTACAGGTATCGACATCTACGTTAGAGGTGTTGAACTATAGAGGCCACTTGTCGTAGAACAACCGCTGTGCAAACAAAGCGCCTGCACTTGAGAAGGTCGAGGTATTTGGTTTCATGGCTAAAGAAAGTGTTACGCACAAGAAATTTATTGGTAGAGACCTTGTGACTCTCAAGAATTACGCAGTCGTGAAACTCTCAAGCTGATTGAAGAATAGGCGGGGTATATCACAGACGTTTAGAAACCTATTTCAGACCATTGGAAAAATAAGGAGATAGGAAAATGGAAAATATACGTGGGAGAAGCAAAGCTCATCTAAAAACGGTAGGAAGGATAGATGGTGAGGACTTGGGGAACTAGATCTCTGCGACAATGTGGGCTATTGGAACTAGAGTGACATCTAGGTCGAGGGGCATAGGTGGGTTTAGGGCCACCGTGATAAACGGGAAAATTAGCGGTTTTACTAAGATGTTGTTTCGCGAGTGTTAAGCATCGTTGCCATTATCAACAACATATCTCCAGTGTAAGGGAAAGTTCTAGTACTAATATTGTCAATGTAATCGAGGTTGGCGACAGGGTAAATCTCCTAATTTGATGTGAGCGTCCATTGATTTAACCAAGTTGTTCTGTGTGTACACTTGACCATTCAACTATCAAGTATGTAATTGATCTGTAATGGTGCACTGTTTAATAGGACATTATGCGCTGTTCTTATGCCAAAATATGGTAAATGACTCCCATTTTCCATCCCGTGATATTTAGCATAACATGTATTAAATCTTTTGGGTGATTTATTGTCCTCTCCATTGCCATTGAAAGGAAATGTCGGGAACACCTTTTACCATTTCATGTATTCAGAGGATTAGAGTCCCTCTAGTGCAATTACGCATGTTTGTTGCATTTAATTGATTGTGTTATTTACAAGTATTAATCGAAATATAACGGAAGAACAGCATGCAGAAAAACCATGCACTGAAATCAAAATTACGTAAATTATGAGAGAGAGAGAAGAATTCATCACCAACATATCAATGTATGATTAAGAGTAGGCAGAAAAGCTTTTACCTTTCTTTTTATAATTTAACCAATCATGTAATAACAAAAAGACATTCTAATATTTTACGTATCGCCACAAAGGAATGCGTTAGGTATGGCGCGACCTCGATTTAATCTTCAATGAAAATAATACAGCCTTTTCTGGTTAAATATGCCCTCATTTAACACCATCATGAAGCAATTATCTCCTTATTTCTTACTTTGAATCACTGTGGTCGCTCAAAGCAAGGATTGTTATTTCTATAAACCATATCCTAGATTTGAACATGCATAAGTTCGCATCTTCGACAGTTCTATCTAGCACCGACATGCGCAAAGAAACTAACATTTAGAAAGACTGTATTTCCGTCATCGCAAATTAGTTATGAATAATTAGGAAAAACAAGTAACTCATAAAAAGTAACACGGATATTTATAACTTCTGATGGAAAAAACATTTAGGCTTGAACGCCAGTACTCGGAAGTCTTAGTATCATGTACGGTTAGTTAAGATCGGTATGAGAACTCTGATGCACTGACTTTCCAAGGCGCGTCTAGGATTCTCATAGACTCACAGGAAGGAAACCCCTAAAAAATTGTTGTTAGATTTTAGTTTCACCGAAACAGAAGGTCAGATAAGCAAAACCGTCCACATTCATGGGGAACAGGCAGCCCAAATCTTTTCCTTAAGACAAAAGAGATAGCACGAATCTCCGTAAGTGCCTCTGGACCCATGGAGAAGACATAGCTGTTCTTCCTATCGGTCGCTGAAGTATGGATGAGCGTATTCCCAGAAGCTAAATAAGGCAATGCCGAACATTTACACAACACCCACGACATACTTGTATAGAGATGGTACGATAGCGTCTGAATACTATAGATCAAATATTATATCATCGAATAAATATTCTCAGAAACGGTAGGTCATTTAGTTTAAAAATTAAATGGTAAAATTTTAAAAGAAACACTATGTATAAATGACTAGATATGAGGTGAACGGATTCATTCATAAACACAGATTTTTCTTTTATTGAAGCAGATATTTGCTAGTACAAATTTGTAACCAAGTATGATACAATGTAATTTTACATTTAGACAATACTAGCATGGCCAATTGTTAGTTATCCAATTGATAAGTTACAAAGTTGAATGACGTTTATTTTTTTATGAATGATCATAGTTTTTAGTTCCTATTTCTCTTTCTCGTGTAATAACACGAGTCTCATTTGTGTGATATATGGCAATGAAATTTTTCATCAATAAAACAATTAAAAATAAATAGTGACGGAAAGCTTGATATTATGTCTACATACAGGGTCGCCCAAAAAATGTATACACTGTTTTGAATAATTAGTACTTTTTCGTTAACGTATGTACAAAAATCTTTTAAGACTTTCCTATTAAAAATAAAATTTTAATGAAGTATCATAGCTACAACCGAACAGTTCTTTAATCTGAATAATCCTTTCATTTCATGAATATTTTTCACCTAAAATCAAATCAGATAAACTGTAGATTTTTGGCCATGCAGCCAACGAAAGAACAACGATACTTCGTTGTGAATACATATTTTGAATCAAAAAACATATTGGAAGCTGTAAGAAGGTTTAAACTTACCTTTGATGGACAAACTGTGACCAGGTTGACGGTTAAAAGGAATATTGACAAGTGGCAAGCTCATGGTATGATACTATTTTGAACAGGAATAAGGGAAATTCTGGTGGATTCAGAACTGCACGAACTGAAGAAAATATTCAAACGGTCCGATAACAAATTGAAGAAACCCCTTCCCTCTCAACCCGACGCCATAAAACAAACCTATCTACATAGATCAACATTCTAAAGAATCGTTAGAAAAGATATGAATTACTAGCCTTACAAAGAAAAGATTTGTCACAAAGTATTAGAAAATGATTTGGAACGGCAAAAAAATTTCTGTGATTTGTTCTTGCAGAAAAACGAAAGATTTGTCGAAGACATTATTGTGAGAGATGAATCGGCATTTCATTTGAACAGATTAGTAAATTGGCAAAATTCACGATCATATTTTCTCTTCGAACACCCTCCAGAAAACATTTTCGAAAAAAACTTCTATCGCAATAAGTTTTCATTGTGGATTGGGTTCACTGGAAGAGGTCATATTATTGGACCAATTTTCTTTGAAGGTAACATGACGGGAAAACTACTTGGATCTCCTCACTGAGGTAATCGCCCCACAACTAAGAGATGCCTACAGAAAAAGGTTTAATCGTGTTTGGTGGAAGATGGCGCTCCGTGCCGTAAAATATTGTTGCTCAAGATTTCTTACGAGAAACTTTTCAAAAACGTGTGATTTCGATTGGTCACGCAATCGAATGACGATGTTATTTTATTGTTATTTATTTTAGTTATTAATTTCTAACTATAAATGTTTATTTTTACTTTTTAAGCCATATTTCCAGATAGGTTTGAATTTTTTTTATTGTAGAAGGAATATTTCTGTTTCTCCGCACAAGGGTCAAATTGGTTACCTTTACTGTGATGCATATTGTGCAACAACTAAAATCTGTTTCAAAATCATATTTCATAACTGAATAGGAAATTTTATTCCGAAAACATTGATACCAATTGGATTTTTGTACTTAGGTTAACGAAAGAGTAATAAACATTCAAAACAGTGTATACATTTTTTTTGGGCTACCCTGTATATACTAGTGTACCCTGCCGCCAAAAATGACGGCAGAGATTTTGTGATAATACCTGTGCCATCAAAAATGATGGCAAATACTGTTGGAAAGATATTAAATAAAATTACATATAAGAACGCAATACAATATATTTAGTTTTATATATATTTACAAAGTACAAACGTTTTAATTGAGTATTTATTTAATGACAACATTCTAGTGAAAACTAAGACACTTAGTTTTCTACTGCTGCAATTGACTCTGCAATTCGTGTCATATTCGGGTACAATGTACCCGAATCATAGGGCAATACCCCGCCGAACTCGGTATCCACGATACGGACTCGAATATATAAGGCTCTGGATCTCTCTAATTCTTTTGAAAGTGACACGAAACATCTAAATAAATAAATATATAAATAAATATACAAACACACAATGGTCATTCTTAGTATTTTTAGAATAAATGATTTTATTAAATGTGGTCTTCTACCGGTCATTTGCCACTTCAGTTCTTGCAACTGGCGTTGAGAAAACCTCAGCAACAGCGGTTATGGACGCAATTGCAACCAAAATCAGCCAAATTGGTCGTGTCTCTACACAGCTGGCCAATTTTATTTGGAGAATATTAACCATCATCACAATTAATCGGAAGAAATAAACAAATAATACTGCCTAATTGCTGTTCCAAATGAAAACTGTCATTAGAGTACAGGAGCATACAAAACAGCGCTTCAGCAATTTATTAGTGACATCTAATTAATTGAACACATTTTATAATCACTTATTAGTAATTACGAGTATCTTTATTTCCTTAAAAAAACGTTATTCGTCGAGAAATTCACAAGTTTTGTTACTCGACGACTCCAAGCGTAAGCCCGCAATGTTTCACAGGCAGTATGCATTTAAGACTCAATTTTTAGAGTATAGTACCAAAGACTGGCGATATTGCATTGTCTTTTACAACACAAAAACTCAAGAGAGTCCTGAATTTCACAGAAAAAGAAAGTAGAGCGTTCAAGGAATTTCAAGACCATCTCCAATTCCAAAATTTTCCGTTGAAGCCAATCAAGAAATGTTTTGCTTCAAATCCTCTATCACACTTCAGGAACTCAAATTTTGCTCATCAATTCACAAGGAAGCTGAAAAATCTTGAGCTCATGATCAGCAAATTCTACGAGAGGCTAAATCTTTATTGCCTGGCCAAAAATGACTGCCATTTTTAAGCAAACAAAAGAAAATTTCGTTGATAGGTCTGCTGTATTTTTACAAAATTTTCAATGTGCAATAAAATTTGGCGCAAAATAACTTTCATTCATGCATTTACCAACCCAGTCAGGAAGGGGAATGTTTCCCGTGTTTTACAGAAGTTGATGAAGTTTATTCCTTAACCCTCTACCGCCGTATGGCACTCACGGGGAACATCAGAAAAAATGCTAATTATGTTAAAATTATATTATATGTGAGCAATATGAGGTTGCTACTAGGTTTAAACGCTTCGGCATGTTACAGCGTTGTTCTTTTGGCTGCCTGGCTCTCAGCATGCTTCATTGCATCAGTGTACAGACGGTCTTTGTGAGCTTAAACGTAGAAACTAGAAAAATAAATTCGTCGGTAAAGGGTTAATTCATTCGTACATTGTTAATGTAAACTAAACTTTCAGTCAGATATTGTATTTTTGGTGAACAGCATACAATTACTATGCGAGCTTACAGTTGTTTATTCATTAATATGCACAGTATGTTACTAATGACAGTTTCTCTTATTTTTAATAATAAAAAGTTTTATGTGAGTGTGCCCTATCCATACAAAAGAAGCTCAACACGAACTGCGTACGTAATGGCCTGAAGTTTTCAAACTAGACTTTATGCAGCTGGTCTATTCGCAAAAATCTAATGAACGAAACGAGAATCCCCAGAAAACGGTTTCCTACGAAAAATTTCAAGGAAGTATTTCATTTCAGAAAAACTAGCCAAACGCAAAAATTTTTCGTCGAAACATAATTATCAGCAGGAAGCTCCACAACATTTTCGTTTTTTCCCGAAGCCAATATTGGTTTAGGTATGAGGGCCCAGAAAATGCGTCTTGGGTCGCAGCCGTAAGCATATTGGTAACGATACCTGGACATGAAAGTGGTCGGCGCTCACTCTGAGATATTTTCCTCCTCTTGGAGTCACGCAAGGCAGAGCGAGAGTCCAAGAATGGAGAAAGTTCCTTGAGGGTTTGCGTTCACAGGCAAGAAGTTTGGCATGTCTTTTTGATTTTTTTAGCTTTCAAAAAGATAGGATCAACTAACATCTATTCTCACTCATCGCCTAGATGTTTGGGAGTTCCCATAATGAAATAAGCAACGATAAAGGTCTACTGGCAGGAAAAAGATGCTTTCTTCAGGAGATATCCCTAGTAAAAAGGACATTTTGACGTCTTACGCACAGGAAATGACAACAACCTTATTTTTCATGGGCACCACCAAATAAAAAATTAAACAAACTAATTTGCATAACTACTTGACGTAAAAATTTTCTTAGGATAACCAAGAAGCGTGTCCTCCCAAATCAGGGTAACAAGACTGTCCTCGCTCGATGCCTCACAGAGTACATGTACTACAAGTGTTCACACCTCACGGAGTACTAACGAGCGTCAATTATGAACAACCTTCTAACATTCGATTTTGCGCAATGTGGCTGGAAGAAGAAGCAAGGATTGAAACCCATTGTAAACTAACACCGATGATGGAGCAGAATCGAGCGTCCATGAATGAACTGAACAATTAAATAGAAAGTTTAAGCGTAAGGAACGAGGAACATACCGGACGCTCATCGATAGCCTGCGTACTTCCCTAAGGACCTCCCACTAACAATGAACACGCACTTGACTAAGGTCGGTTATTAGATCTAAGGTTATTAGATTTAAAAAGAAGCTAGTGTTCTAAATCTTCCATGAATCAACAATAATTCTGGCACGAAAGTGTAACAGATTAGATTTAAAAAGAAGCTAGTGTTCTAAGTCTTCCATGAATCAACAATAATTCTGGCACGGAAGTGCAACAGATTTACCTCAAACTAAAAGTGAAAGAAACGATACAATCCAAGCTTGATTCTTAATGGATTTTTTTCGGACTTTCAGAAGCTTAAAGCAACGATGGATCAATATTTAGAAAAAATATTGAACAAGATAACTATCATCAGCCATCGTTTATTGAAAGTTCTATACTTACCTAGACATGTAATATTTTTACCTGGTTAATAAAGAATCGTCACTTGCCATAATAGTATACATAGAAATTAATGGTTGAAATATAATACAGGCTAATATCAGGTTGTAACGAAAGTTCCGTGCAATTTTTCAATTATAATTTTAGCCAATCATTACACAAATTTAAGAAATAAATGACATACGTGTAGCCATCCAAATCACTAAAATTATAGATTTTTTAAGATTTTGTTATAATAAAATTATTATTATTATGAATAACTACTGTTGACCCAAATGTATACTCCAAGTAAAGAACACACGAGACATATTTTACTGTATGAATTTCAGAAGGAAACACAGCAATTTCAGCAGCAAAATGTTTCAAAGACATTTATGGAAATGATGTGGCGAATGGAAAAATCTGTAGAAGATGGTTTTCACGCTTCAAAAGGACGACTTCAGTCTAAAGGACGAACCAAGGAAATGACACTCCAAAAGGATCAATTCTGCGGAATTGCTAGCAGTCATTAATGAAAACCCAACCAGTTTAACTAGAAAACTGTGCATGGAGTTTAGGTCTTGTAACTTCACGATATATGGTGTATGGTCCACATTAACACATTCATTGCGGTATGACCCATCGGTGGGTCACTCAGGTTAGGTTCTGTAATTTTTTTAAAGCTTTCTAGTGACTGTATGTACAAAGTAAAGATTTGCACAGGCTAGGCAACCGCAATGAATGTGTTAAACTCCTTGCTCAGTTCTCCAGTTGCTTTCATCAATTACAGCCTGCAATTCCTAAGAATTGAGTCCTTTGAAGCGTCATTTTCTTGGTTGGTCCTTATGACTGAAATCATCCTTTTTGAAACGTGAAAACTATCTTGTCTAGATCTTATTCACCACATCCTTTCCATAAGTGTCTTTGAGAGATCTTGGAGCTGAAATTGCTATATTGCCATTCTGAAATTCATATGCCTAAAATATTCTTTATTTGCAGTGCACAGTTTGATCAACATTAATCGATTATAATAATTGAAGCAATATGAAAGAAGAAATATTATTTCAGTGACTTAGAAGGTTACACATAAGGTAGGTTATTTATAAGTTAAAATTATGTAATGATGCCCTAAAATTAAAGCTGAAAAAATGGATAGAACTTTCGTTACTTCCTGATGCAATTCAAAGAATGGTTAATTTAGGTAGAAAAAGCCACAGTCATCGAAAATTCGCAATGAGTGAAAAAAATTGATTCGCGAATTAAAGCAGCAATGAGATAAAAATATAGAAAAAATAGGCACAGTTGGAGAGATAAAACAGGGAGGTGAGGCAGTACACGAGAAGTAGACCGAACATAATGTCAACAAAGAAGGCAATAAAACACAAGGTGGAGGTTACGCTGGAAGCTCACCTGATAGAAGATGTCATCTACGAGCGACTGGTCGATAATGGAGCAGAATTCTGGCCCCCTGAGAGCTTGTTCGTAGCGCTGCAATGTAAGACAATGCTGGATTAATTTATGAGAACTACGTACTCAATTATACCTAAAAAAAACTTTCAAGTGAAAAAAATGTTGTACTGTAAATAAAATTGGTTAAAGAAACTTGTAGATAAGTAGTAGATTTACTTTTTAATGAATAAATCTAAACAATCGATGGAACAAGGAAAAAAAACTTTTATTCCTTCAAAAAAACAGCCGTAAACAATCATGAGACAAATTAAGCTTGAACTTGATGACGGATTTGAAAATTTTTAGAATTGTTTGTGCAATTTAAACCATTTGAACTACACGTAACAAGGTTTCATATGAGCAACTCCTCAGAAGTTATTTTAGGTGTAGTCCAAAATTAAAATATTGATTCGAATTAACGTCTATTATATGATACTTTAAAGCAAAAAAATCTTTTCGACACATTAGAATAGAAATTCAGAGCAAGGGTGACTAAATTTACTTTAAAATGGCTTCAAATGTAACAAGCAGGTCCTCCAATATCTAAATAAATGTAAGAACTATAATTAATGAAATTACACTTTCTTTAAAAATTCGAAATGAAGTAACAGCATCAACGCAGTTCCAGTTAAAATTCACAACCAAACATGGAAAATAGGTTATTGCTTGGGTTCACCAGAGGAAGAATTGACAACATACATATTCACTTATAATTACAGTGGATAAGTGGTTAAGGGTTCATGGATGACCCACAGCAAAAAATCCATCTTTTGATATAATTGGTTTAGTAAGAAGTGTGACGTGGTCATCAAGGAAGTAATAACATCACTATGGCAACAGTTCGATCGTCTTTCATCGGATACGCGAAATTGATTCAAGCTAAGAATACATAGCTACAAAAATGCTATATTTTCTTTGATGCAGTTTCCGCTCAACACTGCAAGCTTCCCACGACGATCGTATCGAGTGATAATCATGCCTTAGAATTCCATTCAAATCTTCATAGTTCATACAAATAAATACCAGCAACAAACGACGCAGCACATGGAGGTCTCAACTCACAGTACAGTAAAGACTAGTAGGAGCGCTTGCAATTTCAACGTCATGGAATTATGTGACGTCTCAGTGACGTACACGCAAGACAACCAATCATGGCTCACGAGTCAGGCCAACGGTCATTTTGTCAAATTTATGCTGATTTCAAAACAATAAAAACAATGGAAAACACCTTGACACAATGAATAGAATAGAATAGAATGAGGCTATAGGAACGAACCTTCTGGCCCATTCTTGGGTCAGATAATTACTTCGATAATTATTCGGTTGTTTACCCAAGTCCCATGCCGTATTTCTAGCCGCATCAACCATGTCAGCAGCGGGATTCGAACCCGGGTCTTTCCGCTTGCAAGCAGATTCGCTCACCAGTCGACCAAGCTGGTGGTCGACCAAGCAATGGTCTAATGCAGGTGTGTCGCATTTGCTACTGCATAAATACATATAATTTAGATAAGAGTTACGAGATGTAATAATGTGCAAAGATAGAATTAAACAAACAATGCACATGAGCATGAAAAATTATTAGGAATATTTTATTTTTCTCTTTAATTTGATTGTAGCTCCGCTTCTACCATTGAAATTCCATTTTCATACTCACAATGATATGTACTATTGAATAAGATACTCTGGGATGCTCTGAGTGCACTCAGTTCATACATAATAGAGGGTGCAAAAATAATTTCATCAGTCTTGATATTCGCTATGAGAATCCGATAAATTAAAATCAAAAAATTTTAATTTTCATATAACAGAGAAATGTATAATTTTCTATATCGAGTAACATAGAAAGAAGTTTCAGTCCAACAAGTTGAATTCTATCATTTTTCTATTATTTTTCTTTCAAACTACGTAACAGAAAAGTCATATGTACTTGTTTCATATATGTTATTATTTAATGAGGTTCATGAATACAATATTAGACGGGCTTGTTAATTTTGACATTTAACCTCCCAGGCCCACTTCGTTGTTCTAGTCTTAAATTGGTTTAACCGTCACGATCATTTACAAAATCTCATAGCCGAGTGGCTGGAGTATTGGGAGTGTGGTTGGTAGTTCTAAGCTGCGGACGTTCGAACCCAGCAGTGTGGGTTTTTATTTGTGTCATATCAGCATTTGCCGCCCCGCCCCTCCAAAAAATTGACCAATCACCGCCTATGCAATTTCCACGTCATGGATGACATTCCCGCCTGAAAACCGCCGTTTGAGTGGTCATTGCCAACCCCCCCATATACTCTTACTTTTCTTTACTGTACTGTGTCTCAACTCGAGTTCCCTGATTTCTTTATACACATTCTTCCTAAGTTTCCACAGCTCGTCAAAAGCTTGATAAGACTTTTCTAATTTGACAGGCCTCGACATTAGTTAAACATTGATATTAAGTATGGAAATGTCATGAATAGTTCGACGGGCTTTTCTCCACCTTACAGGTTTTGCAAATAGTTTGTAGAATTTTTAGCCAGTTAAGAGACGTTTTCAAAGTTCGGCGGCCATTTTTTAAAGCTTGTAGACTTCGCAAATGCTTTTCCCATTTTTGAGAAGTTTTTAAATTCTTTTAATAACTGGACAGAATTCCTAACGCGTTCACAGGTTACGCCAACAGTTCGTTAGCGCTGATCGTGGGAGGAAAGGGAGGGAGGAGATTAGACAATGTATTCCAACATTTGCTGCGGAACATTCCTTCTTAGCATCTTAAACATGCATATAATCATTTAATTTTGCCCAGTAACTGTAGCTAGTTGAATCGGAGTTTGAAGGTTTGAAGAATGAAGAGAATGGAGTCTTACCACGCAAAGCTGTTGGACGGATCGCTATTTTCTACTTTTCCAGATTTCACATACCACAAATAATTCGAAAATTCAATAACGTAATAAGTGTAGTGCATAGCCTGAGTTTTTCTGACCTCAATTATATAAGGAGTTTTTCGGGAAGCGTGATTGAATTCAGCAGTAAAAGATCACCCACACATGGTGCCTATTTCTCATAAAAATTCAAGATGCTCCTCAAAAGCATACCTACCGAAGCTATAATACATACAACACGTAGGCCTTTATCCTCACGATGATTTTTAGAAAATTTTGCATCAGTTGCAGATTTGGTAAAGGCAAATTCCGACGATAGGCGCTTCGAGGAAATTTACGCTCCAAGAATGGAGCTGTGTTTACTTGATTCTCTCCCGGCTGCAGTGCAACTGAAATCAACACGGCAGAACCGAACGTCACTGTGAGGAGCTACTTTTGTATTGGATTGCTAGGCTGGAGTAAACATCTATGTCAAATTACCAAAGAACGACACATTTCTCACAGCAATGGTATTGTTGTTGTTTGGACCCAAAGAATGTATGTAGAACATTACAGATCAGGAGTGAAAACTACATCGATGCCTTTTCCTGACGGTATGGTTTTTACCTCATGAGCTCGGCTAAACACTCAATTTCACTGCTCGTCTTTTATATGTACATAAATTTTATTCGGAATTTTAGCGGGTAGAAAAATGTGTTTTGTCTTTTGAAAATGACTTTTTTCAGCTTTCGGCGACCAAAATACTTGCCATTGGCATTTAATTTGTACCACCAATTGTACAATTATTGACAGCAAATTCAAGTTCATGACTCTCCCTGCAAGAAAGAGAATGTTTATCTCCCAACCAAGCAATCCAAGTTGGTTCACTATTTAGATGACCACTTCCATCTTCTCCCAAGCTTTCAGAGTGGCACAAAAGCTTAGACACACAAGTTTATTTTACTTGTATTTTATCCTATTTAAACTCATGATTAATTATTTTCATCAGACAACAATAACTAACGTTTAAACTCTCACACTGAATAATTTTACATAACATTCAAACTACCCTTTTTATTTATAGTATTGGAAAGAACAAGAAATGTAATCATAGAGCTTCACCAGGAAGGAAAATCACCGAGGGAGATTTTGGAAATCCTCAAAATAACAAAAACTAGGCGCAAAACTGTCTGCAGGCTGTCAAACACTTCCAGGAGACTGGTTGTGTAAAAGATCACAACAGAAGTGATCGCCCAAGAAGTGTAACGACTCAAAATATCGAGAAAAAATTGCCTCAGGGATTGCAAAAAATCCACGAAGATTAATGAAAAAACTGCACAACTTGCAGTATTCTTAGAATCAGTTCATCGGGTGGTAGAAAGAGACATGAGACTTCAATCTCTGAAGCTGACATTCGTTCACAGCCTCACTATTACCCAATCCGAATTTTTTCGTCGGTTTACCGGAGATAATCACCGGTTTGCGGTGATAATCATCGTTTATAGTGGGAACCTTCGACGATAGAAATAGTACCGGTTATTACCGGTAATTATAGGTATTTCCAGCCGATGAAATGTTCGCCGACGATATTAACCGGTCTTTACAGTCTTATTCCTACCGTAATTCCAAGCATAGGGAAAAGACGACAAAAATAGTCTTTTTCAGATAATAATTACCGGTTTATCGTAAGATATCATCGGTTTATCGTAAGAAAAGGCGATAATTACCGGTTAATACTGACGAAAATTAGCGCTGGTCAGACGATAAAATTCGGATTGGGTACCACTGCGGAAAAAGACAAGAAGTCGTACGTTACTTCGTCGGCTCGCTACTCAGCCTTGAGTCTGTCCTATTCACAGATGAGAAAGTTTTCGAGGGTGAACAAATTTTGAATCACGAAAATAATAAAAAGCTAGCAAAATTTTTGCATCAATACCTGAAAACATTAGAAATGTTCGGCATATTCAAAACGCTGTTTCTGTCATGGCCTAGCAGAAGTGTCCACTAATGGGAAATCTCCCCTCGTCTTGGTTTCAAAAGAGGTCAATATCAATGTACAAAATTACGAAGAGCACATCCTGGAGTCAGTGGTAAAGAACTTGAACGAAATCATGTTCCAAGAAGTACAATTCCTCCTTTAACCAGATGGAGCACTAGCTCACTCCTCCGGCAGGACTCACTGTTGGCTCAGAAACATTATTCATGACTTAATTAAGGAAGAATAGCCTCCTTTCAGCTCACACCTCAATCCAATGGACTGCCATGTAAAGTGTGGTGTGTGATCCGCCTAGGCCCTAGGAGATAAAAGTTTAAGCAATAGCTCATTCATCAGTAAAAGAGCTGAAACGAACTTGCAAGGGCGAACGGGCCAAGTTATCTCAAGAGATACTACGTGCCGTTGTTGAGGCATTTCCAAAGAAATTGAGAGAAGTTGTGAGAAAGCAAGAAGAATACGTTGAATAAAAATTTGCACGCATCAACTTAGTAGATTTTAACATCACATGGACTACTTTTCATTGAATTTGTACAATTATCTATAGATTTAAATGAACAATATTTGTCTTGAAGTTTTTTACGGCCTTCAACTTCAACACTCAAAATACATCGCAATTCCAAATTCGTGGACTATATCATTGAGGTCAATAGGATAGAAAGCAAATTATGGGCATTTTCTTGGAAGCTTAAGAATAAAAGTGTGCGAGCGTTCATGATACAATTCTAAGCAGCGGAGCTACGATTAATGAAGCGACACTCCGGAACTGGTACAGAATCTTACCAAGCTCATGAGATAAAAGGCCTTCAGAGGTTTCATCAGTGCGGTTCTACGGCCTTCCATGAATTATTCATCAGGTCATCAATTTCAGAGATGGTGTAATGGTAAAGCGTAACTCTGAAACATACTCTATTCAACCCTCACATAAAACGTGAATAATTCTGTGCTAATCACTTCCTGAAAAATAATTTGTAAGGAAACGTACAAGCTGGCAATCAATTATCGATTACCACGAAATCAATGCTCAAATGAACGTTCAAGTTTACTTGAGGAGACAAAAATCGGATACTTCAGAAAAGAAAATTGCCAATTGGTTAATGAAAGGAATTTAACATACGAGTTCACAGCGCAACTTGATAAACACTTCTGAAGCAGGCCTCAGTGAAATAAGCTCTTCATCAAATCAAATAGAAGCCGCTGTTCAAGTACTACGTAAGACAAATTAAAAACATGAAGTTTGAGATTTTCAG
This sequence comes from Trinorchestia longiramus, assembly GCA_006783055.1. Classification (NCBI taxonomy): domain Eukaryota; kingdom Metazoa; phylum Arthropoda; class Malacostraca; order Amphipoda; family Talitridae; genus Trinorchestia; species Trinorchestia longiramus. The sequence continues at coordinate 176,542 of VCRD01000344.1, read as the reverse complement.
GGAGCGTAAATTAAAGTTTAAATGCGATAACCTAACAAAAGCAACAGCTTGGAGCATTCGTTACACTTTCCAACTAAATTAATTTAGCACACGTCGTACGATCAACCACCAGTATTAAGAAAACAATATTCACTCGCCATGTACAAAATATATCCCTCATTGAAAAAATGAAGAGAAAAATTAAGAACAAAATCAAGTGAGATAGTTGATCAGTGCGATTGTAGACCCTTTGATAGAACTTCAACTGCTCCAAACAAGTCTAGTCTGAACAAGTCTAAATTCGCCATCATTCATTTGGAAAAGACGACGATTGGCTATCCGTATTAAAAACAATTTTAATTTGAATGCTTACTTAGACTCACACTAAAGAAAAACCAAGATGATGTATGGTACAAGTAAAGGCGAATGTAGTGGAGAGCAGTTGCGTCAAAGGTCTGACTCGTATTCGGTCACTCCTCCGATACGCAAGGAGAATGTTGCAGTATTTTACCACTATTGACTATTGATTTTAATGAAGCAAGTTTGAGACATCACATTCATTTACTGCTAAATGGTCTTGATGCTACTTATGAAACCTAAAACTAATTTCTTTCCGTCTGAAGATTTTCAAACAATGGATAAAATATTCCACGGCAGTGTGTTAAAGAGTGTACGTTTGTGAGAGATAGATCTGTTCGGTCGACAATGGGACGAGCATAGTGCTCAATTACCTAGTCTACAAAGATGCAGCGCTCACCGAAATTCTGATGGAAGATTTCCCGAGCTTCTGCATTAGCAAAGCTCAACACAAAAACCACGTTTTTTGCTTCCAGTTAAATAAAGGGGAAAACACACATTAATCATCGTATTAAAATCTCTGAAGTAGAGAGATGACCTAATTTACAAACTAACATGGCGAACTTCAGGGTGAGTGGACGGAAAATATAGACCTGTTTTATTCAGTCAAATACAAGGCGTTCAAACTTTTAGGCCCTGTTATTTATTAAAGAAACAAATGTATATCAACGCAACAAAAATAAAATTTTAGGTAACATTTTATAGTTGACAATTAACCCATTTTCCTCAGCATGCCCTCAGAGCGCGTCTATCAAAAGCTGAAGACGCTAAGGCAATAATGACCTTCACGAGTCACCAATGATATTCGCTGGATTTTGGCTCATTCCTTTTTGAATTTTGACTTCAGTGCGTCCAAATTTTGGTGATGTGGCACTGAAACTTTACTCCCTACTATGGACTAGAACAGTAACCGAGATAATTCGGGCCTGGAAATGAAGAAGACCATTCCTCCCATGAAATAAAGTGGGGGAATATTGGGTGCCAACCACTATTGTGTTCCTAGCTGGGTGCTGAGTGTCGCTGAAATGACTACTGACGTTTTTTGAAATAATTTTTAGCCCATGGATATAATGACTCGGTTAAAACATCGTAGCAGTAATTTTCTTCGATTATTTTCACCCTTTTATTACACAAAAACCAATGAACTTGTTCCGGTTTCAGTGATCGCGGGCCAACACTTAAATGACACCGCTACTTATCGTCACGTAACTGTCCGGATGTCAGTCAATCTTACCAGTCCCAGACCAAAATCGATCATTCTATAGGCTCAATTTTTGTTTGACATCATATTTCTTTTCGCTACTGAACAAGGATTCGGTAGCAGCCATCACAGATGCGAGAGAGAAAAATTTCAATACTAGCAAGATATTTCTCCACAGTTTGCACAGATAACAGCTGTTTCGCTTTATGTTTGTTAGAAAAGATTTTCAAGTCTTTGTAGAGGATGGGGGACATGGTTCCTACCAATACATTCCTCTTCTTCTGTTAGATTTCTGTGGGATCTCTTTGATTTCCTCCCGAGCTTTTCTCTGGTGGATTTTACCACTTTACAGGTTTTGGCAGGTCGAGGACGACCTTGTCCAAGTCTATTTTTTACTTGCCCAGTCTCGTTGAACCACTTCACTGTTCTCCAGAAAATTCTGTTAACTTTTAAGGGATTAATACTCTTCTTTGGATATTTCTCATTTTATATAACCCTTAGATATCTATTCTTCTCGCTAAATCTTTAGCCATTAAAATAAATATTATACCTGCAAGACACATGATTTCCTTAATACAAAAATTGCAAATAAGAGAATGTTAGTATACATATAATTTATTTTATATTTGAATACAACGAAAATTATTGAACTTTAGGAATGTATGAACAAATTAACACAAAGTATGTGACTTTAGGCGCGTGACTTTCTGTGAGAGAACTATTACTATTGTACACATGATAAAATACACACATAAACGAAATAAATTTGCAATGCAATAGAAACCGTGAATAGGAAATAATTCCTACCTAGCTACACCATGAAACCTAGAAGTTGGCTCAGGAGTCTCTCAACTTTACTAAAAACGCTAAAATCAGCGAGTCAAAACACTGACTGAAATTAAATCCCACGGAATAAAATCGGAGTGTTAAAATGATACAAATCTTTCAGATTTCAAGAATTATATCAACTCAGTGTACCATGAAAAAGCGTAAATGAACACCAAAAATTTTAGTAATTTTAAAATATTATCATTACATTAGCCTTGAATGTAAAAAATACAACCGATCTGCTGCTAAGTGAGAGAAATTTATTTTAAATCTTTTTATAGAAGATTTTAGAAGACATGGAAATATAGCTTAATTCCTTAACATTATAAGCCAGAGTGTGCTATTCGATAGTGCGAAAATGCGACAAGTGTACAACGTTATTAGAAGAGGATTGTGAAATAAACAAATCCAAAAGCCTTTGTTGATCGTGTACTGTCAAGCCTTCATCTGAAAGTCGTCCCAAATTTTATTTATAGACGGACGCATAGAGATAACTACCCCAAAAACATTTTTTAACTTCAAACAGACTGCTAAATTTTAGGATCCGTTCAACTTAAAGAATTACGGTTCGATTATAGGAAATACAGTAACACATCGCTTTTATACGACTGAAGTTCCCCGAGCACTTCCTGCAATACGTAGGGAAGACCCACGCTACGCAGAATACATGATTTCACTCCATAAAACAAATTTTATCGCTTCGATGCACAGACTGTTGTAAAAAGGAGTGTCTTTTCCTTGGATACTGGTTCTCGTGCGAAAATTGAGTTAAGAAGGCGATAGATCAACTTATCGGACGACCGGTCCAGAAAATCATACTGTAATGTGCCGTAAAAACTGATGCCAAAGACTGACGCTCCCAGTCCTTGCTACGTCAGAACAACGCCACTACAAGATTGATGGCGGCTTCTTTTCTAATAACATCCAAGCCCCCGCCTTCAGGAATATTTGAACGAAAGGTTGGCGCTTTTACCTTTATTCATTTTGCAAGAAGATGAACTGCTAGTGTTAGTTGTTTCTTGACTTAACTAAAATTTCAAATGTTTTTATTTTGACTGCAAAAGATCAGAGATTCAGCTTTACAAATGGTAAATAATTTTTACAGGATATCATGTATAATAAAAGTGGTAAAAAACTTCATGCCGGTACTTTAGCACTGAGGTACAAGGAGTAACACACAAACGTGCAACCTCTGAAGTAAAGTAACCAGCTCTGACAAGCTGGAAACCCGGAACGGGTTGATCGCTCTGTGAGCATGTCACGTGATCAGAGTGCCGAAGTGGGCATAGAGCAGATACGAAAAATGTGTTTTAGCAGACCACCTATGCTGATGGAAAAGATTCAAAATCTTTAATTTTACGCGAGCAGTTCTGCGCACTGTCAAGTGAGGCGGGAATGATCGATCATCCTCAGGAGACCGAGTGTCAGGCGAGCCTGAAAATTGGCTTCGATTTATGACTTGAGCTTAAGTCAGAAGCTCGGGCAATGCACCTCTTCTCCTACCAGGACAGCAACGCTGACTTATTCACGCATGTATAGGAGTAAATGAACTGGAAAACCGCAACCAAATAATATAATCGAGTAAATGAAGAATGTTTGCATATTCGATAAACAATTTTTTTGTCGTGTTTCTTCACAATCGTGGTGAAGACAAGACATTCAAGAATTCTGTGAATTGTTAAACTAGGCAAACTTCAATAACTATTTTGTCATTTCTTTGAGTTTGCTTTTTCTATGTCCCGCTATTGTTGGCGTGTGTTAATATATGCATATTAATATTTTAAATTAAGTGTTTCGGAAGAATTTTGTTTCATTATTTAAGTTGATTTCAAGTACACCCTCATGCAAACGTCATGAATTCTACTAACTAAAATTGTAATTCCCCAGAATGGCTGAATATCTTGAGCCAGTTCATTCCATTCATATTCATCCTGAAGCTTCTGCGCAGCGGTGGAGATTGAAGATTCAACACGACACGGGATTTGAGCAAAATGATCCCATGTGCAAGGGCCTAAACCTCCATTACCACTTGCCAGACAGAGATGAACGTGTGACGTTATCGTGGCTTTGTAATACAGACTGCGACAAAAGAGTGCTGAAAGATTACCTCACGACACGGGATCCAAGCATGATGATCTCAGCGCCGTAGACAAAGACCTGTTCTAGCTGGTGCGCTCTTTCGGAATCATGAAATATTCAGTACTACATATTTCAGAAGGTAATCAACGAGTTTTCTCAAAGATCCATGACAAAATTACAGCGTAATATTCAAGATTAGTGGATTTATCTTCTGTGGTTCTAGAGGGTAAACGTTGAAACAAAGCCCGTGTCGTTTTGATGGCCGTCAGCATGTCAGCAACATCATCATCATCAACACACGTGACAAAGACGTACAAATGATGAGAGTACACAGACAGGCTACTTAAAATTTTCGTCGTTAAAGCTAAATAATGTTTGAACTGAAGTTGTATGAAACAACTGTTCATTATCAATTCTAATGATCGATTTCTGTGTAAGAATATTGCTGTATAAAGTTAACAATAACGAGCAGCTCGCAAGCAGAAATTCACAATAATCAACTTTTATTACAATTATTTTTATTTTTGCATAAAGCGTACAATCTATACTATTTTATTAGTATTAGTATAATCTATTACATCAATCATAGATTGGCTTGCCGATACAAATTTTCATGTAAAATAGCAGCACTAAAATGAGAAAAGGCAACGCGACGCTAAAAATAAAACTGCACTAATAAAATAAAACAAAAATACAATTCATGTAAAAGACGAGAAAAAATTTTACAGAAGATTAAAAGCCTTGAACAAAATCGCAATTACAGTAAGAATTCCCTGGCAGAGCATGAACCATCCTTACAGAGGTCAGAAACCGTGCGAAAATCTTCTGCACTACCGACCAGAGCAACTCAATACTGAGTATGGCATACAAAGAACGATTTTTTACAATAAAAAATATTAATGAAGATTATGATCAAAGAATCTTAAAACTCTCCATTTAAATGCATGAAAATTCAGCTTATTCTTGTCAAGATATCCGCAAATAGTAAATGCAAAAGAACAAAATATTTACGTGATATCAGATCACTAAAAATATTCTGAGCTATAAAAACATGCAAAGTATTAACACAGGGTTCAATGACTAGATATTTTCATAGGATATAAGCTTTGCATTTCATTAAAAAATGTTTTAATTTGTGATCATACAATGACCCCAGAATGCAAGATATATTTAACTGAAAATGAGTCTAAAATCGGGAACTCAGCTTCACCAAAAACTTGGTAACATGAATCGTTAGCACAATATTCTCTTAAAATGGTTAGTTAAGTGCAAGCTTTTTACTCTTTAGGTCCTTTCTTCACAGGAACATTTTCTCAACTTTCCTTTCACTGCTATTCCAATTAATGAATGCATAGTATGGTTTATTTTCGAAATTAAAGATGAGCATCAGACAGGCACGCAACATTTCTTCATTTACCGTGGGAGGCAAAATAATACAACACGTTGATTAAATCGCCAAATTGCACATTTATAGACCACGTACAATTACAAAAATTGGACTATATATAAATAATAGTATAAAAAGGTTATTAATATATCTAAAACCCGCAAATATTTAATAGAAAAAATATGTAGGAACATGTATAATATATACGTGAACAAAAGTTTACAATACCCGACTTTTTCTCAATATTATAACTGAAAATTATTGTAGGATTATTCTAGAATGTTCTTATACATTCCACTATTTGGAAACCAAACTTTCGTCAGCATTCATCGCCAATAACGTGTCATTGGTACAGCAGCTCTCGTTCTAAAACGTCCTAAGCATGGGTAAGAATAAGGACATCAGCCAAGATCTTCGCGAACGTACTGAGGAGCTCCATAATGAAGGTTTGGGATATCAGAAGATAAGTACAAAACTATGTATTCCTATAGCCTCGGTTGGAACCATAAAACTTAAATGGAAATGCCGGAAAACGACTCTCAGCAAGCCTCGAACTGGCCGTCCACGGAAGATTAAAGACTGTGCTGCTCAAAAATTGGTCCGAACAGTAGTGCAGAGACCTCAAACTACTCATGAAGAATTGAAGGATGATCTCAAGGCATCTGGGATCGAAGCCAGCAAACACACGATTAGCAGGGCACTACGCCGTGAAAGTCTTCGCTCCCGCACCCCTCTTGGGACACCTCTGCTCCAGAAACGTCACATCAAGGCCAGGCTGAGGTATGCCAACGACCATTTGAAAAAGCCAGCAGCGTTTTGGAACTAAGTACATACTGTAGTCACATAGAACCAAAATCGAACAATTTGGGAGAAACAGCACAAACCATGTTTGGAGGCAACAAAACGAAGAGTATAAACCAAAGTGCTCCATACCCACTGTTAAGTTTGGAGGTGGCTCAATCATGGTGTGGGGATGTTTCAGTTCATCAGGAGTAGGTAAACTTCACATCATTGAAGGAACTATGAATGACAGGAAATATCGTAAAATATTGGAAGAGTAACTCCTACCTTCAGCTCGTTTGTTAAAATTGAAACGGGGATGGAAATTCCATCAAGACAATGATCCAAGATCCAAAGGATACTGCAAACGAAACCAAGGAATGGTTGAGGATGAAGAATATAAACATTTTATAATGACCAAGTCAATCCACGGACATGAATCGGATCGAAAACTTGTGGAGGGAATAGAAATTGAAGATTTAGAAGAGAGGTCCCAATAACATCATTGAACTGAAAGAAATTTGCATTGAAGAATGGAATAAGATTACGCCCGAAACTTGTAAAAGACTGGTAGTGAACTACTATAAACGTCTCGAAGCCATAATTAACAATAAGGGCTATGCAACGAAGTATTAATGTATGTATATCTTGAAATGTGTTGTAAACGTTTGTTCACGTATTTATTATACATGTTCCTATACATTTTTTCTATTAAATATTTGTAGGTTTTAGATATATTATTAACTTTTTTATAGTACTGTTTATATATAGTCCAGTTTTCGTAATTGTACGTGGTCTATAAATGTGCAATCTAGAGAATTAATCAACGTGTTGTATTATTTTGCCCTCACGGTATAATGTAAATGGTGTAAGTTCATTCTAGTACGCAGATTTTACTCACCTTACACTTTACGTAAGGATTGCAGATCATGGTAACCGTTGTCTTAAACTGATCGTTTTCTTTGTATTTTGGTTTCTTTTTTGGTCCATATGACCAAGTTACTGGCAGTTTTGTTTGACCTTTACTCACGTTTAGCTAATTTTGACTTTGTGGAATCCTCGTACAAAGCAAAATTTTTCTGAAAGAAATGTGGTGCATTTGGTTCATTCAGCACACCACATGTTTCTTTGTTTACGGTAACCCACAGTATTTTTATAGCGACCTAACTGAAACCTATTATGTTGGCAATTTTAAATAATACCTAGATAAGAGAGAATGAGGCAAATTCAAGGCAAATAATTTTTCTCGTCAATAAGCATAAGTTATGTATCGACCGTTAAAACTAATCAAAAATACCGTCTCTGTAATTAATTTCATTAATAATGGCATAGTAATAAATCATGACTGACCAGAATATTTTTCTCTGATTACCTAACATTCTCATTGGGCGCAAATTAGGGCTTTATTCTAGCTCACGATTTGCTTGACACTCTGACCGGGATAAACTCAAGTGTCCTTCCCTTCTACCGCACCAGCAGGCGAGGAGGAGGCAACACAGTGATACAACTCCTGCATTAACAAGCAACTTCCCGAACCATGGATCACTTACCTTAATCAGGAAGGAGAGTTTCTTCACATAATTCTTCTCGGTATCGTAAAGTTCACCGATGACATGAGCTCGCGTGTCCTGCACAACAAACAAATATTGTTAAAGTCTCTTAGGAAAGAGATTACTTTTGCTAGGGTAAAAGTAATGACAATGTGGTGATTAGTGATGATAAAGTAGTTCTTAAAACAAGTGACTAGAAACATTATAGCTATGATGGCTCAGTATAATGCATTATAACGAAAAAATGGGCATTAAATCTCACATGAACATTGAAAAATGAAGTTAGCTTCCTGAAATTCATCTTGCTACAATATAATCGTCTTTTAGATACAAGTTCATTTTTAGACAACATAAACTTTAACTGTTTACATTATACGAATTTAGGATTTATATTTCAGGGTAGAACCTTGCATGCACTTTATCAACAGTAATTATCCTCCTCAACAACAACTAAATTCTACAGTTTGTCCCACGTAAAGCAGAAAGGATAGTACTGTAGACACATAAAATAATTTTGTAAAAAATAAACGAAGTTACAGTTCACCCTTCACAAGTACAGGTAGCACAAGTGATCGTATATCTGTAAAAATAATTTACTATAACTGTAGACTAAAGTGAGGGACGACCTCGCCGCGGCGTAAGCACAAGAAAAAGCCTCACAAGACTCGGCCGCCAATAACAAATGCCAATCTTTTGGAGCAAATATGCCATCAATCATAAAATTCGTGAGCTGCAAGGACAGAAATACTAAAAAAATCATATCAGTATGAAAAGTGGAATATTTATGCTATTCTGATGTGCACAAAAATGTCCATTTAGAGAAATTAATGAAACTAGAATGAAAATAAAAATTTGAGAACTTGTTATTTGCACATTCACACGAAATGCAAGAAATATACGACGAATAATTTAAAGAATGATCATAATAAAGAACATAGGAAGGACTTTCACCATTGTGATAGAGGTTTCAAAATATAACACTCACTTCTCTGCACGAGGCAAAGAGCAGTTTCTGTTCACCAAGTGAACTCTATCTCTATGAACTTTCAGGAGTTCTTTCCCAGTAGCTTGCACTCAAAGGCTTTATCTTCAGAGCGTAAGAGGGCACTTCTGTCCAACAAATACAACACAATACAGTAGCGGGGCTGTCACAATCACCAGTCAAGCGAGCGAATGCACAGAACAATGACGACTGAAATTCCAGCCAGCGTTAAATTGATTGCATATTCCCTTCATCAAGATGACGAGCACAGTTCAAAATATCTGGAGTTGTGTTTACAAGCAATTAAGTATTTTTAACAACAAACAGTTTAAATTGGACAGAAGAATGCGACAGAAACCATAGCACATGCAGTTGCAGGAAGGATTATTAAATTAAATACTCTCCGAGAACAACTCATCAGTAACATAAAACATTTTCACTTGAATTAACGCGGAATAGTTGCACTTAAATTAGCAAGTGCGTTAAGCCCAGCACAAGTGCGAGCTAAACAACGCGTTGCTTCCATTCGATACACACTTGTGTTTACGCGACCATCAGATATCTAAAATAGTTAACTAGCGCTGCTGACAACAACGACGCTTTTGCACCACCATATTCCCATCGTTCATTAGCTAATGCGATAACTAAAGCATAAACTAAAGCTGTTGTGGCTTACCAGGCTGAAGACCTTCAGGCTGAGCGCTTGCAACTTCAAAATGAATTGCAAGGTAAGCTGAGCGACATCAATCGTGCCACGCTGTAGCTCATGCACTTGTGTAATGCTTGCACCTCACTTTTGTTCACACGAGACTCAAATTCGCAACCCAATCTCTCACTTGTTGTTAGCCTCCAAAGAAAAAGCGCAATAAGATGTAGAATTTGGGTTAAAATGTAAGGCAGAGTGAACTATTTAAAATTCAGAGAACTTTATTGAAAATCTACTTTTTATTGGAAAAAAATTATAATTTAGGGATTACGATAAATTTATAGCCACACAAACGAAACATTTTCAAGTGAAAAATGAACTTTGCGCGCTCTTATTTTTGGTCAGAAAATATTTCAAAACAGGAATATTATTACTGTCCTTTATTGTTGAACTTGAGAGCTCTTACATTGACACACAAGCGTTAGCAGACCTTGGATTATGAACAGAAACTTTTTTGTCCTCACCGATTACATTTCACTTTACGTTACGGCCGAAGATAGTAGGGGTCCAAACTGAGACAAATGTGAGTCGAAACGAGCCAGCCAAAAGTTTGAACGGATAAAAACACACGCTGTATAGAGAAAAGTACTGCAACTTTGTAACATGTTTTAGAGCATAGGAGATAAAAAATACGGATTGAGTTCAATAGTATGGAAACTCAATAAGTATTAAATTAGTATAACACAAATTATCGACGTAAACAATGTATAATAATTCTGCTAAATTACTTACACACGTAAAGTATGCTTTCCACTGAACTGCATATAATTTGTAACAAAAATTTGAGGCATTTCCTGGAAAATAATGTAAATAATACGAAAGGTCCAAACTATCACCAGTAAAAACAGCAACACTAAAAAGAAGAGCCTTCGCACTTATTCCATTTGGACGAAAACCTCTCGCAAAGTTCTTCCAACAACGAGGGCTGCAAAATTCAATCTCAGTCTCAGTTAGAAATTGAGATCATTGAAAACATTGGGAAAATTGAAGTTCGTTTTTCAGTGAGTAAGAAAGAAGATTTCTAGCAGAAGAGTTCAAGTTCGTTCAGTCCGTGGTAGTGACGAGAGTTCGAGTTTCCTACAAGACTTAGGACGAGACGTTAAGTGCAACTCACGAAGTCATCGGCGAGTAATTTCTCTCAAACTTCAAAGCTGAAACTTTCAAATGATCGAAACTAGTATCCAAAATTGAATGTTTAAATAAATTAGCACGAATGTAAACATGAAATTTTCATTCCAGGGAGATTTTCACAAATTGAAAAATTATTAATAGGAGTACATAATTCATGAAAATATCAGCATGACGAGTAGAGTGATGCATCGATGTTCAAGTTCGATTGAAGACAAAGGGTAACGAATGTAAACTCACAAGTGCAACGATTTGATTCAATATTTTTGTTCCGTTAACGTCACGCATGATACGTGTATTCAAGCCTGTTTTCCTGAATTACTATTGCGTTTGAATTCATTTACCCTTGAAATTCACACCAACACTTCTACCAATATTTGTGTAAGAATTAAAATATATGCACTGTACATAATACAAATCCAACTGTGTGTGTTAAACTTCTAAAACAAAAAGAGAAACAATTTTTATCTACATTCTAACATTTAGTACTTTGGTTCACATAGTATCTAGAGCATTTATTTTTACTTTAATATTTTCTCATACATTCTTCCACTAAAAATATTAGATTTTTTCAATATTATTACATTTGACATAGAATGTGTTCATTTCTTCGGTCCACAGTGTTATGAAAGTGCAAGCATGAAAAGGCGGACTAAGATACAATCTCACAGCAGCTCGCTGCACCCCAGCATGTCCAAGACAGAATTGTTTCACAAATAGACCTCACGCCAGAGGACAGGTTCACGGCCCATATCTAGTCAAGTGAAGTTCATCAAAACCAGATGCAGCTCGAGATCGGCCCCCTCGTATGAACTATACGGCGTGGGTATTAGTTTGACCACAGCGAGCAGTCGGATCGTTGAACTCAATAACGTTTGCCATTCCCTACAGTGACGATAGAAATATTGCCTGAGGGTTGAGATCAAACTTTCTGTCCCAAATTGGAGAAGCGTTTTCGAAAAAGTGTTTTTTCAAGAACAAATAAGAACGCCCGTAATTTGAAACGCAAATAAAGAGCAAACCGGAAATACTAGCCAAAAAGATAATTTTTTATGATAGCTTTTATGTAATAAATAATACACACACACACACACACACACATATATATATATATACTATATATATATAATAATACACACACACACACATATATATATATATATATATATATATATATATATATATATATATATATATATATATATATATATATATATATATATATATATATATATATAGAATACTGATGAAAAATGAGCTAGATCAAACATACGGAGTGCAACATTCAATTTTTTCCTTCGAAATAAAAGCAAAGTGTTCATTGCATATGCTCAAAAGTCTTAAGAAACTCCACTGTCGCATGACATGATACAACAGAAGAGGGTCGTACATTCAGGACCTAAGTCAAAATCACTGTCGTGTCCAAAAATGAACAAGTTTCGGACTCTATAAATAATAATTTGAATTTATAGGAAAAAACTAACAGTCATTTGAAATTATGGATCACAGATCACCTTCATTTTGAAAAAAATACAAGAAAAAGGTCTTCCATTAACTAGAGAACAGCAGCCTGATGCTACACAAAAACTCGACGACGTGTAGCGGCCCAGTATTTTGTCACAATGACTCACTGCCAATTGTAATGGAGAGAAGCAGCTACTCAAAAGAACAATACTGTAGTTGTAGAGACAAACATAAGACGAAGTGAAGCAACTCGTATAACAGAGATGTATTGTTAATTCTAACTGTTCCTGGAAGTAACGGCTGCCCTTCGTCTGGGCTGAGCCAACTCACGGAAACATTTCTAGCGCGAACTGTGTAACCTTGACACAACTGAAGGACTATCTCTCCGGCTCACATGTTAGGAAAGCAGTGGTGCATATTTGACGTCTGAAGGCTGAGGAAGGCAGTTGTACATGTTTGTCGTGTGAAGGTCTGAGGAAAGCAGTGGTGTAGACTGACCTGTAAGCCTGCAGTGCTGGAATTTAGCAGACATTAAAAGAAGCATAGTAACACAAAATAGCGAAAAATAGTAAAACTTCCACCTAGTAATAGTAAAATAAATATTTCTGTATTACAAGCACTACCTAACATTAAGCATTAGTAAACTGAAAACATTGACCAAACTTTGCGCAATCGTGAGTCAAGAACAAGTGGAAATAAGCGCACAGCGACACTTTTACCCTTACGATATTCAGTGAAACTGGTCGACCTCAGCGGGGTAGGATGAGGGCCACCAGAGGGTCACCTCAGTATTATGGGATGATTTTTATACATAAACTTTGCTGCTACAGACCACACACATTCGGTTGAAAATGAACGTTTGGACGTAAATTTTACACGTTATTCGTTCGTTTATGAAATGTTCGTTTTGTTAATATTTTAAAACCCATCTTTATCGGGTACCAGAAAAGAACAATTCGTGTCGAAATGCAAACTAAACCCTGTTCAAAAATAAAAAATGATTTGTACAAATTTTATTGACTGTCGCTCAAAGGTTTCATTGAGGATGGATGCTCATTGGAACCAAAATATTAGGTCGATTCATAAATAATTCCGATTTTTTTATGCAAATTAGAAGTGTTTTTTCGTCTATTGTAAAACGCTCATATTTTGATTTACTAGTCTAAATTTAAGTAAAAATTCTCTTTTCATTTTTTCAGAGCCATTTCATCCCTTTCATTGTAGTAAAATTATAAAAAATAACCCTTGAAATGGAAGACCTAAAGTTACATATTCGAAATGTGTTGTGGAAGTTTAAACAGGAAAATGCAAAGACAGCGAGGAAAATACGCAGCATTTATGACCAGGATGTCATAACATATCGACAAGTAAGAAATTGGTGCACAAAATTTCATTCTGGTGATTAGAGCTTGGAAAATAAGCCTAGGCTTGGACGCTCATTAGACATTGATGAAGATGCTTCAAGAACGTTAGTGGAGAATGATCCTCGTCTAAGCACTCGTAAATTAGTGATAGAACTCAATACCTCACAGCCCACCATATACCGCCATTTAAAACAGATGGTAAGGTTAGCAAATTAACGTCCAGAACTTGTTAACAGAAAAACGGTCATCCTGATTCATGACAACGCAAGACCACATGCTGCAAAAGTGACGCAAGAAAAAAATTTTTGCAACTCGGCTAGTCTGTACTACCCCATCCACCATATTCACCTGACCTCACCCCGACTGATTTTCATCTCTTCAGGTCCTTCAAGAATGCTCTTCAGGGCAGAAAGTTTAATGAAGACAATCAACATCCAAAGCTTTTTTGAATCGAAACAGTCTTTATTTTATTCGGATGGCACTAACAAGTTAATTGGCAAATGGGAAAAGGTAATTGAAAATAATAGTGAATATGTGATTGATTAAAACTTGTTAATTTGGGTTGTATTATACTTTGAAATAAAGACTCTAAAACGGAAATTAATTATGAATCGACCTAATTATGAACCTATCAGTGTGGATGCATACATTTATACACATTGTCGTAGCTTTTTTCACTGAATTTAATACTAACTATCCTCAATTTCAGAACAAAGTTCCATAGATTCATAAATTCAAAACATGTACTCGTATTCATATCAACTCATAAACCTAAACTTTAAAACTGCTCCTCCAAATTTTGCAGAACACATCTTGGACTGAAACGCATCAACGATCGCTGGCAATTTGTGCAGCACATCAGAGGACGGCTCTAGACCCGGCTTATAGCCCTGCAAGGGCATGTCAATAAGCACACGAATGGATTTTTGTCTAGGAAGCTGTAGTAACAAGACTCAAGCAATTCAGGAGGATTCAGAAAACGCAAAAACTGAAATCCACGCATACGAAGAAAACAAAAATGTTTAGTATTATTACAGGGTTTCGAAAAAGAATTATGTAATTAGTTCTTGAATAAATTAGCAATCCGAAAATTTAATGTCGTTTTCTTTATAGACAATATCACAGTTTTTAATATACTCGCCATTTACTAACTCTTGGCTGGAGAAAATATACACACGTATTTTTTCCTCTTATCAGGCAAGTAGTCTTTTATAAAAAGCATAATTTCTCATAGCCAAACAGGTCTCTCAATTGTCTTGTTCTTGAGGACTAGCTGGAACATATCTATACACCGTACCGTGTCTTCAAATCTTCGAGTAATTGTGAAACAGTTATTGTGTAGCATCGAAGTTTCGAACCTCTGGAAGAATTTGTCCACTGGCAGCATAAATGCTTGCGTGTCTACTATAACATCAAGAAAATAAACGATAAATAACATCGATTTTCATAAACTTAGAGTTCAGCTTGAACAACTCACAACCTTCATTTCGGACTGGCACTTCTTTTAATACTTTGTCATGCAGAAGTTCAATAAGCAGAGGAGGTATACTGTACTGTAGTTGTTTCTAACGCTTAATTTTACAGCAATACACGACTTCGGAAAATGTTAATGTTAATAGTAAATATGCGGACGCTTCTGGCAGTAAATTTAAAGACGATCAAACCTTTCATTTCATCAGAACAAAGTATCGCAACTGTTTCATTGAAAAAAAAATGCTTAATTAAATGAAAGCATAACGCTAACAAAGTTCGTTCCCTCTGCGAAATACCTCTCCAGAGAACATACTGAAGTAAATGATGAAATAATACTTTGACTAGAAAGAATTTGAACGCAGAGAAATTGTGACCTATCGAGCCAACTTTATAAAAAAAGAAATAGGTAACACCGAATTTGTAAACTAATAAAAACAATTTAATTAGATTGTGTGTGTTTATTATGTACTGCAGTCGTCCCTTTTTTCAAATTCATAGATTTTCTCTCGTAAGAATTTAAGAACCACGTCTAAGCATTGAACGCTCCTATATCGCTTCTTAGTGCAGGGGAGCGTACGTTACAATAAAACTTTAAAGTTTCCAATTGAAAGCACTACCAATTTGTCAAAATGTAGCTACCCAGGGAGAGTTAGCAATCGTTTAGTCACAGAGTCTAAGGAACGAACAACCGCTAAAAGAATTCAATGAAATTAAAATGTTCCACTCCTAAAAATCTACTATGATCTCAAAGTCCACAGCGAATCGTTTCGAGTGACAAGAAATTTTAAAACTTGACTGAAGGCAGCAGGAAAAGAAAATGTTTGACAGACGTGATGAGAAAGAAACTAGAGAGGAAATAACATGGCATAAGCAATTCAGGCAAGTAACAGCAAAAACCTGGCACCTGGGAGGATTGTAAACAAGTTCACCGACATGACGGTTGGGTTCCTAGAGTTTATTTGGTATCAATAGAAAAAACATGAAACATGTCACACCCAAAAGGTATGGTATGAATCCTGTATGTTTAGGCAGGAGTTTGAGCGCAAAGAAAAACTTTATATTTGGTGAGAAAAGCGAAGGCCTCAGTGAAGATAAGTACAGGCAAAATTTTTTGATGACTAAGGTACGCATGGTCGGGAAAATTCAGGAAAGTAAGAATTTCTTCCTACCAGAACACTTTTTCCATAAATATTGAACAATGTGTCATTTCTACGAACGCAAACAACGCCAATTAGTTAGTGTAGTAAGATAGTACCTCTTGACTATTATAGCTTTGAAAATCTAACGTGACGTCCATAAAGTCTTTTTACACTTT
>VCRD01000344.1:144470-159397 GCA_006783055.1 Trinorchestia longiramus | reverse complement strand
AGCGATTCAAGCGTCATTGCAACAATTGGGTTGGATCCAAAAAACGATGGGTGGAATCGGAAAAGTTACCGGTGTCTTCGCTCGTCGTGGAGTCTACATACATTTCATCCAAGTCCACTTGTTTTTTCTTCGTTTTCCCTGCCTGTCTCTCTGTGGTTACCTCTCACATAAATATACTATGTGTTATTGATTTCAGAACTTATACAAGCTGTGAAGTCTTATTTCTTCAATTAATTCGACCAATGAAGTCATTTACGTCTAAGTCTCCAGTAATCGTTTACTAGAAGAGCTCTTTTTTATGGTTAATTTTGAGTAAGATTCATAACGATAGTCTTCGTACTTATAAATCTCAGCACCAACTTACGATGAAGTTCTTCGCGTACCAAATGTGTTTTTTTATAAAAATGTAGTTTCATATTCAAATGAAGTGTACGTAAAAACTTCGGACTGGGTACTGCTGTGCATTAAATAAAGTAACATCTCGTTTGGCAATAGTTTTCACACACGTATCTTTTTATTTGCTCCTGTTATCATTCGATAAATTTTAAACAGATTTTATGAACATCCTATCTATCAGTAACTTCGTATTCTAGATAGATTAAGCTACGGAGTTAATTGAAAAATTTCAGGAGATTTGACTGAGTTGATTTAGCCACTTATGAAGCAGATAGTCACTATCATTTTCTTTTCCTCCGAACAAATTAATAGTTGCACATCATAGTCCTCTGTACATATAATACGATTAAAACGTAAGATTATGTATTCGTGCCAAGGACTACTCTAACCAGGACGTGCACCGCCATGTAGCTGACTACGGTAGCGGAGGCCAGTTTACTGACCTCAGTTAACCTCCATCTGTCATAGAGCGAACATTGTCGTAGTCTGTCTCTCGGTTTGAATCGGACATTGTTGTTTGTTTCGAGGTACACTGCTGCATTTCTAAGTGGATACTGTTTGTTTACAAAGTTTATTACTCATTATATGTATTAAAAATGCCGAACAAGTGTGGGGTTGTGTGAACAAGCGAAATCCCTCCCAGTATCTTCAATGTGCCTGCTTCATGTCTGCCATCTCCAAAACCTGCATCTCCCCCGGCGAAAGTGGAAGACCAACAACTGAGGTATTTTCTTCAGAAGAATAAGATTACTTCAATTGATGCTTTCAAACGTGAACGTAACCTGCAGAAGCAGTACAAGAACTTTTATTATTTCAAGATCGAAAGAAAGGCTTGTTTGTGTGTTTGTTCATGAGAAACACACAAGGCTTGTTTCATTTTCAAAAACAAGCCCACTTTGTGTCCCCCACTAACGCTTAGTGCGTTCAAGAACGGCATTAGTGTACCACTGTTTAAGATACTTCATCCCAACAATGGTTTGAGATCGTATACGCAGTCCGACGAAACTGTGCGCTTGGCAATGAACTATGTATGACATCCCGTTTGACAAAACGATCCAAAATGTTGTCACTCTTCAAGCTCACACGTCAGCGTATGTCGACACCGAGAAGGAGAAGAAGTTGGTATTTTTGACGTCTGTTGGGACTTTCATCGCAGAAGCAGTTTTCCATGAATGATTATTGCTTTGCTCTTCAATCATACCCGAAGTGTAATTACTCGTATAAACAGCTCAGAGACTTTTTGGTGCTGCCATGCAAACGCAAGCTGCAGTACATCATTTCATCTATTGACAAGGACCAGGTGCTGAGAGAAACATTTGACAAAGTCCACACACTGCAACAGAAGAATGTGTTTCTCTTGGTAGATGAAGTACTGATTCGCCCAACTGTTTCAATTTCTAGTGGGTTGCTGAGTGGCATGGCCGAGAACATGAGTATTCTTAGTATTCTGACGACTACACTCACTCTATTTGCTGTCAACCCCTCAAATTTGCTGTCAATCCCTCAGAGAAAGACTAGCAGAAGAATGCAGTCCTTCAGACCTCTGTCAAGATGACCCGGTTGGCTGACTAATCGCTGCAGTTTGGTAGGTTTTTGCTTCTATGTCTGTTTGTTTATATGCGTGAATGTTTGTATATTTGGTTGTTTGCATTGGAAAAGGTTTAACTATAATCAATTTGTAAAGTCTAGAACTGCAACAACTCGGCTTTCTATAAAGTGGCCACTAAGCTCATACAATAATACATGTTAAGTCCGGTTAAAATTAGTACATATATCAGAGCATTACAGTTCTTTAAACCATTTAAAATTCACTGTAAAACCTTATTATCCCTTCTATTGCTTGAAAGAAGTAATTTTTGATCAATTTGTCGGATAGAAAATGTTATGTTACCAAGAATGCAATGGCCTCCGCTACCGTAGTCAGCTACATGGCGATGCACGTTCTGGTTATAGTAATCCTTGATTCGTGCGTAAGCTGGTGAGCAGCGTTCAGGTG
The DNA here is from genome assembly GCA_006783055.1 of Trinorchestia longiramus. Lineage (NCBI taxonomy): Eukaryota > Metazoa > Arthropoda > Malacostraca > Amphipoda > Talitridae > Trinorchestia > Trinorchestia longiramus. Next base: position 157,005 of record VCRD01000344.1, on the reverse strand, counting down.
TTACTAACTACGCAGAGTTGAAGGGGTGGTTCAGGAGAATGGCACCGAAGTAAAATGCTTTACAAGGCGATTACTGCACTGTAGAGGTCGCTTGTACAGAGATAAACAGTCAATTTGAGAATGCGTTTACTGGAGTTGAGCTTGTAGCGCTGTCAACTCCTACAAATCCGTTATAAAGTACATAGTCGTGTGCTCACATCACGACATAGCGTATTCCGTCACGACGTAGTGTGTTCACACCACTACGTCGCGTGTTCACATCACGATGTTGCGTATTCACACCACTACGCCGCGTGTTCACACCACGACACGGGATGTTCACATCACGACGTTGCGTATTTACATCACGACGTTGTGTGTTCATCCCACGACCCGTGACATTCACGATCTCGTAGCCATGCTATGTAAACACTAGCCATGACTGTACAGGATGTCCCAAAAATAACGATACCCAATTTTCAAGGGCTGTAATTCAGAAACTATTAAACTTACAAAAAATTGGAAAGTCACATTTTGTTTTCTTATGCTTTGGTATCATTGATACGGCTTCAACTCGTAAGTTGAATTAGGCCTACGTATGAATGCGAAAGCGTGATTTTGAACTATTAAAATTTTTACCGATCGAAGAGCCTCCCCATTATGCAACTCAAAAGAACAAAGAACATTCATCGTTGAGAAGTATTTTCAAGCGAAAAGTTTCCAACAGGTCATTTAATCATTTCAAGAGCATTTTCCTGAAAGACAGTCTCCAACAAAGATGACTCTTTCGAGAAATGTTACTAGGTACAGAACCGAAGGAACAAGCCTGAATCTCAACAAAGGTTGATCAGGACGGAAAAGAACGGGGCGATCAGAAGAAAATGTTCGAATTGTTCAAGGAACACTTACAGAAAATCCGCAAATCTCTGCAAGAAAAAGTGGATTAGATGTTACTAAATCTACAGTCAACAGAATTATAACTTTGGATTTGAAGTGGCATTCTTGCAAGATGCATGTACAGAACTAACTCCTCGTTAACGATCTTCCTCGGCAGCTGAATTTTGTTCAATGATTTTGCAAAGAAATGTTCGGTTTGTGGACGACATATTGGTTGGCGATGAGGCCGCTTTTCATTTGAATGGCAAAGTAAATAATCACATCGTTCGCACATATGCACCGAATAACCAACCTCCTAATTTCAACTTTGACTTAAGAATTTCGAGAGAGAAAGTGTCTGTGTGGATGGGACTTTGTGGCAATGGACATGTCATCGGTCCTTATTTTTACAACAATAACTTAAAAGGAGTTGAATACCTTGATCCAATAAATAACAGATCGTTCCAAGACTTCGAGAAACACATGGAAACAGAATCAATCAAACCTGGTGGTTTCAGGACGGTGCTCCTGCGCATAGAACTGTTGCTGTAAGGGAAAAACTGAATGAGCTATTCGGCAATCGCATTATCGCCTTGAATCATCGTATCGAGTGGCCCCCACATCGCCTGAATTAATGCCGTGTGATTTTTTCTTTGGAGACATCTAAAAAGTAAGGTTTATAGCTCTCCACTGCGCGCTACCGACGAACTCAAGCAAAGAATTGAAAATGAGGCCAATTTGCTGCCAGGAGATGATGCTCTCGTTAGACGAGTGATGGCGGGAATGAGGAGGCGAATGCAACTGTGTATTGAGAGAAACGGAATACATACCGAAGGAAACGAACAATAGGAGAAACATTTCGAATGTTGTTTTACTTTATTGGCATTTCTCATTTATTAAACGGTTGAAAGTTACTATAAACATGGTTTTAATATCATAAAATTTGAAGTTTAACAAAAGTGTGCAAACAGGTTCTCAGTATCGGTCACTAAAAATACTGCTTACAGAAAACGGTTAGATCAATTCTTCTGAAATATTGTACAGAGATGTAACAAATGTTAAGAAATAAAATGTGACTTTCCAATTTTTGTAAGTTTAATAGTTTCTGAATTACACTCTTTGAAAATTGGGTATCGTTTTTTTGGTTCACGCTGTATAATACAATTTATGTACGAAAGATTGCGTCTTTATTTATTCAGAAAAAATTATACAACAAAAACAATGCAAAATGCGGCATAGAGTTAACTTAAAGCAAGGTTATGGTATATAATAAAGCCATCTTCCAATCTTAAATTCGATCATTGTTTAAATACTCGCTAATCCTGGCGCATTGTCCGATGTGGTAACCACTTGATCACAGGGATCTTTCGCTAATGCTGGACAAAGCTGCCAGAGCATTGATGACGTAGTTGTGAGGACATGACTCCTATGAATGTGCGTGATACCGGCGGCTGTTATGAATTGTTCTCAGAAACCGAGCCTTAACTGTGCATCTCACATGTTGGAGTCTATGCATGATTCATAAGAATTAATTGAAATGGAAATTTAAAGCTCAAAGGAGAAATGATTATTTCTCGGGGAAAACGATGTGTAGGTACGCTAACTTAAATAAAATACACATAATTAGTATGTTAGCCAAGAGGCAATGATTTATAAAGAACTTACTATCAACTATGTACTGGGTGAACAGCTTGATATCTTCAATTCCAAACAACTACCTCTTATGAGAATACGGCAGCAGATTTAACAATAAATTAATATAACTTCTCTTGACGACTATTTTTAGAAGAAAAATAAATGAATTAACAGTTTGGTCAGGATCGAATGGCTGTCAAATAACAATTGAAATTTAGCACATTAAGTACATTTATGCATACAGTCGAACTGTCATGTCTTTTAATTTCGAATTTTAAATTATCGCGGGCGTAGCTTGTCTGTATAACCCCACGATTCTCTGTGGGATCACGGTTATCAACAACCTATTAAAATATGTGTACGGTTATCCATATCCCACATAAATTGTATGAATAGAGAACAAATCTGATGTGAAGTTAAAGATTAAAAGCAGACCTGCAAAATTTATCGAGGTTAAGAAAGAGCTATTCGAAAATATAAATATATAAACCTACTGGATTCTCTATAAACAACGGCGCTTTAAAAGTTATTGTAAGAGACCTTGTTTATTTAATTTTTTATAATGAAAACAATTTCTACAATAATATTTACATTTCATCATGCTTCGCAACGACTCCTTTCTTCAATGAATTGTAAACTTCTGAGATTTTTTCAAATATTTTCATCATTTCTTGCGTAGAAAACAAGTGTTTTGAAATTCAGTTTCATTTATGTACTTACAGCCGCAGTGTCTCATTCAGGACAAGAAGTCCTGAATAAAGTATCGTCCATCTATAAAAACCATTTAATATACTGTATGTCTATCAAATAACAGCAGTATACATTCAAACAATAATAAGCTCTTCTGTATATATTCATTCTACACTAAACCTTACGATCATTGTCCCAATGTTTTTTTCAATTTATCACTCACAAAGAATAACTCTTAAAATACTTACGCAACTATAGTAGCTATCTCAATGTATTCAATATAGGTCAATTTTTGACCCAAAGTGAAAAATCTCATAGAAACACTCGAACTACAATTTGCAGCGACAAAATTAATGTATCATTGAGAGAAGTATTTCTAGCAGTCACAACTGCTTCTTGGAAAACTAACAGCAGCTGCAAAAATTTGTTAAAAAAGGATTTTTTTGGCAGTTCAACAAAAAGTAATTCTATACTTGGACATCATATGACAAAAATTATTCTGGAAGGCTAGCAGCACATAAACTTCCTGCTCCTATAGTTAACATTTTGCCGCAGCAGCAAAACAAAGACTGTTCAAAATTTAAAATAGATTCTTCTTTTGAACATAGGTTTAAAAACTGTAGTTTGCTACGAGTTACAAATATCAGCTAAAACTGTTAGCCTCGATTCAAATTTTAGCTGAATTTGTGTCAGTAGGCTCTCTTTTAGAATTATTTGTGTTACTATACCTGAAGATTTGCATACAATTTATTTTTCGCTGAAATATAACTTGATGTTGAAGTTCTATTGAAAACTAGAAAGTAGTCTAACTTATTTATGCAACTTATGACACTGTTACTGCCCGAAGTTAGCATAATACTAATTTATCTTTCAAAACCTATAGCGTAGGGCTATGAATAATCTCTGAAAATCGACTGATATTTCCAGGAAAACCCTGACTTCGGAAAATTTGCGCAGTGGCAACTACCAGCAAACGGATGCAGTCTTTCAGAGGTCTCATAGGACATCGTTTGGCACAGAGAGGAGACAAATTTATCGTCTGCCAATATTTATTTTCCTCCCTATGGTAAAATAATCCGGCCTGCGACCCATGAAATTTGAACAGGAGTGGCTTTGCCTCTCGGGTTAGCGAAGTTGCAGCGCAAATCGTAGGGCTCTCGCATGAAAAGTCAGTCCATCATTCAAGGATGGACCGAAATTTCCCAGTAAAAGCCAGAATTATGACAATAAATAGTTCATATGATCTCACTGTTTCACACGAAAATTTTCCTAAGATGAATGTTCAGCTACCATTAGTTCCGGGAAACATATCATTTACCATGAAATAACTAAATGGAAGTTACTAGTACTGAGAAAAGCTGAATGGCCAGCAGTAGCTCGTCTCTGAGTAAATGTTTCATAGTTCTCAGTAAACTGACACTAACATCCGTCACTGGCTGCATTAGTGAGGTGGTGTGAATGGCGTGTGTCGTTAAGAGACGTCTTGCTGACCGTCATTCGACGGAGAGCCGCCCATCTGTGAGAGCAAGAGGCCATTCCAACGTCATGAAAAACGGAACATAGCAGGCGAGGACGGTGACCGTGTCTCTGTATATGTACATACAAAATAAACTTGGAATTTTGTGTTTTTAATTGTAATTTTAGTTACACAAAGAAATAAAAATATTTTGCACCTCAATTGTGTGAAATGTTCGGGTTGTTAGCAGCAAGACTGGAATATTCCGTTGACTATAGAAATATAACTCAAACAAAATTTCTAAAGTCTAGACATGAAAACATTTAGGCAGCAGTTCTCCACTAAACTTGAAAGCACAATTACATTCCTACATACCTTAAAACAGGCTCACCACAAACCCAAGGTGTACGACTAGGGCCTACGTTTCTGCATCATGACGCCGATGAACCCGCACTCGTTCAGCAGGTTATGCTCATTTCGAGGCACTTCCGAGAAAATCCAGCCTAGGAACGACACCTCCAGCTTCTAAGACTCCCACGACGGCCATGAAAGAATATCAGCCCGCGGTTAAGATGACTCCCAATGTAGCTGAAATTGTGGCATGGGACGGGGCACGGTTTACGACACTTATGAACCAGCGAAGCTCGGGACGGTGTGTTCTCTTCTAAGTCAAATTGAAAATATGAATCTCAGGTGCAAGACAAAAAGATTATAGGTGAAAGCTCAATTTCTCTGACTGCAGTTACATAGACATATGCAAGACCGTTGGGATCCGTAAGTCATTAATAATATTTTCTTTTTAGATTTCTGTACAATATCTCAACAATGTGCAACGTATTGAGAGACTGATAAACATATTTCATCCATATTTTCAAAGTTGTCTTCATGACTAAATATGAAAAACTATTACATAAGAGTAATAAATCATAGTCACTTTCTGTAGCAATGGTCTCTTATTTTTGTTATACGAGTATATTTCAAAGAATATCACCTTAAAACTTTATTGCAATGATACAAGGTTATTATAATATGATTTTTTTCATGAATTATCGGCATAAAAATCGGATTTTTATTCCAGTATACCATTTTCAAAAGTGTTTACTCATCTACGCACAGATTATTAAATAAAGTAGACAAAAATCGTCAATCATCCAACATTCGTTCCAAAAGGATTTCTAAAACGCTACTAGCCTCGGATGCTGTAGGTATTTTTAAGAGTCTCCCAAAGTCCCTTCTTTTCAACCTATGAAGAAAATTTATCAAAAGTATTTGCAGTATTTCATGTCCCAGAAGTGCCTAATAGATATGATATTAAAATAAAGTACAAGCCTCGAAGCCACTCTCACGAAGTATCGCTTTTTTGCACACGTTAATAAAGAAAACAGGTCGGTCCCTTCAGTTGCGAGTCAGAATGCGGTTCATTTGCAGTATTTCATGTCTTGACACACAGCTCCGGATAAGTGCTTCTCTTTTGAAATTGGAAGTTCGTGTTCCGTACGAATAATAATGATTCAATCTTTGGGGCCCATTTGTTTGAATTACTTCACACGATTCTAACATAAATTGTTTTTTAAACTGATTATCAACACTATGAAATATTTTCGTAAATTCTCCAACTAAACGTTTCAAACAACTATGCTGATAAATTGGAGAGCTCTCCAGATAATATGTTAACTAAAATTGAGTGCCCTCTCTAGTCATTGTTCACACAGGTAATAATACAAAATTTTGGTCCGTAACCTAAAAATCATATTTTTTTCTAAAATTGAAACAAAGATATTGGATTCAATTTTTCATTGACCATCTGAATGCATTACTACACACACATGACTTGACGGTATATAACAATTATTTATGCAACAGATTAAGCTCCTTTTATTTATTATACATACTAAACCATAAGTCAAAATATGTTTTACGCAGGGAGCATCTTAGCTTTGACTTTTAACGCGAAATCAGCTAAATGAATATACATGGGAATATACGAGTACATGTGACTGATTCAGTAAACAGCTAAAACTTTGATACAGATTACAAGAATAGAATATGGCAACATGGACTAGCTGTTTGGTCCATTCTTAGAGTGCTACCCAAGTCCCATACTAGCGGTTTTGTTCCGTAACCTCGATCAGGAGAGAAGACGTTTGATGTGAGGTGTGCACTAAATAAAAAAAAGCTTTTCAGGTCTTTCACTTCCGTAGTAGAAATTCAAATGGATATAATATGGTCTGTTATTGGATGTCCACAGTGGAAATACATTAGTCGGGTCAGGATTGTTGGAATAAATTATTTCAATACGGGTTCAAAATTTAAAAAAGGACAATAAATTAGTTCATTCATTTCTTGTGCAAGTTGACTGTACAAGTTCCAGGCTGTACTCATGTGTGTCACTTATAAATTCAGTTTCACAACTGGTTCCATCATCCGTTCTGCAGCACTATAACCAAAGTACTCGTAAGCTTGCTAATTCTATTTTATATGAGAAGTCGTAGGTAAAAAAAATTAATTAATACACGAATACTCTTGACAGCAAACGTAATTAGTTCACCATACCAAATTAGCAGAGAAAGGGGATATGCGACGGTGGCAAAATTAGTGTTTGACAAGAATTACGACACATTAACGGTTGAACTCCGCTATTATTACGGCATTTATGGAAACACTTATTGGGGAATCACGTTTCCAAGAAGTTCATGAGCATTAAAGCTGTAACACTCATACGCATGCAACAGTCGAGACTGTAAAAAGTGTTCGTTAGTTATGCTAGGACACTTCCTATAAAAGAGATCATTGTCTCAACAGTTGGCAATGGCGGTAGAAAAAAGAAGTTTTTAGCTTCACGACTCTTCCAAGTCAAGTTTATTTTGACACTTCGCAATTCGAGCAGCAGCAGCCCCTGACCAACTTGTAATGAACGACTCTCGGGAACCAAGAGTTTTGCCGCAGTCTTGCAAAGCCACTCAGGCTCGAGGTCGTATTTTTCTCCGCATGTATAGAGAAGAGGGAGAAATTTTTGCTCTTTTAGGAAACTAAATACAGAACAAGCCTTGTAGTTCACTTTACATACACTTTTTACACGGTTTACTTACAATGAGATATGTTCTGTTTGATTCTCTTGGCAAATGCAGAAACCATCAAAAGAATGTTTATTTAATAAGACATTTGCATGCTAACTATGCCCGCTACGCAGCTCGCATTCCCGTTTAAAGATTATGTTTGTATTTCCTTCTATTAATTAAGGGAAGAAATAACGTTTGCGCACTGATTCTGCAGTTTCTACTTATTACTTTACTGTGACGATCTTATTTTGAACGATATAAAAATGACAGAGTCGAATATATTTGAATGAAAAATAGAGATAACACTCAACACAAACGAATTTTTTGGTCAGAAGGAAGCACAATAAATAAATTAACGATTAGAAATTTATTCAATTCATGTGCTTTTTAAAGATGTATTGTAAACGTCATTGACACTTCAGATAGTCATCATGGCGGTAAATACATTCAATGACCATAGTAAAAGTGCAAACATGCTGCTAGGCAGCGCTTATTCATAGCAACCTAAAGTGGTGAACTCGAATTGTGTGCTGTTGAATTTTACACAAACGTGTGATGTACGCAAACGTTAGCCAACAAAGTTAAAAATTTCAACTCCCCAAGACACAACGAGTATGCGCACATGCCGTCGCTGTAACCTGCAAACGTTCATTCGATGTGGCACGAACTTTTAACGTGAGTGGTCGCGATCGTTTTTGTAACAAGCCAAGAGAAGAAGTCAAAAATCTAGTCGTAAACTCTGCACTAAATGACTTGCTGGTGACAGAAAGAATGAAGACAAGAACTGGTCGACTCGAATGGGAAGTTTCTTCGAGTTAGTTTCACGACTTTTTCATGGGCACCTTCCTGATGACGCGTGGTCAGCACATGGCAACAAACCTCAGAAGAAGTTGAATCAAAATACTCTGCTTTAGAACTCTCATAAACGACTACCAGTCTCGTAAAGATAAAAACCCACCCCCATTACGTGTAGTTGTAAGAGCAGAAACTCAGTGAATGAAAATAAAGCTCAAAAAGTTACAAAATTTACAACTGAACTGAACTAATGAGTTGCTCTTAAATAATGACGACTGTTGTGATACACAGACTTAAAACTAAAGACTGTACCACCAAAGACCCTATCTTTCATTCGAGGATAGATCTCATTACGCAAGGCTTCGTGCGTTGGTGGACACCTCGGTAAACTCATCAGTCGCAGAAGCAGCCATTTGATGGCCCTGCTCCAGTCACCGTTGGTGGGTAATTACGGCGACAAACCAGCGTCCATTTGGGGCACATGAGACTCGTGGCCTGGAAATGAAACCCGAGGAAATTCCTCGAAAGAAGAACGACTTGGTAATTGTAGGCACCCGGAACCTCCTCAGCAGGGCCTATCTTCGTGGAATTCGGTTCCTAAGGAGGCAGACTTATGTTTTTAATTTAGGTTCAAGTTCACAAGATGTTCATTTTTACGCACGACGCGCTCAGATTAAAGCCTCAGAAGTTTCCCAGTGAAGTGAAATGAGTGTCATTATAGTTATGTGAAAGCTGGTCAAGTTGGTCCATCACAATATTGTATACATTTTCCGTACATAAACAAACGAGTCTTTCCACGATAAAACGCTAATAGAAATTACTTATAAGAATATAAGAAAAGCTTATAAAACTATCCTTCACATGTCGAAAATTCATGCAAAAAACATCGAAACGGGTTTGTTTATTGTATACATCAATTGTGTGGCATGAAAACAATAAATTTGCATTTTTAAATAATGAAAGTATTTGCCAGTTCAGAGAGACGAATTCACGGACAGATCACATATTTTATAGTACAGTTGTAGTGCAAGCTTACATCTCAGCCAAGGCAAGACAAATAAAGTAAGAATAATAAAGCGATGAAAGTAAATCAGCCAAAAACTAAAACCGCGACGAAATAAAGTGGAAGAATCAATTATATATTGTAAAAAACGACAGACTGTGGGAAATTCTATCTAAATGCTCTCGCCGTTTTAGAATAGAATAGAATGAGGAGATAGGAACGAGCCTTTCGCCCCATTCTTGGGTTGGTACCTAAGTCCCATGCCGTAATTCTAGCCAAGCGATGGCCATACACAAACTGACCACCGCGGCAGCGGACCTCGAACCCGGGTCTTCTCGCATCGCCAGTTTTACTTCGTACTAGAACCTCCCGCAGAGTCGAGTGGTCGTTTTGCATCTTCCTTTTGTTTTTGTTGCTTCGTTGGAGCTGGAGGAAAGCATGATGGTAAGCATTTCGTTTGTTTCACAAAAGGTAATTGATAAAGCTGCCTGCATTGACGAGTGGTGTTTGTTCCTGTATCTAAAACTAATTTAACGGAGGCATCACCGTTTAATGAGACGTGCTTGCGTCTTAAACTGTATCGGATACTATTAAGTAATTCCGAGCTTTTTGCTGCTACTGTGCTTCTTACTGTGTTTAATTGGCACACCCGGGTCTACTATCACGATTTTGATTTCGGGATTTATATTTAAGATCTAAGTATGTTTGAAATTGAAATTAGGCAAAAAATTTTAAAAATAAATGGGATGAGGCCTAAAGTAACTACATAATTGAAAGTCACTGCTCAAAAAATAAAACTGCTCAATACTACGGCATTAAAAATACAATCCCTATGAAATGTCACGCTTCTACATTTTTAAGATGAATACCTCTCTCCTCTCAAGCTTTTACGTAGCGTTGAAATTAAATTATTCTGAGCCTATGATTTTCAAACAATTTAAACCATCAAATTTCCTCACTGTTCTTTTCGTAAACACTCATCTACTGTTTTTCTCTATGTACATCTCCTTTACCCCTTATATTGTTTTACTTTGACCCCCTGCTTGTGCTAATGAACTTTGGTAAACGATCATAGTTCTTGCATTATATTTATTTTAGTCTTATTCCTGTTGCTTATATTTTCTCTGGTTTCGGTTGCCCTGTCACTGATTGCTTTTCGCTCTTCCAGTATAATCTCCAGTTGGGGTTGTCTCACTGCTGCTCTAACATCTGCATGGCACTTGCTGACCACCCCTGAAGTTTAAACCTGCGTTTTGGTGTCCTCTACGACGTGGTGTTGACATCGTAGAGGGCACCAAATGGTGTCAGGTTGTACAATAATCAACAATGGTCTCATATTCCATATCGTATCTCTACAAAGTGCCGTACTTCTATTCCATTCATTGTGTTTTTTTTTGCAGATTGACAGCGTCTTGTTTCGCCAATTGTGTCCAGCTTCACGCCTTTCTTGTGACATAAAATCAAATAAATGAGAAGGGGCCAAACTGCACTCGTTTTCTGCGAGCTCCATCCTTGTGACGCAACTTACATCTAGCGAGTGTCTTCTGAGCACTCGTCATACACTCAATATAATTGATAATATTCACTCGTAGTTGCAGTCAAATTTAATATAATAAATAAGATTTTAAAAGAATTAAAACTAAGGTTTCTAAAGGAATGTCAATATTTTTTTACCAAGTACAAAGCAAACCTTTTTAGTCTTTGACTTTATAATTAAAAAACTACGTTGCGTGAGAAAATCTTCGAAGACTAAAAATAAAATCAGGTAATTTTGACTTTGTCTGCGAGGGGAAATTGAAAACTTGCTGAAGGCATTCTGTTAGGAATCCGAAGAGAAATCTATGGATGCAGAGAAACATACATCACGTAAAAACAAGAATACAATATTGCCAAAATACTTGAAAAAGTACAACATTATTACAACACATCAGGTTTCCAGCTCTCGATGAAACACTAAAAACGAAAATGAATGATGAACACCGAAAAGCTGATGCACAATTTTATGAAACCATTATTCCTAGAAAAAAGTAGTAAGTATCAAACGTGGTTATTACGAATTGTTACATTTCACTAAATTCCATTTACACAGCACTTTAAACACAGTAAAATTACGGTAGCCCTTTCACTGCAAAAGAATAAACATCCAGTATTTTCCAGTATTGAAAATTCGAGTAATCCTCAATTGAATTTTAAGCAAAAAGAATACCAATGACCTCAAACATCTGGTGGGCACACGGAAGTCCCTCGTAGTCCTCGCATCACTGACAAGCCAGCGTTCTTTTAGGAGCCAATCTTGCGTAACATATTTACCATGGTCATTAACAGTCATAATTTCTGCTTAATAATGAGCAAAATTCAAAGGAAAAATCAGACTTATTTTTCGCGATATTCAGAGCAAGAAAATGTGAAACAAGGCGAAAAATTTCATTGGCAGCAATTTCTGCAAATGATCAAATAAAAATGATATATTAATTAACGAATTGATTATTCTCTCTTATTTATAAATGAATATAAAATGCACTTTGGTTCCACATGAAAACGTGTACATCGAATTTCAAACAGTTTTTGACCAAAAGAGTTTCGTTCATAAACCGCACCTTGAGATTTTAGTTTGCTTGTTTGGCTGTTCAAGGGGACGACTAAAACTCGAGAAAATCATTAGAGTTTAGCAATTAGTGCGAGTAAAGTAGGCGTCAAATTACCACAAACTTCTTATAAAAGAAACTCAGGCACGTGCTTCCCTAGGTCCAATAACACGCTATTGAAATGAAGAACTTCAAGTTAGGAGTTTTATGGAAAGTTTTCATGGTGGAACTTGGGAGTTCTTTATTATGTTTTACAAACGAACCAAAGAGATTTGAAAATACTTACCATTTTAACAGAAATTTTCTTTGCTGAACAAGGGATTAATGACCGCGTGATGAGGAGCAGTGCAATGCCTCTTAAAGCAAACATTTCAACACCCACTCCAGTTGACAGACGAGGGAATAAAGCGTGAAGGTGATGAGGTAACAAAACGTGAAGGTGATGAGGGAACAAAGA
>VCRD01000344.1:120885-137376 GCA_006783055.1 Trinorchestia longiramus | reverse complement strand
TGGATCACTTGTTTCATCGTGAATCACTACGCGTTGAGTTCGACCTGTGAGCCAGTTTCGTATCCATCGGGAGTAGTTGCCTCGTCAATGTCCCATCAATATTCCTGTAATTCCTCTGAAATGCAGTAACCGAACAATTACACCAGAAGTAAAGTTTCACTATTTTTGCTCGTTGTTCCATTGTGTAGCGATTCATTTTGGGGGGTCAATTTTATGAATTTTTTAGGCAATATGTTGTGATTGTCGGTAGACTTGATACATTGATAGAAAACTTTGAAATCTCCTCATTCATTCTGAATCAACCAAATCTCTTTACCATTTGTAGTTTTATAGCTATAATAGTTTTAAAAAGATACCTTACTTATAGACCACTTTGTATATTGTTAGATTAACGTGTATGGACCATGCGTAAAGCCAAAACGTAAGTTTATACACGACCACGCTCTATTAATCATCCGCTAATCCATAATTAATTGCTCACGTGAAGCGGTCTCATCAACCGGATGACGTGCAGAGCCGCTGTACACGTACCTATGTGCTAGAGAAACATCTTAGCGTAAGTGACCATTCTTCCGATTTTTTTATAACTCTGAAACCATAGCTAAGCACCTACCCATTATTACGATATACAGTTTTTCGCAACAAGGCTAAATTGTAACTAAAATATGTCATGTAGCTGGTAATCTTTTCTGTCATTTTACATGAGCATACATACACGTTGGACATACACGAAATTCCAAAAAATACGCAGAGTTAGAACAACATCATTCTGAATGTTGCATTTAATTCAGCATCACAACAACCTTACTATCCGAAAAAATGTAGCGGGTGTGTGCTGGTTCGTGTACACTCGACTTTTGCAGGATCACAAACCGCACCAACATCAGGAAGGTGCGTCAGTGACGAGCAAAAAGCACCTGCTGTGGGCAACGGAACTGTCACGCCACGAGACAGGCGTAATTGTGTTGCGGGAGGCAAGGCCACGACCTCGGCATTTCCCACACGAGCAGTGACCTTAGCTCCTAGTTATGAACTGCAAAATATTGATCCACTGGCTTCTCGGACACAGGTATCGATTTCTACTATAGACCAATCGAAATATGTATTATCAAATTAAAAGACGCTTAAAATTTGAAACAACTTTCTTTTAAGTTTAAAATTACTATGTTTGTTGCATATCTTAAGTACAAAAATCAGAGATTGTGAAAAAAGGGCGCAATTCATAACTAAGAAGTGGATTGGTTCATAAAATGTAATTTTACTATATGAAAATTGTTATCATCGACTTTGATAATGGCAGGCAGACGAGAAAATAGTCTAATACAGAGAGTAGTTGGCTAGAAAATACATATTATGAAAAACGCGTTTCAAAACATACAATCATGAAACATAAAACTACACTGAACATGAAAATATGAATGTTCTCATTTAAGATTTATTATACCATAAGACTCATCACATAAACCAACTAACTCGTCTTGCAAAAATTCATGCTCATGAACTTTCACCATAATATGAAAATCGATAATATTATACTTCTCCTTTCAGTGGGTTTATAGAGCTGAAAAATGTTTGAACTTTGTATGAGACAAAGCAGTCTTTGAAATATTTTCTTAATATTGTGGTTCACTATCAACGTAGCGGGCAGTAATAATAATTTAGAAATACTAGCTCAATTTCGTGAGTAAAAAGCTCTGAATCTTTGACCTATATTCAACCACTTATTTCGTGTCAAAGAACATTGGTCATCAAAGCATCGTTCACTGCGAGCCCACAGGGAACCATCTCTCCATAAAGCGATAAATGGTAAAAGTCACTGCCTCTATTAACATGTTATACTCCATTACGTGACGCCGTGTTGCTCTCAAGCCCAGTTTGATGGAAATATTTTGTTTTACCTTTGAATAATTTGCAACGTGATGATTGTGTTACCTCAGCAAATCCTGTTATACAGCTTACATTTATGTTGAATACATAAAAAGAATTCCAAACTTGAAATATTATTAAATGTAAGCTCTCAGTACAGTTTCTACTGCATGAAAACGATTATCACAACGAAACTTAGGGATTCAATTTAATATTACGATATGGGTGCAAAATGTCAGTATCTTAGCTGGCTTAACCCGCCGAAACAAGCAGATATAAAGACCGTAAGGATTCAGAAGAGACATGAAAGTGAATTGAAGAAAGAAATTAAAGCGAAAATACTAGTAGAAAATGTGGGTTACACGTTACGCCAGCCATCTTCAAGAGAACAGAAGCGAGGTAAAAGTATTATACGGCCAAACCATTAGGCTCTCAACAAACATTGCTATTTCAACACTTACAATGCGCATATAGTAACGGGAACGAGCAAGCCGAGTGCTAAATTTTTGGTTGTTTCCAAAGTGACATGCCATCAGATACCAATCACGCACAGGCACCAGCATGGAAGGAGAGTAAGGCGGAAGGAGAGAGAGAGTAACTGTCACACTTACAGTCATCATTCTTCACATACATCTTTAAATTAGTTTTAACACAAGATAACGGCCGTTTTTCCGGTGCAGAATAGAATATAACAGAATAGAATAAGGCAATAGGAAAGAGCCATTCTTGGGTTGCTTCCAAAGTTCCATTACGTCTAAACTGAAGACATCACTCATGCACTTACACCTCAATCATGCAAGCCGTTTCAGCCACGTACACGCACTTTACTCACGCACAGGCATTTCAGTCATGCACATGTACAGCAATCATACACAGGCCTCAAGAGTTAGCGATATGAAATCAGCACATTACAATACTAGGGATTCCTCATCCAATATTTGTCGAGATGATTTTTGAACGTGTTCACAGTGCCAGCTGTTAACAGTGTACTTTGGAAGGCTGGGGAATTCTCAACTAGTGTCGGTTAAGGCAATTTATGGATATCTTAACGGTGCCGGCAGAGATGATATTATACGTCATAGCCATTTTGGCCGTGAGTCACTGAAGATACCACTGAGGAGCACTTATTTTTTAAGGTACACGAACAGAAACAGCACTAACAAGAAACCAAAAATCTCACGTATCCCATGAGGAACGTGACCGCGTCCATCAGCCTTCCATTATGTAGCTCTAATTCCAAGTTCAATGACAATGGCCTAGATAGTTGACAAGGTAGTATCAGGGAGACAATAAGAAATACTAGCACAGCAGGGCATTGCAACAACACGATGACGAACACGACACAAGAGAATGTTCATTACGAAATTCAACTTGCAGTGCGTACGTTATTTGGATAGAACATGGATAGAGAGCGTAAATCCCAGTCACTTTATTGAAACCTTTTCATTCTATTTGAACTTTTTAATGTATCAGAAACCCCAAGTGAACTAAAAAAATCACCGAGTCTTTAACGTCAAAAAAATGACCAATTACCACGGACTACTATAAACAGGACGTGCACCGCCATGTAGCTGACTACGGTAGCGGAGGCCATTGCATTCTTAGTAAAATAACATTTTCTATCGGGCAAATTGATCAAAAATTACTTCTTTAAAGCAATAGAAGGGATAATAAGATTTTACAGTGAATTTTACATGGTTTGAAGCACTGTAATGCTTTGAAATACCAATTTTAACCAGACTTAACATGTATTATTGTATGAGCTTAGTGGCCACTTTATAAAAAGCCGAGTTGCTGCAGTTTTAGACTTTACAAATTGATTATAGTTAAAACTTTTCCAATGCAAGCAACCAAACATACAAACATTCACGCATATAAACAAACAGACATAGAAGCAAAAACCTACCAAACTGCAGCAATTAGTCAGCCAACCGGGCCTTCTTTACAAAAGTCTGAAGAAGGACTAGCTTCTTCTGCTGGTCTTTCTCTAGATTGTGGAGTCCATTCAATAGAACATTTGCCAGACGACGGAATATCTTGGGACAGTCAATGTCAATTTTACTGAAATCACCAGACTAAGTCCTTTGTGCAGCGACTTTATCATGACACACAGCATAGAAGTGGCCTTGCAGTCTCGGTTATTCTCGGCCATGCCACTCAGCACCCCACCAGAAAATTAAACAGTTGGGCGAATCTGTACTTCATCTACCAAGAGAAACACATTATTCTGCTACAGTGTCTGGACTTTGTCAAATGTTTCCCTCAGCACCTGGTCCTTGTCAATAGATGAAGTGATGTACTGCAGCTTGCGTTTGCATGGCAGCACCAAAAAGTCTCTGAGCTGTTCATAATTACACTTTGGGTAGAATTGAAGAGCAAAACAATAATCATTCATGGAAAACTGCTTCTGTAATAAAAGTTCCAACTGATATGTCAAAAATATCAACTTTTTCTCCTTCTCGGTGTCGACACAGGCTAATGTGTGAGCTTGAAGAAGAGTGACAACATTTTGGATCGTTTTGTCAAACGGGATGTCATAGTGCATTGCCAAGCGCACAGTTTCGTCGAACTAAGTATACAATCTCAAACCATTGTTGGGATAAAGTGTCTTAAACAGTGGTACTCTAATGCCGTTCTTGAACGTACTGAGCGTTAGTGGGGAACACAAAGTGGGCTTGTTTTCGACAATCACAGACAGGCTGCATTCACTGAAGTTGTGGGTCATGAACAAATACACAAGCCTTTCTTTCGATCTTGAAATAATCAAGTTCTTGTACTGCTTCTGCAGGTTACGTTCAGGTTTGAAAGCATCAAATGAAGTAATCTTATCCTTCTGAAGAAAATACCTCAGTTGTTGGTCTTCAACTTTCGCCGGGCGAGGTGCAGGTTTTGGAGATGGCAGACATGAAGCAGGCACATTGAAGATACTGGGAGGGATTTCAGGTCGTATAGAACCACCATGCAATTTGATCAAAGGTGGCTCAGCACCCCATTGTATCTTACATATGAAAAACTTGCCTGTTCGCTCCTGTTCTCCTTTTTGTAATTACCTCGAGAGTTCACAACCCCACACTTGTTCGGCATTTTCAATGCATATAATTAGCAATAAACTTTGTAGACAAACAGTATCCACTTAGATATACAGCAATGTGCCTCGAAACAAACAACAATGTCCGATTCAAACCGAGCGACAGACTACGACAATGTTTGCACTTTGACAGATGATGGCTAACTGAGCTCAGTGAACTGGCCTCCGCTACCGTAGTCAGCTGCATGGCTGTGCACGTCCTGTTTATAGTAGTCCTTACCAATTATATAAATCATTATAATAAGAATTCCATGTATTTTAAAAGTGGTATGCTTGGTATACATAAGTCAGTTGCTATAACTACGCTCCGTAACAGATCGAGGAAGTTTAGGACTGCATAACAGCGTTTTAAAAATAGGCAGCGTAACCTAAATCAGAGCAGCTCGCGATTTTCAGCGTACAAGAAAACTGTTATTTCTAAAACTATAAAACCATAATAACAAATAGTTCCTAAGCATGATGTTTTATACCTATCCTATTAACTTTGGTTATCAACGAACAGTTATTAGTCAAAGTAGAATACAAATGCAAGCGTTCGGATATACTTAACTGCCAGTAATGCGTGCGGATGTTATCACACACGAGCTTTACTCAAGTCGCACACCAGACAGCAGAAGTTGCTCTACCTGAGCCAAACTTTACCACTACACAAGTAAGTCCAAGCCGCTGATGAAACGAAGTTGATTAGTTTCATTATTTGAAACTAATCATTGATTATCATCATTAGGCACCTAAAAAAAGCAGCCAGTAAACTGACATTGTTTATTTGTAGAGACTAGCAAGTCGTAAGAAGGCAAGGGCACAATTTCACCCACGCTGCACAATTTATCACTTGAATCAGTAAAAAATTAAATAGTTCGATCAGTCAACATGGCCAAGTTTTCGTCAATGAGCGCCCAATTCGTTTGACCTACACTTGGCGTATACCGAAAACATTAATTTTCAGAAAAAACGAGATTAGCAGTTCGATACAAAACCCTGCTAGTGAAAAATTATTTTAGCATTCTACTGGTATTACAGTCTAAATGTTAATAACCCACACAATGTGCTCCATCAGGATAGTCAACCATTCCATAAGCACAGACACTTTGATCAGAACTTGAAAAAGTATGCCGAAGATCAGCAGCATTCTACATTAAGGTAAAATAAATAAGCAATCCAAAGAATACAAAACAAAGTATAAACAGTAATATCGCAAAAGGAATAACGTAAAATCAGATGCATAATTTTCAGTGATTTTCAGCGTCGTCTTAAATGCCTATATAATAAAATAGAATGATAAATTTTAACAAACAACAGTTCAAAAACCAAACCCAAACACGTCGTTTGTCCAAATACAAATCAATCGAAAGCACTGAAAACACTCAAATTTCGTCAGGAACATGCCATTACTAGAATCAGTGCTGATATCAATGCTTCATTCCGAAGCAATGTTCATTAATACCCTAAATTGGCTAACATTGACCCATCTGAAAATTACAAAGTTCAGATTATAGTGTCATTAAACAGAGCACTCGTCAAAAGCTAAGCTGGTCAGCTCATTAGGGAATCAATGAATTGAAGCTCATTAACAAGTAAAAACTACAAAACTGACTGAAGGGAAAGAGTCGGGAATTTGGAGATCAGCAGTACGAGAACACGATGCTTCGTTTACAATTGCGCAATCTTCCAAGTGAGAACTTAAAGCTGCTGATATTTCAATTGCCTAGGATACCACAAAGCTTTCGTTTCAAAATAATTTTTATTGAGAGACTTATAAGACGAAAACAATCGACATAAAAATACACAGCAAAATTGAAGTTTTTTGGCATATTTGCAGCCCATCCTTTACTAACTAGTAAGATTTATAAGAAACTAAGTGCAACACAACGATCAAAAAATCTTTAAATATAAGGTCCAAACAACGGGTTTGCGTTGTTTTACAGTAAAAATTGCGCCACAAACTCTGATTTTTACATTTTTGTAATGATCACAAAGCAGCTCCATTAAAATAATAAAATTAACTCAGAGTTAAAATTTCCCTTCCATGGAGTAGTTAGCAAGAAATACTAAAGCCGAAGAGTCACGAGCAAACATCAATTTAGTGATATGCATTGCTTCATTTATACACTTTTATTATGCATTATGCATTATATGCATAAATTATATGCATTTTTACCATCACATAAAAGCAAGTTTCTAAGTAGTTTTATTCTTTCGAATAGTTGTAACTTGTACCTACACTTGACTCGTACAATATTGGCTCTTAAAAACATCCATTGATAATGACAATAACATAATACTCGCAATTGCATGTTCAGTATTAAGAATCTCTTTCTATGGGTAGAAAAACTAGGCTCCAACCTAGGCCGGGTCTTGCGTTTTCAACCGAGGAGATGGCCAGTGGAAAGGGAAGTGCACTAAGACGAGGTAGAGCTTGCCACAAATGAATAGCCAAACCCATGGTGTTAGACTGTAAGTGCTTTAATAATTGCGTAAACGGTGTAACTCTCCTTTTTCGGCACTCTCCATCGAAGCGATAGTACAATGGAATATTATTGTATCATCATTTATAATTCCGGAAATTAAACTGATTCAAGTAACGTGGGTGCTCTTAGAGAAAGTGCAATAATTTCGAAATAAGTCATCAGAACGAAAGAAAAACAAGTAGAGATCTACATATTTTTCAGTCGATCAATCAATCGATCAGTAATGATCCGGAATAGGACAGCAAAAGAGAAGAAGCTGGTAATCAGTCTCTATTGAAACGACACTTGAGAAGCATTCAGATGGAGCGCCGGAGCTGCACAGGCTTCTTTGAAGTGGAGTCGCCTGGCGCCATGCAGAGTCATGTGTCTAGGAGTTAGTCTGCGATTAGAAAAACAAACTGGAAAAAATATGTGTTCGGTTAAGAAATATTAGGGGTACCAGAAAGTTCTGTCCTGATTTTTGTTAGGAATAATAATTGAAAGAAATATTACTGAAAAATCTTTATTGCTCAACAAAACAGTCATCATCATTAGATATAACCTTTGTCCATCTAATTGGAAGCTTTTTAAACCTCCTATCAAAAAATTAACATCTTTGGAAGAAATAAACCAATTAAACTCCGCTTCAACCTCGTGGACATTTGTGAATCTTTTTCTGCTGATGGAATGCTTTAAAGAACGAAATAAGTGAAAATCTGATAGAGCAAGGTCTGGCAAGAATAGTGCTTGAGGAAGAACTTCGTAACGTCAGGGCTTTATTTTCCTCGAGTTCGTTTGGCAAAATGGGGTCTAGCAATATCGTGTTGCAAAATGACTCCTTTACTGTTCACGAGAGCAGTATATTTTTTACGCAACGATGCATTTAGACGTTCGAGTTGCTGACATTAAAGGTCTGCAGTCACAGTTTTTCCTTGTTCCAATAACTCAAAGTTAAAGAAAAGAAAAGAGGACAGGACTTTCCGGTACCCCTAACTGTGAGAGAGTAGCTAGTCTTCATTTATTAAAAAGTGCTCAGTTAGCGTTTTAATGTTTGTGAAAAACTGTTTGTATTTTGAAGAATGGCAAGATTACAAGATAACAAAATAAATGCGCATAAGTTCAACGCAGGAAGAACTTGAAAAAAATATGATTACTTGGAGAACATAATGCAGCTGAAAGAATGAAATTGATAGAAACTGGTATTTAATGTAATTGCGACGTACACACAATTTTTTACGAACAAACCAAGCTTAGAGTCAAGTGTTTGCTCTGTTTCTGACGCGTTCAGATTCAAGCAACACGTGTTCCAGAAGCTAGTGTGCGTTATAACTTTTTCCTTATCCCTCCCCCTCCCAAATATTTAAAGATAAGAAATACATTCATAGCTCATAGAACATAAAAATGTTTGAACGGGAAAAGTATGTTGTAGGTACAGTGTTATAGCTTCCTAAGGATTTGGAATGTTTCAACGTAACGATATGGGCATATCGAAGAAGTACAAATTTTGTGAAAGAAATAATAATACTCGTTAAATTGATAACCCAGGGAAGAGACAATTTTTGCACGATCTACAATTCATTCATCGAAAAGAAGAAAAACATTTACAAATTTCAATTTGATGACATGAAAAACAATTACACCTGATTTTCACGGCTAGTAGAGTGATAATCATAGCTTCTCGAAAAAAAATAGTCGATCACGCACTTCAAGTGTATGTTTCACAAGGAAGGCATTATCTTCAATCCTTTTATAGAAACACAAACAAAAAAAATTATCTGAGCTACACGTAGTTTACGTATACGATGCATTCTTTGGTATATACTGTATAGTAGACACCCTGATGCACTATTGCAACTTTCTGCATTGCGTAAAGTAGGTGCAGGGATTTCTGATATCATAAAATTTTTTATGGCAGAGCAAATGCAAAATTATAACTAGAAGAGTTTTTCTTAATTAACAAATCACATTACACTTCCAAACTGCAAGCCTCTCCAAACCACTGAACTGTGAACCTACAAACTGCAAGCCTCGCCATACCTACTAACTTCAAGCTTCTCCATGCCTACTAACTACAAGCCTCTCTATACCTACTAACTGCAAGCCTCTCTATACCTACTAACTGCAAGCCTCTCTATACCTACTAACTGAAAACCTCTCCATGCCTACTAACTGCAAGCCTCTCTATACCTACTAACTGCAAGCATGTCTATACCTACTAACTGCAAGCCTCTCTATACCTACTAACTGCAAGCCTCTCTATACCTACTAACTGCAAGCCTCTCTATACCTACTAACTGCAAGCCTCTCTATACCTACTAACTGAAAGCCTCTCCATGCATACTAACTGCAAACCTTTCTATGCCTGTTAAATTCGAGCCTTTCCACTTTCACAAATGGAATCACTGACGCAACTTGAGGTAACTGAAAGAATAACAACGGTCACGTTATCAGGCCAGCTGTGATAAGGAAGCCCTCTACTCGAAGCGCACGAGAGGAAAGAACGTCGGTGACTTGGCATGACAAAGCGCTCTCCGTATGACGCAATATCACCTGATGTTCTCTCCGCTGGCTCAAGCACAAGAAAATTCTCAGACAATAATTAATCTGTTATAAGCCAGTCAATTGTAGATCAAAATTTTCCCTTAGTAGACTCACTGTTTTGAAAATAGAGAAAAACCTAAGCACAATCTGAACTCATCTTTGACTTGGTAGGTAAGAAATTATCTTATAATCTTTTAATATGAAGAACACATTTTAAAATCGCATCTTATATCCGACATTTAAGTGTTTTTCTCAGCAAGAATTTGACTCGAGCATGGGATAGTAAATGACTGATATAACCCTTAGTTAATAAGTTTATTAAATAACACTGGCATCTACTTTCAAGAAGTAATTGCTTCGGGCAAATTACAAATCTTTACTTGGTTTTCGGCTTGATGATCTTGAATCCAATGAGCTTCGTAACGTTTATTTATTCATTTGGCACATTTTATCTGAGAAAGCTAAAAATCCTTTGTACATAAGTAAACGTTTTATATAGAAGATTTTTCTACATTGTTTAAGCACAAATACTAAAATTTTAAACGAGAGAGAAAATCTCATTCCCAGGAGGTAGAAAGCTCTACCATTATCAAATTGTAGAAGTTAGCTGGAAATGAAATTCATTAGCAAATAAAGAGACTAATCACAGGAATATTGAAATTTTCCCCACAGAGCTAAATAATTATTCACAACAGGAAGTCGTTCTCTTAATATGATAATTTAAAGTGCTATTTACGATCAAACGAAGAAGCACGCATACGCTCAATTCTGATGGCGGAAAAACAGGCAAAAAATCGAGAAAGACGTGAGAGAACCGATAGGAACCTGCAATGACCTTGTGATGAAAAATAGTTCATCTTTGTAGCTTCAAGGCTGCCTATTTCTGCTGTACTCTGTGAGTTATCATTTTCCACTTGAAAACAATAAGGAAAATAAAGACAATATACGCCAATGCACACAACACGTTAGGCTCACATGTAACATGATGCTGGTAAGAATTAAATAATGAGACTATCAAATCGATAAAAAAATACCAAAACAACAGAAAACAGCAATGCATTGAGAGTAAACAACTTAACAATTAAAAACCCAGAACTGAAAGTCAATCACACAAAAACAGCAAAGGAGCCTGAGAACAAATGAGGATTATATGACGTCCCAGTCAAAAAATAAAACAATAACAACATTGAAAACTTAGACGTCAAATCCTCAAATTCGCGTGATTATTCGAACAAGGAAGCAGAAAGTGTCTATAAACAGTATTAACCATTAACTAGGAATGCCTTTATATATCAACTTCCTTAAAGTTCGTGCTATGACATCCATTAAGTATTGAGTACTACAGTTTTCATCATGAACAAAATAAGAAAACATGCATTTCAACCAACTGATTATAATCGTTATTGCGTGAATAATTTTTTAATCAAGAAAATTCACTCTGCATATCGAGTATCAGCATTACTCTTCCCAGCGTCAACATCTCTTAGCCGTAGCCAATGCAGCATCATATACCAGGACAGAATAGTGCCTGCAAGCGTGCATTCAGTTCTGGGTACGTGGGGCTTTAATTTTCAAGTTCACAACATCTTGTTTAGTTTAATTTTCAAACGATTTTAATGGACCAATTTGTAGTAGGTTTGGTAACAAGCTTGAATGTTTTGGTTGCTAAAGTACTTCTGCTATTAAATTACTTCACAATTATCTTACCATGACCTCACGTTTAGAGTTGCGTCACAATAATTTCGAGCCTATGGCGACATAGTGCCGTCAGTTAGCTCCATAGGTTCCCCCAAAACTCTACCGAGACAGAAAGGCTGGATCTCCTTCACTCGTTTCCAAAAGATAAATCGTGGAGAAGAAAGACTAATCGCCACGCACTCTTTCACAGCATCGAAATATTAATCTCTCTGTATTAACATTTGCAACTTGCTTGAGTTACAAATCAAAATTTGTCATTAAAATTTCATTTTTCAGATTTTCACTTAATTACACATAGGCTACAAAAAATTAATAGTACTCTGATGACATGCCTCTCGTGACAGGATGTCCATAAAAGAGGACATTAGTTATTTTTCTGAGCAGATTTAAGTGCTCTTTTCTACTTTACAACTCTACTACTTTATTACTCTACTCCTCTACTCTACTGCTCTACATACTACTCTACTACTACTTCACTATTCTGCTATCCACGGGCCGACCAGCTCAAAAAACGTTCGCTGTGTTAAAACTAGCTAAATAAAGTAGCTCTTTGCAACTGCAGTAGGAATTGATTCCTAATTAAATGTGAAAAATAGTACTTAGTCATATGAAACGTATCAACAACACCGACTGAAAGGGTTAAACTAAGCTACTCATGAAACCTTTAATGCACAAATAAAAAATACACGAAGCACTTTAAACAAACATGAAATCAGGTTTAATTATCAGTATGGCAGGAGTGGTGTGAATCAAATGAGTTATAGTTCATGTAACTACCCACATGTGGAATACAGGTAACTATTTCACAAGTTATTTCTAGCACGTAGAATAAGAAGAAATCAGGTCAGTAGATATCAATGGTTGACATATCTACATGCATTCGTTGAGATTAAATGCACAAAAATGCTAATTTAGGACTGACAAATAAAACGAGGAAAAACGCACAGCAAAAACAACTCTATTGAAGGAGCCGTCAAAGCAAATCGGGAGATATGAGAGAAAAATTATCGCGCCGAGCAAGTTTTTGTTCGTCTTAGTCAGCAAATCTAATGAGAAAACCCAGAGCAATGACCAGCCGGTTCGTAATTATCAGAACTACAGATTGCGGCTTAGCCTTTTGCGATTGTCTCACGAGACACGTTCACAACATTTCATATTACTTACATGATGACAATAGAAATAGCTACTCGATTCAAAAATAATTGGTCTTCTTACGTGTTCGAAATAAATGAAATTTCAAGCTAGAATGACTTAACAAGGAAGCACTTGTATAGGATGCATTAAATCCTAAAGGGATTTATTTGATTTTTTTTACAGTTACTCATTTCGTGGGACTCTAATTTTATCATATCCAAACTTAATTTAAATTTCAATGGTATTTTGGATGACCGTTTTAGTGCATTAGAATTGGTTGGTAGTTCTGTTCGCGACTACAAATGCGTACGATGATAGAGCATAACACAATTTTAGTATGTTTTGTTATCTTTTGAAGTATTTGTTAGTTTCAGTAGTTATCGTAAAATCTCATGGTAAGATTTTTAAAACAATCGTGGAAAATTTTTCGTAATGTTAGTTTTCATATAAATTTAAAATTAATTAAAATTTACATAAACCTAGGGATCAAGTCGATGCTGCTGTATGTTTATGTGAATCAGCTCTCATTTCTTGTTAATCTGAGTGATAAACATCACAAATTAGTATTGATTAACACAAGAAATAAGGATAGTTTAAATTCAAAATTAACAATTGTTATTTTTCGAAAGATTTACATACATTTTAATCTTTTCTGTTATTGTGCATCGTGCTATCCTTTCACATTTCAAGTACAAAGACATTGAATTCCCGTACGCAGAATATTAAACCGAAAGAATAGTCGTATTCAGAATATTCTGCCCCAGTCTGACGGGCTGATTCATACTGGTAGGAGATTAATAGGAGCCTTGATAGACCCGTGTCAATAAGCGACCGAGTGAAGATTGGCCTCATGTGTTCGTTATCACGAGCTGTAGAACTACAAGCGACAGACGCACACATGCCATAAAATAATAATATTCATATAAATATTGAATTATCAACAACACCTATAGGAGATTAATAAATGTAAAATATTAGCCTTTCGGTAAATCGAAATGTAGACGGGTTCATTCCCAGAAATTGTATGCGCCTTTTATAAAAAATGTTTTCACAGGAAATCGAGACTTACAATTGAAAATGAATTCTTATTCATAGAATTCGCTAAAAGACGTTGGTTAAACTGCCGTTAATCAAGCTTAAAATAATTTTATACTACCTTTCAATTTCATATCCACATGTCAGCCCCATTTGATACCTTCAACTACAAAATTATGAAGATAAACAACACATTTTCCGATAAAAACATGATGAAATTGAACGCGTTTTCCGTTGAGGCGATAAGAAGGTCGGTCATCAGAACGATAAGAGAGCCTCCGTTGAGACGGTCTGAGCCGATAAGAATACGAGGAAAGAAGGACTGAATGTGTGTTATCAGTGCACAGTCATGCGAGCGAAATATCCATGTAGCACTGAATGATCACAGCTCACTCATTTTGGCCAGACTTTTCCTCATTACACTAACAGGCGACGGATCACAGTACTTGCAACTTGAGCTAATTTCAATCTTGATCTTCTGCGAAACTAAACACAATAAAGCTCTAACTAGTCTAAATTTACATCGAAAACATTGCCCAGGGTTAATCACATTTTGTAAAAATTCAAATGGTAACTCGAGCTTTTCTTAAAATGCATGTATTTTACAGTTT
Source organism: Trinorchestia longiramus (assembly GCA_006783055.1). Classification (NCBI taxonomy): domain Eukaryota; kingdom Metazoa; phylum Arthropoda; class Malacostraca; order Amphipoda; family Talitridae; genus Trinorchestia; species Trinorchestia longiramus. The sequence goes on along the minus strand of VCRD01000344.1, from coordinate 122,956 downwards.
TTGCTTCCTTATTTAATCGGCCCAAAAAATAAAAAAGTCGCATTTTCGGATAATGAAAAAATGTTTTAAACATTGAAATGCATTTCAATTCTGTTCCTGAAACGTCCCTTTCTTATAGTGGAGACGCCTAATTCTCCCAGTAGCAATACGGGCAAAGCTAGTCATTCTTTCACATCAGCATTGATGACTGATGGCAGAAAGCTTTGCGTTACCGAAAGATCTATGGGAATATAGTTAAAACAGTACAGTAACGACCAAAATATAAAACACAAATAGCAATCTTTCATCGCAAGAAAATACAAAAGGTAAGACGTTTCCGTTTTATCCATGAGCAAATACCACTTTTAGAAGAGGCCTATACAATTTTTAAATAAATTCCTCTATGTAATACTCAAATATTACCGATCTAGAAAATGAATCCGAACTCTCACAGTTTACGGCGTTCAAAAGTTGAGAAACGTTTATTAAAACTTAGCTGCATGAGCGGCAACTTCATAACAGGAAAAACTAGCATTTATAAAAAATTATCATCTCTGACAACCCTTACTGTACCTCAGTGAAACTAAAATTCTTCAACAGAAAAAAGTAGATACCTCTTTAATTTCATACTGCTTAAACACTGCTAATTCCTAGAATGACGTAAAACGGCAACGTGTTGCTCACATATGTTACATCTGTGTATGGACAAGATGGTGAGTACTTACCTTATGTACTCTTTCCATAATAAATTTTAAGATAACAATCGTAGTGACATTCTCTGAAAATCTCCTCGTCACGGCATCTCAGTCAGAGTAACTCATTCAGAAAGTATATTTTCATCTAGCTGAGTTATATTTTTCATCTACTTATTCTCATAGTCACGGATTCACTCATTGACTATATTTCTCATGTACTAACTTGTGTTAATTATGTTTTGCATGTTCTAATTCTTATCTACCTATACAATCGACTATGCATCTCCATATTTCTCTCTCTCTCTTTGTATCTGTGTGTGTCCATCACATTGCTTCCTGCCACATGAGGCGGTGGCGCGCAGACCTGCGGGACACACCTGCCACCTGCAGCATCTCCTGCCCGCCACCACCCGCCGCACTGCCTTCTTGTCCCCTACTTACTGTTTGAGTATCTCCATCTTGCTGTATCTGTGTGTGTCCATCCCATTACTTCCTATCTATTACTGAAGAAAAATTATCGAACTGAAATCAGAATGGGCATGCATGTATTACAAGCATTGCATCGTGGATACCAAAGGCACCGGATCACCATCAAACCCGTCATTTGTTCCATTATTAACTTTCTTCTCTTACACGGTCATGTTATCGTTAGGTAAGAGACAAAATGAAACTTCTGTATGTATTCAAGAAAAATATTTTGATTCTGATGGTACGACGGGTAAAACTGGAAAATGCATTTTATTTCATAGATCCTCAATTTCACCACTTTTAAACCAAGAAATTCCAGCGGGTACTATGTGGGCCATGTTATCATTAGATAAGATACAGAATGGTAGTTCTGTATACATTAATAAAACATATTCATTCAAAATACAATAATTCGGCGGAAATCTTTAATACGTTCATTTTTATAATAATTTAAATTTAGTTCAATCTATATCGTGGAATTTTCACGGGAACTCTTCTAATCGGTTATATTTCTCATGTGCTAACTTTTATTGATCATTTTTCTTATGTTCTCACTAGTATTGATTATTTATCTGATATTCTAAATCTTCTTGATTATTTTTCTCATCTACTAATTCCAATAGCTTGTTTATCTCATTTACTAATTCTTACCGACTGTCTTTCTCATGCCCTCACTAACATATTCTGATGATCTTATTCAGAAATTTTACGGAATATTCCTAGACGCGTCAAAAATTTAAACAGGAAGCGCGTAAGCGCAATTTAATATCGATTTGTAAACAGTCTAATTACGAGTGCATGCAAAGGAAATTTGCTCGTTGTTCCTCAAAAGGAAATGGTCATAACTACAAAATAATGTGCATCCAGTCATTGAACAATGCTGCAGTGCTCTTGTTCTTAAACATGCGTTGTTTACTTGTGTACGCATT
>VCRD01000344.1:108254-119191 GCA_006783055.1 Trinorchestia longiramus | reverse complement strand
GCACATTTGCAATCAAAAGCAAATGAATTATCTACTGTTCAGTATTTCCTCATTGATGTTGGATTTATATTACTATTCATTTCAATTGTTGTTATATTTATCGTATATTTTATTTCTAAGTTTGCCCTTAAAATATCCAAAAATGCGGTTCAAGGGGCAGCGCTGAGATTACTTTCGACGCTCTCGATTCACGAAAACAAGTAATCGCAATGAATACTTGCATTCCAATGTTTTGAATCTCAGCTTAGATTAAGTAAATAATGTACAACGATTAATACATAAGAAATACATTTTTTAATTTTATACTGACGTAAAGCATTAAATGAACTGAATTTATAATTGTTTTTTAATACCTTACTTGGGCGCGGTATATACACTTCAAATAAAAAGCAATGATACGAATCCTGAAAAAGAACGATACCAGAAGCACTCACGGCGAGTTAGCTAAATGGTAACATTTATAAAGTAACCATTGGGTAATGACATTCACTTGGTAATTCACGACAAAGATTGATCACCTGAAATACGAAGACAACTTTTCACTCATTTAAAAAAAGTATGCATGAATTAGTCATTTCAATATGAGTCTCACCTTCTTTCCATCGTTGAGAAGAAGCCAGCCTTCATCCTCACTTTCAGAAGAAGACGAAATTCTGAGTTTGACGGGCGTTGGTTCTACCGTAGTGCGTTCGGAGAGCAGGGGATGCAAAGTCGTTGTTACTGAAGTCGCAGTGCTACGATTGTTTGATGGTCCACGGTGTAAGAGGGAAGCATCGAGCGTCGTTTGAGAAGCAAAGGAAGTGTTGTCCAAAGTACTTTCAGATCGCAATGATATTATTTCACTAGAATTGTAAGATTTCAGCAATAAAATATCGAATGTTCGTTGAGGTTTGATGGTTTTTTTCGTCGGATTTGATAGCAACAGGGACGATTCGTCAAAGGAATTCCTCGACAGTAAGCGTTTGGCTGACACTCGAGTAGTGGTAGTAGAAGTGTCAAACGAACTGCTAGATGTAAATTGAGGCCAGAAAAGTGGTTGCAACTCATGATTTGACGTCTTGATTTTATCAGATGCTTCACAAGGAAGTTGTTCAGTAAAATTTGGCTGATTCTCTAATTGTACATTCTCTTCCAAATTAGAAATGGCAGAAAAAACATGATGGTCAAATGATGAGGACGGACAAGTAGAAGTGGGAGAATCTGTGGCACCACTGTGAGCGTAACTCGAAATCGTCGATTCCGGGAGAGAAGATACAAATCCAGCTGAATTTGCTGTAAGAATTGGAATTGTTTGAGTCGGAGAAGATGATACAGGGGATTGATCAGTCATGCCTACTCTAATTTCATTATGTTCTGTCTTTCGCAGTTCACGATATACATCAGGCATATCGAACGAGTTCTTGTTAGTATTTAAAATGCTTTCATCTCTGCTCTCCTCATGCTTTCCAGGGCTGTTGAAACTCGTAGAAAGCTTCAAGTTTTTAAGACTCGAATGATGTTCCTTGAATAAGGAATGCGCACCGAAGGGGTGTTTTGATTTTATGTCTTTGAGTATGTCAGACCGTGCCGCAGGAAACAAAGAGAAATTCTTTCCCTTAGGTTTTGTATCAGAGGTAACACCGTGGGATGATTTCTGTGTGTGCAGAGTGCCATCACAAGGAGGACTTTCAAAATGACTGTCTACAGAACAGCTCGTTTTTATATGGTTCAAAAAGAGCTCATGAGAACTGCGCGCATTTTTGTGAACAATAAGTTGTTCACTTTTTAAGGGCGCGACTGCTTCGCTGTGATGGATTAAAATGGATGATTCTGAAGAATGATTCAGAGGTCCTTCATAGTCCTCCACTGATATCTTTCGGGGAGTTATGGTATCATGACCAAGGATTTTGGGGAATAACTTAGCATCGTAGACTTCGTCAGATTCCAGCTCTTTACCGTGATCCAAGCACGGATCAACGAGAGCTACAGAGCCTCTAATTGGAGAAGAACAGACTGGCTGAAAAGAACTTTGTGAAGTCGGAGCGTGAGCACCATTGGTTGTTGGATGACTCAGGGATGTAGTATGGCGGCTGATGATTGGTGGACGGCTGATCATTTTCGCCAAACGCGTTGTGAAATTTGAACACAAAATTTTCGTATATGAGCACTTGAGTTACTCTAATTTTGAAAAATCGTTCGCATTCATGACATGCTACAGGAATAAATACAAAACTATTAACTTTGCAGATATTCCTATGATAATTCCCACTAACTCAAAACAAAGAAACAAAACAGAAACTCCGGTAACATTAAGAAATTGTAATAAAATCTAAATAAAAAACATTCTGTGCAATTACGCACACATGTTCTTTCACATGTGAGTGAAATATAATGTAATAAAATATAATCAAAGAACAGAAAATTATTCACAACATACGAGTAGAAAGAGCAGTGAACTTTATCTAATAGTAGTTCTTTGAGAACAATGTTTCAAGCATATACTATGCTTTTCTGGTTCATGCGTAGCACAAAATATAAATATTTGAGATAAACATCATGAATCATGACCTCTCACGCTGCAAAAAGAAACATCCAGGAGAATTCGACGCAGAAAGAACTGTGTCTGAGACGCGTAGTCGAGCCACTACGGCTTCCCTTGGGACTGCGATGCGCAAAAACACTTTCGCAGCAGTGGCATTGAGCAGGAAACAGAATTTGCGCAGTAGCAGCGGCACATTTGTTGATGTTTGTAAGCCACTCAAGAGGACCGTTAGTCAAAGGCAGCCTATTGAAGGTAAATTAAGCAACGAAAATTGACACCACGGCAAGGTTTGGCTGCCGGAGGTCGGTGTACACATTCAGGGATTTTTTGAATTTTTTAAAATTTTAAACAGTGCTGCTAGCGTATCAGTGATACCGATAATACCTTACTTGTGTGCGAACCTGTACCATACGGCTCCATGAAATTGCGAATTTTTGAACGAGGCCCTTGCACTGAAAAGTTCGCTAAACCCTAGCAATGCCAATATTCCTTTCGTTCTGTATCGCACTCAATTCCCAGTTCGCCTCTCCTACTCAATGACAATGAATAAAAGCCATGCTTCACTCACGGCCAGCTCTATGTAGCATTTTCAAGAGCAAAAGCAATGAACAATGTGAGAGTTAAAGTCCTACATCTTAATGATTCCACGCATGGCCACAGAAGAGGAATCACATTTACAAGAAATATCGTATACAGAGAAGTATTTCATTAATGTGTATGAGTTTGGGTACCCTGTGTTCGTTTGTGTTGGTTGGCAGAAGTCTTCTCCCTTGCATTCTACAGCAGATTTTTAATTTTCATATATTATAAATCAACTATAAGTATGCTGCAATAAATGACAAATTAAGTTCGCTATTTTATTTTTACTCTTTCGAAAGGTTGCGTTAAGTTGGTATGGGTATGTTTGGGATATACATACATACACACATGTCCTGTGTTACATTATTGTGGTTTCATTTAATTTTCTAGGATGGTATCAAAGTTATTGACCCATTTAATCAATGATTGTTAATTTATTCACTACCTGTAAAATCATGCTACTGAACTAACTGCGAATTATTCGCGGGTCCTGCTAGTACTCAATTATTAACGATCAAGAAAATGAATCCGAACTCTCACAGTTGACAGCGTTCAAAAGTTGAGAAACGTTTATTAAAACTTGGCTGCATAAGCGGCAACTTCATAAAAGGAAAAACTAGCATTTATAAAAAAATTATCATCTCTGACAACCCTTAATGTACCTCAGTGAAACTAAAATTCTTCAACAGAAAAAAGTAGATACCTCTTTAATTTCATACTGCTTAAACACTGCAAATTCCCAGAATGACGTAAAACGGTAACGTGTTGCTCACATATGTTACATCTGTGTATGGACAAGATGGTGAGTACTTACCTTGTGTACTCTTTCCATAATAAATTTTAAGATAACAATCGTAGAGGCATTCTCTGATAATCTCCTCGTCACGGCATCTCAGTCAGAGTAACTCATTCAGAAAGTAGAGCAGCTGAGTTATATTTTTCATCTACTGATTCTCATAGTCATGGACACACTCATTGACTATATTTCTCATGTACTAACTTGTGTTAAGTGTTAATTATGTTTTGCATATTCTGATTCTTATCCACATATATAATCGACTATGTATCTCCATCTCTTTCTCTCTCTTGGTATCTGTGTGTGTCCATCCCATTACTTCCTGCCACATGAGGTGGTGGCGCACAGGCCTGCGGGACACACCTGCTACCTGCAGCACCTCCTGCCCGCCACCACCCGCCGCACTGCCTTCTTGTCCCCTACTTACTGTTTGAGTATCTCCATCTTGCTGTATCTGTGTGTGTCCGTCCCATTACTTCCTATCTATTACAGAAGAAAAATTATTGCACTGAAATCAGAACGGGAATGCATGTATTACAAGCATTGCATTGTGGATACCAAAGGCACCGGATCACCATAAAACTCGTCATTTGCTCCGTTATTAACTTTCTTCTCTTACACGGTCATGTTATCGTTAGGTAAGAGACAAAATGAAAGTTCTGTATACATTCAAGAAAAATATTTTGATTCTATGGTACCACGGGTAAAACTGGAAAATGCATTTTATTTCATAGATCCTTAATTTCATCACTTTTAAACCAAGAAATTTCAACGGGTACTATGTGGGCCATGTTATCATTAGATAAAATACAGAATGGTAGTTCTGTATACATAATAAATGATATTCATTCAAAATACAATAATTCGTCGTAAATCTTTTATACGTTCATTTTTATAATAATTTCAAATTAGTCGAATCTAAATCGTGGAATTTCTACGGGAACTATATAGTTGATTATATTTCTCATGTGCTAGCTTTTATTAATCCTTTTTCTTACGTTCTCACTAGTATTGATTATTTATCTGATATTCTAAATCTTCTTCATTATTTTTCTCATCTACTAATTCCAATAGCTTGTTTATCTCATTTATTAATCTTTATGTATTAATACGCTTACGACTATCGTTCCTGTGCGTCACACCCTTCATTGCAGTATCTATTATACGGTTGGGGTCGGGTCACGTTACATTACGTTACTTTTGGTCGGGAATTTTATGAATGTTTTGGTTGTAGAATTTTTTCCATTTTTTTATTTTTTAAATGGTTTAAATTTTTATATTTTTAAATTACTTTGTAATGTTTTTAATTTTGTAAATTTTCAAATGGTTTAATTTTTTGCATTTTTCGATTTTTTGAGTTTTTTTAATATTTTAGTTGTTCTAATTTTTTAAATTGCTTCAAATTTTTCCTTTTTTAGTTTTTGAATTTTTTGAATTTTTTAAATTATCGGAATTTTTTAAATTTTTGATATTTTGTCCGTTATTTGAATTTTTGAAATTTTTGAATTTTTTCAAATTTTAAAAGTGCTGCTAGCGTATCAGTGATACCGACAATACCTTACTTATGTGCGAATCTGTACTATGCGGCCACATGAAATTGCGAATTTTTGAACGTGGCCCTTGCACTGAAAAGTTTGCCCACCCTTGATCTAAAACAATGGAGCAGAGAATAAGAAAACAGAGAGAAGCAGCATGAGAGCGACAGAGAAGGAGCCGACAGCGCTTGCAAGAAGACGAAAAGACGAAAGGCAAACAACTTGTGATAGAAACAGACAACGAATGCAACAGCAAAGAATGAATATGAGTCAGGAGGAGCGAGAATTGCATCTTCAAATCATGAGAAATAGAGATCAAGAAAGTCAAAATGATATGAATGAGGTGGAGAGACAGCAATTTCTAGAGAACATGAGAAACAGAGACCAAGAAAGACGAAATGATATGAACGAAGTGGAGAGACATCAATTTCTAGGAAACAGGAGAAACAGACACCATGAAAGAAGAAATAATAATATGGAACACCAGATACATTACACTAGAGCCACGGATGTCCGATGTCAATTTTGCGGAATTTTAAGATTCCGAAGAGAACAACTAAATTGTTGTCATAATGGAAAAGTTACACTTCCTCCCCTACAAGAATACCCCGAAAATTTGAGATTACTCTTTGATGCCGACGGTGCAGAGGGTTCTAATTTCAGACAGAATATAAGAAACTATAATTCTGCATTTGCTTTCGCATCTTTCGGTGCGAACATTAAACCTCCTCCAGGACGTGGACCGTATTGTTTCCGTTCACAAGGTCAAACTTATCACTACGCAAGCAACCTCCATGCAGATGACTCTGAAGAGAGAAGATACGGCCAGCTCTACATCTTAGAAACCAATGAAGCCATACAAACTAGAGGAAATGCGCACGAACAAAACAAACAAACAAACAACTTTATTTCCAATCAAGTACACAGTACATAGACATTAGTACATTGGTTTTTCAAATTCTTAAGGTTAACATTCTTAGAGTAAGGATGATGGTGAGTTCCATGCGACGATCCAGGGATGTGTCCATGGGCGGGGAGTTGAGGGCTTACCGATAAGTGCGAGCTCACGGCGCGAAACGAGAAACAGCTCGTATTCATGGCTGGGTTTCGAACCCGCGGTCTGTCTGCCCGAAGCAGAAACCTGATACCTAACACAGGCCGCAGACCACTCGACCACGGTTGCTAAGTACTTAGTATGTTTTTCAAAAGATAAATGAGGCGATGAACAATAATCCTTACGCAGCAGCATACCACAATATGAGGGCTATTGAACAACAAGAACAAGAGAGAGCTGTAATTGAGAACATGCCACCAAGACAAACAACCATGCAGTTCATCCCTGGCCCTGACAAACGAAGATACAACAACCCAACAGGCAATGAGGTAGCAGCCATATTCGTTGGTGATGATGGCGCGCCTCCAATGTACCGTGATATTGTTGTTTATCCTATAGGTCTACAGAGGTATAGGATTGCTCACATCTCTTGCCATCTTGATCACATGGTTTAACCTCTTCTCTTTTTGAATGGAGAACCTGGATGGCATATAAATATGCCTCATGTGGAACAGCGCCAAACGCTTGTTCGCAACAAAGTCACCATACAAGAGTTTTACTCATACCGTCTGGCAATCAGAGATGACTTTAGTGCTTTACATCGAGCTGGAAAACTACTGCAACAATACATTGTTGACGCCTATGTGAAAGTGGAGGGATGCCGTCTGAACTTCATTAGGAATAACCAAGCACAATTAAGAGTGGCACTGTATTCGGGTCTCATGGATTACCTAGATAGACAGAATGATAATCAACAGCCAGGTCTTCCAGTCATTTTGCCCTCCACATTTACAGGAAGTCCAAGGAACATGCAACAAGTATATCAAGATGCCATGGCGATCGTCTGCAAATTTGGAAAACCAGATATTTTCTTGACATACACTTATAATCCAGAGTGTCGAGAAATCACAGAGAACCTTGGATTGCATGAAACAGCACAACACAGATCAGATTTAGTTTCACGAGTTTACAAGATACACCTCAAGGAACTTTTGATTTATATCAAGGATGGACACATCTTTGGTGTTCCAGTTGCTCATATCAATGTCATCGAATTTCAAAAGCGCGGTCTACCACATTGCCATCTTTTGATAATTTTACAAGAGGAAGACAAACTAAGAACAAGAGAGCAAATTGATGATATAGTTTGTGCTGAAATACCTTCATCAGACCACCCAGAGTTGAGAGAATGCGTGAGAACATTGATGATCCATGGTCCATGTGGGACATCAAATCTTAATTTTGTGTGCATGGTTGAAGGAGAGTGTGAGAAAAAATTTCCAAAAGATTTCCATGAAGGAACCATGACAAATGTATCCGCATACCCAGTGTACAGACGGAGAAACAATGCAGAAAATGTACAAGTGGGCAATCGTGAGGTTGACAACAGATTTGTCGTCCCATACAATAAGCATCTACTGAGAAAATACCGCGCCCACATCGATGTTGAAGTGTATTCCTCAGTGAAAAGTGTAAAATACCTGTTCAAATATGTACCTAAAGGGCACGACTGTGCAAACATGGAAATCAGAAATAATGTTGTAAATAATAATGAACCAAATGAAGTACATGAACACAATGTAGTTAACCAGTATGTGTCATGTGGGTATGTGTTTCCGCCAGAAGCCTTTTGGAGATTGTCCGAATTCAAAATGCATGATCAATCTCACACTGTTTATCGTTTGGCTCTACATTTACCTGATGAGCAGCAACTGTACTATAGAGACGGAAATCAAAGGGAGGCGGCAGCAAGAGCAGAAGAACGCGACACACAATTGACAGTTTGGTTCAAACTCAATCAAGTAGATGAGAATGTAAGAAATTTTCTCTACTGTTCTGTACCTGAGCATTATGTCTTCAACAAACAAACAAACAAACAACAAAGTGGACACGGCGGGTTAGATTCAGCAACATTGTAACCAGCATGTAATCTGCAAGTCCTCGAAATGCAGAAAAAATTTATTTGAGGATGTTGCTCCTCCATGTCCATGGAGCGACTTCATTCAGGGATTTGAAGACGATCGGTGGTCAAGAAATGGACACCTTCAAACAGGCATGCGTCAGACTGCGCATGGTTGAGAATGATAATGCATTGCAGGAAGCTTTAACAAAAGCAGCAGCTCATCAGATGCCACGGCAACTACTAACTATGTTTGCAATGATGTGCGTCTTCAACCAGCCCGTGAATGCCCTGCAGTTATGGAATGAGAATAAGCATTTCATGATTGAAGATCTTCTGTTGAGACATGATAACATAACTGCTGAAATGTTGCTCTCCACTTGCTGAATGCCATATTCATGGAAAATGGCATGACCTGCAACATGTTTGGTCTGCCTGAACCAGTTGGAGATCATCCTGCAAATGAAGATGGAAACAATAACATAGATGTGAATTCTCTGAATATTGAACAGAGAGAGAGAGATGTTCAATGTTGTGGTTGCAAGTGCATTCTCTGTTGAGCGAAACGAGCTAACAGAAAATAAACTGTTTTATGTGGATGCACCCGGCGGATCAGGAAAAACCTATCTATTCAACAAGGTATACGAGTATCTTAATGTGAACAACATAAAGACAAGCACATCTGCCTGGACCGGTATTGCTGCAACACTGTTGAGATGCGGCAAAACACTGCACAGCATATTCATGCTTCCATTTCCCCTAAGCGAAACAAGTGTCTGCAATGTGCCACCGAACTCTGTCCAAGGAAAATTTATGAGGCAAGTTAAAGTGTTAATTATTGATGAAGCTTCTATGGTTCCATGCTATGCAAGCCATGGATAAATGTTTGAGAGATATAATGAACACCCACATTGCATTTGGTGGTAAAGTAATCTTACTCGGGGGCGACTTCAGACAAGTACTTCCGGTTGTTCCCAGAGCTTCTCCTGCTACTGTGCTTGACGTGTGCCTCAAACGCTCAGACTTATGGCACAGCTTGCATCACATGAGCCTCACACAGAACATGCGAACAAATGCAAATGAACAAGAGTTTTCAAGATAGATTCTACAAATGGGCGATGGATCAATCCAGAGTACTCTTGATGGAATGGCTCCAGATGTTATAGACATTCCTGAAACATGCACATGTATAATGGCTCTTTGATATCAGAGGTGTTTGACAACTGTACGGCTGAAGAGATGAAAGCAAGAGTAATCTTATCACCAAATAATTCTGAATGCTTAGCAGTCAATGAGGAAGTTTTGAGAATGCTACCAACAGAAAATAAAACTTGCTTGAGCACTGATTCCGTATCTTGCGATAATGATGAAGAAGCACAAAATTATCCAATGGAGTTCATTAATTCTCTCATTCTGTCTGGCATGCCTCCTCATAGACTGAATTTGAAAGTTGGCGCAATAATCATGCTACTGAGAAACCTGTCCATAACTCAGGGACTGTGTAACGGCACTCGACTGGAGGTCATTCAGCTTCACGAGCACAGAATCGAGGCATCAATAATAAGCGGCTCTCACACTCATAACAGAGTAGTTATCCCAAGGATAAAACTGAACCCTAGCGATGCTAATATTCCTTTCGTTTTGCATCGCACTCAATTCCCAGTTCGCTTTCCCTACTCAATGACAATAAATAAAGCTCAAGGTCAAACATTTGATAGAGTTGGCATATATTTACCAAAGCCATGCTTCATTCACGGCCAGCTCTATGTAGCATTTTCAAGAGCAAAGGTAATGAACAATGTGAGAGTTAAAGTCTTACATCTTAATGATTCTACGCATGGCCACAGTAGAGGAATCACATTTACAAGAAATATCGTACACAGAGAAGTAATTCATTAATGTGTATGAGTTTGGGTACCCTGTGTTCGTTTGTGTTGGTTGGCAGAAGTCTTCTCCCTTGCATTCTACAGCAGATTTTAAATTTTTATGCATGATAAATTGACTATAAGTATGCTGCAATAAATGACTAATTAAGTTCCCTATTTTATTTTTACTTTTAGAAAGGTCGCGTTAGGTTAAATGGGTCTTTCATTATATATAGAATATATACATACACACATGTCCTGTGTTACATTATAGTGGTTTCATTTAATTTTCTAGGATAGCATCAAAGTTGTTGAATCATACAATCAATGATTGTTAATTTATTCACTACCTGTAAAATCATGCTACTGAACTAACCGCGAATTATTCGCGGGTCCTCCTAGTTCTTATTGACTGTCTGTCTCATGCCCTCACTAACATATTCTGATGATCTCATCCAGAAATCTTACGGAATATTCCTAGACGCGTCAAAAATTTAAACAGGAAGCGCGTAAGCGCAGTTTAATATCGATTTGTAAACAGTCTAATTACGAGTGCATGCAAAGGAAATTTGCTCGTTGTTCCTCAAAAGGAAATGGTCATAACTACAAAATAATGTGCATCCAGTCATTGAACAATGCTGCAGTGCTCTTGTTCTTAAACATGCGTTGTTTACTTGTGTACGCATT
>VCRD01000344.1:82499-108101 GCA_006783055.1 Trinorchestia longiramus | reverse complement strand
TCGAAGACTTCGTCAGATTCCAGCTCTTTACCGTGATCCAAGCACGGATCAACGAGAGCTACAGAGCCTCTAATTGGAGAAGAACAGACTGGCTGAAAAGAACTTTGTGAAGTCGGAGCGTGAGCACCATTGGTTGTTGGATGACTCAGGGATGTAGTATGGCGGCTGGTGATTGGTGGACGGCTGATCATTTTCGCCAAACGCGTTGTGAAATTTGAACACAAAATTTTCGTATATGAGCACTTTAGTTACTCTAATTGTGAAAGATCGTTCGCATTCATGACATGCTGCAGGAATAAATACAAAACTATTAACTTTGAAGATATTCCTATGATAATTCCCACTAACTCAAAACAAAGAAACAAAACAGAAACTCCGGTAACATTAAAAAATTGTAATCAAATCTAAATAAAAAACTTTCTGTGGAATTACGCACACATATTCTTTTACATGTGTGTAAAATACAATGTAATAAAATATAATCAAAGAACAGAAAATTATTCACAACATACGAGTAGAAAGAGCCGTGAACTTTATCTAATAGTAGTTCTTTGAGAACAATGTTTCAAGCATATACTATGCTTTTCTGGTTCATGCGTAGCACAAAATATAAATATCTGAGATAAACATCATGAATCATGACCTCTCACGCTGCAAAAAGAAACATCCAGGAGAATTCGACGCAGAAAGAGCTGTGTCTGAGACGCGTAGTCGAGCCACTACGGCTTCCCTTGGGACCGCGATGCGCAAAAACACTTTCGCAGCAGTGGCATTGAGCAGGAAACTGAATTTGCGCAGTAGCAGCGGCACATTTGTTGATGTTTGTAAGCCACTCAAGTGGACCGTTAGTCAAAGGCAGCCTATTGAAGGCAAATTTAGCTACGTAAATTGACACCACGGCAAGGTTTGGCTGCCGGAGGCCGGTGTACACATTCAGGGACATGTACTCAATTTACGCGCTACACTTCGTGACTATGGCACGAGAGTGTCAAACTCTTCATGGAGCAGCATGAGCGAGGCGCTTTAAATTAGCGAGTAACATGCAGCAATTATGGCAGTGGTTGCGTAGAGGCTGGTGCAAATTTGTACCCTTACTTTGTTTTTATGATCACGCTGAGGAACTAGGAAGTGTGAGACCACGGGTAGGAGTTTGTGTATCCCAGCTAAATATCACGGAATTTCCCCTTGAACATTCCGATGGTCATCGAGTGAACAGAAAGAGACCAGTTTCATGAGCATTAAGGGAAAAAATGTTCAAATATCAATAAATAACAACGAATTAATTCTAAAAGCTAGACGAGGAGTAGAAAACTAAACGTTTAAGCTCGATGTAGATTAATATAGCCTATGCAGGTATATTAATCTAATTTCAAAGTAATACTTGATTCAACAATGCGTAAAAAAGATAATGTTACACAATCGTAGTAATTCTATTAGTAAATATTGGGTTATAAGAGGGGTAATGACCCTTCACCACGGAGTAACAAAAGCGCAATTTTCTCGAAACAGCTGAGCCCTCACCAACGCCCAGTAATTCCCAGTTGCAGCGTAGTTTTTGTTCTGGTTTTGCCCTTTACCTCTCCGAGCTGCACAACACGATGTGACACAGTGCAATACAGCACATTATAACACAATGCAATGCAGCACATTATACCTCAGTGCAATACAGCACATTACAACTCAGTGCAATACAGCACATTACAACTCAGTGCAATACAGCACATTACAACTCAGTAGAATACAGCACATTTCAACTCAGTACAATACAGAACATTTCAACTCAGTACAATACAGCACATTACAACTCAGTGCAATACAGCACATTACAACTCAGTAGAATACAGCACATTTCAACTCAGTACAATACAGAACATTTCAACTCAGTACAATACAGCACATTACAACTCAGTGCAATACAGCACATTACAACTCAGTGCAATGCAGCACATTACAACTCAGTGCAATGCAGCACATTACAGTACATAATGATCACCACAACACTGCAGAACAACATATCATGACACAACACATCATTTAAAGACCAGAGAGTATCACAGTAAAGAATAATACATTACAGTAGTAACAGATATAAGTGGAAGATTGTGAGTTATTTTTCTTGGAACGGCACACAATAACCTCGTGGATACAAAATGCAGTACACAGTAGAGCTCGCCTGATCTATTCACTAACATATGAACTACTGATGAAATGCATTTAGAAAGATATATTTCTTTTGGAAGGATAGGACATAGAAATCAAAAGAAGTGAAAATGAATCGTAAACGATAAACAGAAAATGAAAAATTTTGATACGTACATGTAGTTTTAAAATATTTGCGCAAAAATCTATGGTATTTAAATCCAATATTTAATTATAATTCATTTCATTCATAAGGATCTTCGAGACTGACGTATTACCACGAAATCCAAGAATGTCATGGACATTCAATGTCAAAAAAGAAACGCATGAAATAAAACTTATATTTTGAGATATGTGAAAGTTTCGCTTCACACCATTTCTCGTACCTCCCTATCTCAGTGCAATAATATTTAGAAGTTGATTACTTTGTGAGTACCACGTGGTGCATGCAGTATTATAGGTCGTCAATGGATAAAGTTACACTTGTTCGTTCAAATGATGAACAACACTATGAATCAAATTTCTCGAGTGCAGTTGACACAAGTCAATGATTTGACGTACAGAAAAAGAGAAAAAATAAAAGAATTCAAGTACAAGTTGGACATATATTTTTTCAGGCTCAGTAAACACAGTGATGAAAATATTAAGAAACAGAATGTTTCATGTCAGATGTATAACGTCACCACTATAAAGTGCTAATTATGAATAGTTCTAGTCAGTTAACAGTATGAGAAAACATGTAAAAGTGAACAATTTTCCATACATGAATTACTGCAGGACTTCTAAGCATTGCAGACAACAAACATTGAAGCGCTTGTTACAGTATTATCAGATGCTGAAGCTTCCTTTAATTGAGGTAAGGAAATCTTAGAGACAGAAGCTACATGACGAATAATTTCATCCTACCGCGAGTTTTCATGTCTGACAAGGTTGTATGTCAAAGACAAACATGAAGTTACTCTTTTGAGAAGCACGCTAATCAAATCCTAGCTGCACATGATTGTTGCTCCTTCTGCTGTTCGTGCTAAAAAAATCGTATCGCAAAAACTGAGGCCACATTAACCCTTTGAAGACAACATTTTTTTCAGAAGATATACTGACATACAGTAGCCAGCGTTCAAACAAACAGAACTGTAACATGTTCTGAACGTTCTAAATATAATGAGTTCAGTGTCGGATTGATAAACACCAGAGGTTTGGTTTTATCGTATTTTTTCAAATGAGGACATCAGTGTCCTTTTGATCATTAATAGGATTTCCTACGCAACCCAGTAAACGAGCTGAAAATCTTCAACACAATGTCAGTAGCAGCATATGCCATCGCGTTACCTGATAAGGAATGGTATTGAAATCCGTAACTGATATATTCCAAATTTATTTTTCTCAGCTGTATATCATTCAATTTTGAGTAATAATCCTATGTTTGTGCAGAACTATAATCAGATGAGTTTCCAAGTCTCCGTCTGACAACTCTCCCATCAATGTTAGTCAGACGTCACTGATGCGGCTTTTTATTACCGTAATCCAGGTGCGCTGGCGAAGCAGCTCTGTGGCTGCGTTTACTAACAAAAGACAGCTTATGCGTTCCTCTGCACATTGCTTTTCAAAGCTATTCCTCTAAGAGGGCTCTTTAATACTCATTCACCACGCACAATGCCTCTAAATGTTCTTCCTCACCCATATTGCCTTCCGACCCTCGTTCTCGAAATGTAAAGTGTTTTTATCATTCTTCCTTCTTACGCACTAACTTCGTATGTCCTTCCTCCATACCCAAAATTTATTTATAAATACCTATTCTTCGTGAGCACTGCATCTTCACACTTTTTCCCTCACACACAGTGCTTTAACACGTTCTCTCTCCATACCCATCGCTTTCACACGCTCTTTCTACGCGATTTGCCTTTTAACGTCCTTCTAACTTGCTGAGTATGCTAAATACAGACGAGGCTTTTTAGTTTCTTGTTTTTATCATGAGAGTACAAGCTTGTGCCCTTCTACGATTTTGATATGCGTGTCTTAGTATTGCTAAAAGGTGTCGAACTCGCATACGAGCTCGACACTTTCAGTAATGCACTCGCTTTTGACGTAAATTCAAAATATCCACATCAATATTTATTGTATACGAAAGAAAAAATACCAGTACGAGTAGTTTTCCTCATTCCCACAGTTTAATAATCATGCATAAGTACTAATGTAAGTAAAAAAGTAAAACAAAAAATATTAAACATTGTAATAGACAAAGATCCACTACTTAGCACCCCTGAAAGCCCATTGTCATAACCAAATTTTGAATCAAATATTTCATTACAAAATCCTAGCTAGAAAATTGAACTTTTCATGTATATGAGTTGCAGTTCAGAATAAGGAGCAGAAGCAGCAGTCTCTCCATGGAAGACCAACCGCAGCCCACAGGCCCAGACATCGATCAGAAACGTCGAAGAAACAGGCAAACGCTGAAGTTTGAAACGCGAATGTAAATAAGAAAAACATAATTAGGACAGAAAACGTAAAACAATACAAATAGAATGCAACACATAAGAGGAAACAACAGCAACACCTAGTAGACCGCATTCAGAACAACAGAACCGAAACACCTGGAAAAGCTGCGGTACAGCCTGCAGCAACTGTGAGGGATAAATTATGAATTATGCTAATTATACAAAGCAGAGGCATTAGCGTGAAGCCATTTCAAGACAGGACCGGGTGCCTGAAAATGACAATATATAATACAACGAGGACATTACGCCTTGAATGCACGATATGCCACACATTAGGTCTTAAGGAAGTGCAGTATGCGTGATTATGAGCGTTATATATAACTGGAAAGTGCACAGTTAGTGGCATTAAACTCGTCTCAAGTGTAGGTCTGCAACCGTGCAGACCGTGTAGAGGCGGTGACTAAGACTAATACATCAGCTCACATTTACCTGCACCAACACCCAAACAACTTTCTATTGGCCAGGAATAATGACACCTAAATTTAGATACACAGCAGAACCCTGTGAATTCCACACATCATTCCGTTAGAGGACGTACATACACGCACATGCGTAGTAACTTGATTCTAAAAATGAATTTTATGGCAACATTGGCGAGCTTTTACGTACTTCAGTCCTGAACGACATCGCAAAAAGCAATTTTGAAGCGAAAACATCTCATAGCAAACGACTGCACTGTAACCGAAGACAGGGAAGCACAAGACACGTATGAAATAGAAGTCAGCCTCAACAAGTAAGCAGCAGCTCGTATTCTGCAGTCCATCACTTTCCATACCACACACACCTGAGTTTCAAATTACCTTAACTCCTCCGATGCCAATTTAATTTCCTCATTGACAACCCATTAATTTCGCTACAGACATTACTTGTCTAAATTTGTAATAGCGCATGCTGCTAGTAGAAGTGCGAACATCGAATGTAGCAGTTGACGTCTCTCTCAGCATCGCCGCTATGTCGTCAGTGTTAAGTTCTCAGGTCTCACATGAGGCCAGGACACGCAATGGCTCAGGGCGATGAAGCTTAACTAATTTATTCAAATGCTTACTCATGTTTCTTATGCTTACTGATGACATAGAGCACAGTGAACACCAACTGTGAAAAATCTTTATTCATGCAAACCAACGCGATTAATTTGCGTTTAGGTAAAAATATTACAAACATTTTTCTTCGTAAACAATGCTAAAAAATAGCCTATATTTTAAGGGCCAGATCAATGAATAATCTGAGCCATACCTTGATATAAATAAAAAAGGACATACACTACTCAATAATTTGGCTCAATACAAGTTCTAAGCATCAACCTTGATTTTGAATAAATATAAAAGAAAACAAAAAAATTAAAGTGAAAATAAATATCTAACAACTCTCCCTCGTCTGCTTCCGTTACGTCTTTGGCTAGAAGCAAAGTAAGAACATTTAAAATATTTTTTCCATAAAATTTACAGACGACGCACAGCGGTATAGGCAACAGCGTCATGGACAAATAACAAGCAGAAATTATCAAATAATATGACAATCATTATACGCCACGTGCAAACTAGAACTACGATTTTTTTTATTCATTATGTTACCTCATTCAAGTGATCCCGGATTAAAATTAAGTGCCCCTACACATTAAAAGTGTGTCATTAACTCGGAAACTAGAGATCCAATTTGACGAGGCACATGAATAAAAAAGCCTTTGTGTGTTAGAATATGAAAATAATTATTCACGAAAGACATTTCGCTGCTGAAGTGTTTCATAGTATGAGGAATTCAACCACCAAAAGGATGAAAAAATCGACATTTTATCTATATTTTGTAGTTGCATGCTTTCATTCGGACGATTATATTTGTTAAACTAAAATTTAAACAATTATTTATACCTGAACCTATGGACGTCTTTAAGCTACGTTTTGCAATTACAAATCTCACATATACAGATTAATTTCTCCCAGACACAAAGGAACGTATTTTCCAGACGGGACGCACGTTGCTTTTCGTTCACATGACCATGCGTTCGTGTGGACACGGAACACTTGAGCTTCTCTCTTTGCAGGCCAAAGTGTCACGCGAAACGTCGACTGCAGAACACATCACACCACCACGCTGTTCCAGCACGTGATACTTCAGATGCAGCAGCACGACTTGCAACTTCAGTTCATAACATGATGTGATGAACGTTCTACTGAGATGTTTGTTACAGTACTCAAAACACGTCCCCCATTTTTCCTAAATTTAGGAATTGTATTGATTACGAGTATATAAACAACAGACCTGCTATTGAGAAACATTTTGAGATATATTAAGAATTTTTGAAGACCCAGGCATTGCTGGCTGCTGTAAGCGATTTAACCTTCAAATGCACTGTCTATCATAACGGATAGAAAAGAAATTTCGAAAATAATTCATCGAACGTGCCTGTACTGAACTTAGTATCATTATTGATACGCCCCCAAACCGAACAAATTCAAAACATGTACATTTTAGGTGCCCGAGTTGGTGTTTTTTCTCATGTAAGATATTTTAACCCGGTAGATGAAATACGTGCCTTTGACGGTTAAATAATCAAGTAACTTCATTCATTTTGCATTCTTAGCTAAGAATGTACACATAAAAATAACTTTTATTCATAGCCTTAGCTTAGCCAGAACGTGACACTGATTTCTTCCCAATTAATGACGATTGTACAGGACTTATCATGAATGTGTTTCATGAAATGCAACCAGTTTTTGCAGCCTCTTCAATAAGTGCATTCCTGTATATCCAAGAATGTGTTTGTACTCAACCAAACAAATATACTCATTCCAACCAGGCATCGTCCTTCTTAGTTATTCGAGGTCAGGGGGCAATGATTGCAATCAGTACCGGACGTGTGCATACTAAGTGGTTGTGTGAAAAGGGGGTTTAAATTACTTTAGATAATGGAAGTCAGATATTTCTGCAGCCTGTATCACAATGTTTAAGCATGTTTGAAGCTTCATTTCTATTACAAGGGCAATTTTGGCTGAAACTATCAGTGATGATTTGCTCCAAGTGGAAATAAAAGGAGCAAAGTTTGGGCTCCTCGACTGAGTGAGGTTGTAACAGTAGGCAAGAAACCCCTTAAGCCTTTCGAGGAGACGAAAAGAGGTATTGAGGCCCATACAGAAAAATAAACGAAACTGGTCCACAAAAAGATCGATTTCTTTCATGTTCATTTATCGTAATGTGAAAAAACGGAAATTAGAAAGACCTATGTAGGTAGAACTAAATCAACACTTGACTACCTCAGGTGCTGCTGACTTAGCTGAAGGCCGCTGGGGCTCCCATAAGAACTGCAAACCTCCTGAGTCGTATTTACATCATATGTTAAGAATTTCAACGTTATACAAGCGTACGTCAACCAACTTTCTTAAGAAATACATATAATCATACAACAACAAAGGGCGACTAAGGGTGTTGGTCAAATGATGAATAACACTTTTGATGACCTCTAAACAAGTGATAATTTTAGTTAGAGAAAAGTAAGCAGATAATATACACACATAAAGTTAAGCTGGGCAATGAAATACAGCGAGTAGCAATGCAGTCCCTTTGTACCGAGTCACGTTGTTAGGATCCAAAACTTCCTTCTCAATACCAAGTAATTCTCAATACTTCTCAAAAGCAGGTACTTCTGAATACTTCTCAATGGTAGGTAGTTCTTAATACTCCTCAATAGCACATACTACTGAATACTTCTCAATAACAGGTACTTTTCCATACTTCTCAAAAACAAATACTTCACGATACTTCTCAATAACAGGTACTTAATACTTTTGAATAGCGGGTCTAACGTTCATATATTCAATATAATTACTCAATTTAACGAAAATCTGACTTAATTTTCCAGTACTGTGTTGTGCATCACCAATTTGTAAATTTTAAAATACATCTCAAATGAAATTTCGTCGCATCATGTTCTGAAATGAAATTCCTGATCAATTTTCATCTCATGGTCTACCAAGAAGTGAACATGCAGAAAGTCAAACAACAAGCAAATAGAGAAGAAAAGGTACCCTCCTCACTGAACTAGCATTTTCGTGTAATTTATGGATTTAAATACAGCATGTGACCGCACAAAAAAATCAAAACAGATAAATCGGTTCATATAGTTAAAAGTCCATCAACATTCGCTAAAAATATACAGAAAAATCATATATGCTATGCTAGGATATTTATTAAACTGAAAACGCGTTGCGTCAGAAATCAAATAATCTAACTTTTAAGCTGTGCCGCTGGTTACAAACTACGAAGTCAGTAAAGAACTGTGAGCAACGGATGAGCTCCGGCAAAATGCCACACCGGCACGTATAAAAACATTGCGATTGCTATCTTCAATCAAACAATGTATCTGAAGCCGCTGCGTTCCTGAAGACAACTCAGAAAGACTCAATTCTGCCACTTTAATCCATAAGGATGCCTCGTTTCCATAATTCAACTTACGGATTTTTTCTCTGTAACATCACGTGTCCGGAACACTTCAGCTGAACTTCAGAAATTATTTTACGATGACTGAGTCGATCTTCTTGTCCGCACTTTTCAACGTACAGATCAACTTTTTGACACGCACAGCGGAAATTTGAAACACAGTTTACCATACGAGCCAAATTTGTGTCTTAACAAAAAAGCTGTCCAGAACTGCTCAAGTGAAATCATGACGCTGTGGCAAGACTGGCAACCAGTGCTGGAGAATCGAGAGCGCCACGCATGACGTGCGCTCTCCACAGAATTTGGCCCGCTAATGCAACAGGTCTGCAGGACGAGGGGAGATTCACCGAGGGCTCAGACGTGAAGGACTGATGAGGGCAAACTGTCATGGACACCACAATTCGTTGGCAGGAAGGTGCTGGTACATGAAGGACTTCGAGAAAATGACTCCTGCATGGTAATGAGTCATGTGAAGAGAATAACGATAGGATAGATGATGCCACCCGTGCGCCCAGCAATGAGAGGTCAAAGTTGTCAATAATGCCAGCAAATAAATGACCAACGTTCATTAGTAATGATGGCACCGTGTTCCTAATAAGAATGAACGTGAGTTTTGTTCATGTTCATCAAGAACGAACGTGTGATATGTAGGTCGAAACTCATCAGCACAAAGCTAATAAATTGAATAAATATAGTAAGCATATGGTTGTAGAAATAGATTCATGTATATCATGAACACTACTAGAATCTGGTTCATAATAATAAATAGATATGAGTAATAATAATGATAGATCAGTATATATCATCAACTACTACAATGTAGCTTGTAATAACCATAGATAGGTGTTATAATAATCAGATATGTCTACCACGATACTACCACAATGCTGCGTGTAACCTACAGCATAATTACGAGCCATGGGTCTCTAGTGGTCAGTATGACGAGCGGTTTCTATAATAGTTAATCAGTTGTGCTTGTTACTGACCAGTAATGTACTTCAAAAATGGGCCCAAGTCCAAAAACAATTTGAGGCTGAAGTATACATATTATGATCACTAGAATAATGATTTATTATTCTCCGTTGATTTGCAATGTTAATACTTACAATAAGAGTCAACTAACATCTACATTAGCAGCAAACATGAATAATGACTGTGAGTTTAAATAAATGTTGACCCCTTTTGAAAATGAACTCAAACAAGCATGTAAATTGGGGATCATTTTAACACAAGACCATTCGAGGGGCCACAGATACGGTAACACAACACAGGCGTCGTTACACCTCGTCAGCAGGACGATGTGCATAGTAAGCAAAGTAACAGTACAATGATCTACTCCCGAGTTGTACACCGCTGTACAATGATCTACTCTCGAGATGTACACCGCTGTACAATGATCTACTCCCGAGTTGTACACCGCTGTACAATGATCTACTCTCGAGATGTACACCGCTGTACAATGATCTACCTCCGAGTTGTACATCACAGTACAATGATCTACTCCCGAGTTGTACATCACAGTACAATGATCTACTCCCGAGTTGTACATCACAGTACAATGATCTACTCCCGAGTTGTACATCACAGTACAATGATCTACTCTCGAGTTGTACATCACAGTACAATGATCTACTCCCGAGTTGTACATCACAGTACCATGATCTACTCCCGAGTTGTACATCACAGTACAATGATATACTCCCGAGTTGTACATCACAGTACAATGATCTACTCCCGAGTTGTACATCACAGTACCATGATCTACTCCCGAGTTGTACATCACAGTACAATGATCTACTCCCGAGTTGTACATCACAGTACAATGATCTACTCTCGAGTTGTACACCACTATGTATACAAAATCATTTTCGAGATGCACACCAATAACTTCGTCGACGATTCCAAAAAATACTCGTTTTGTTCAACCGAAATAACTTTGTTGTTATAAAGTAATGAAACACAGAGTAGTGAATTAACTTACTAAGATTGAATACCAAGGGAATGAAAGTTGACATGGTAAATTCGTTGCCTTAAGTACAGTTGGTTAATTATTGTACCCTTGACCAAGCACTGCATGCTTGGCTAACTAAATGTTTGGCGACTACTTCATGCTTCTGGTTATCAATCTCCCCTTTTACTACCAAAATAATGAGCGACATACAAGTAAATATCAAGAACCTCAGGAGACCTGAAAAGAAAACAGAAGCTTGGCAAGGCTTACGAAACCTGAGAAAAACTTTCTCCCTCGAACTGGGAAAAATTTGAAAAATTGAAATAAAATAAAAATTAAATGAGTTTAATGAAGTAGATTGCAAAAGCATTACTTGTTTAAAGGAAAAATATGAAAAACGAGTGAAAAGTTATTAGACACAACGTAAATAGTGTTAGACGCTAGAAAATACGATGACGTGGTTCAGGAACTGATAATTATTCAGTTCTGCAAACGTCCGCTTCAGCTGTCCATCCAAAACAGTGAACAGTGCTAGGTATGTTGCTTGGTCCTCTCAAACAAGTAAAATAACATAATTTACGGCAAATTATTGGGAGTGATTCTTTCAAAAACTATGATTGCACAGAAAATCACAGGCAGAACTTGAGAGAGATAGTTTAAACAAAATCAAGTTTACTAGAGCCCTTATAATAATGGAAAGGATG
Source organism: Trinorchestia longiramus (assembly GCA_006783055.1). Classification (NCBI taxonomy): domain Eukaryota; kingdom Metazoa; phylum Arthropoda; class Malacostraca; order Amphipoda; family Talitridae; genus Trinorchestia; species Trinorchestia longiramus. The sequence continues at coordinate 96,378 of VCRD01000344.1, read as the reverse complement.
CAGGGTATTCGTGTTTCATTTGCTTATGTTTTACAGAAATAAAATCGAATTTCCAAAATTCTCAACGTATAATTCACAATAAATTTTGAGATTATCACAACTCTGCCATGAAGTCGTGAGCTGCAGGAATACCACAAACACGACCACGCCGCACTCATACACGACGCGAAAAATGAAGCAAACGTACAGTAACACGTGAGGCTCCGGCTCTAGCAGCGGCGTCCAGGGAGCGTTCAAAGTTGCTATCATCACAGCAAGGTCACGAGGGCATCACTCCCTACAAGGCCACCTAGAATTACCTTCAAAAATATGTCATACCAGGAGTAAAAATTACTTCAATTAGAACTGATAACAAAATTATTGAAAATTTAACTCAAGCGAAGCAGCGTTCAATACGTGAGTGTTAATTATCATTAATTCATAAATAAAACTCAACACAACAATGAAACACAAATAAGCTCGAACCTCTATATGATCGTAATCACGTTTTGAGTAAACAATAGCCGCAAAAACTTGTTCTCCCTCAACAATGGAAAATTCACGACTTCTCACTACCGTTAATAGGCGTCGTCGGAATAGTATGATTGAAATTTACTCCGCTGGCTGAAGAATTGTGGCTGCTTTGAACTCGCATATTTTGAATTTTCATACGTGTAAAAGATAAAATTGATACAATAAATAAATAAATAAATAAAGAGATAAATGAGTGTATAAATAAATACACCTAAGGATGACAATATCTTGTACACACATACAATTCACTCTTAAATATATCAATACATATATAAGTACGTGGTACGTTGCATAATGAGAAAATGTCAGGAGATTCATTAAATACGTTCGATCAAAACACTACTTTATGGTTAAGTACACACACATATATTATCGTCTATAAAATCACCAACTGGCAACTTTCTACATTCCTAAGTTTGAGTGCAGCAGTGTATGTATGTAATGGAACTAGTCATTCGGTTTGCCGATTTGTCAACACTTGACAAGATGCAGGGAAAAATGGAGTAATGTTACGCCATCAAATTTTGCGTTAAACTTAAGAAAACCAAACGAGAAGCTTATGAAATGACAGAGGAAGTCTTTGGGGATAAACCGATGAGCAAAGCAAGTTTCTATCGGTGGTTCAAGTACCTTGTCGAGGAGACCCATCACGAACCTGTATACTAGCTGAACAGTTTTTAACATGGATCTGGGTTAACAGATTTTATGAAGGAAATGAACAGGTTGAGGGTGAATCTAGATTTGGAGCACCAAACAGTGCACGTAACGAGGAAAATGTTGAGGAAGTGCGAATGTTAGTGATGTAAGACCGCTGAATAACTGTCAGGATGATATCTGAACTGTTGGTTTTAGTATTGACCTAATGAAGATAGTTCTGACCGAAGATCTGAAGCTACACAAAGTCTGTGCCAAGTTCGTGCCAAAGATGCCCCAATGCCCCATGCCACAAGTCAACGCTGGTGACCACTTGGAAATCCAACAGGGGAATAAAAATGGCACAACACCCACCCTACTGCCCTGACCAGCGTTACTATTATTTTTAATAACGTCGGCGTTTCTCAATTCTACAGTGTGACTATAATTCTTAACAAACTTTAAATACTCGTATTCTCAACGTGTGACACACACTTATCATGTCCACGCTATTCTCAGGTGTATCTCGCCCGCTTGTTGTAAGTCACCTCCGTGAAATAGAGATACAGTATATCGGTCAGTTAAGGCTTCCTTTTTCGACGCTTAGAAAAGTGTCCTGTCCAATTTGTAGATGGGGTGTTATGCGTCTTGGAATAGTTTTTTACGTGGTTTAATCAGTTACTTTTCCCTCTTAACCAAGAGGGTATAGAATTGCTGGAAAATTAATTCAGAAGCAGGAGCTCCCAGTTCTTCCGACTCCGGCGCTCTCTATGCATATCTCCAGCTCCACTGCGCTAACAACTATGCACGGTCATCATCATTTCTTTCTGCCTTTAACATTATGGGAGTTGAATCATTGGTTCATTTAGCATAAGTTCGCACCTCAGGCCTATTGCTTCACAGGGAGACATTTTTGACAAGTGCATTCAATATCTGGGTCAACTTATTAGTCGGAATGAATAGAATGCCATCATCAGGGTCACGAAGTCATTTACATACGTCAAAGTAGAGGAAGACAACCTCGCCTTCATACCTCGGCAACAACTGATATTTGGCCTCGCATCCGGCCAAAAGTGGCCGGCCGGCATATCTCCGACTGTATCATTGCTACACCTTCATGAAAGAATATTCATGAAGTATGCAAAACTAAGTGCATACGCTCACACGTACGGTCTTCAGAAGCCCTTTCTTAGCAACAGAATTCATGAATTTTCAACGAACGTGTGTCATAATTTGTATCGTTTATTCTGTCCTTGATTCACAGTAACATACTGTGTTCGCAAAAGAAGTGTAATAGAAATTTACTTTTGTTTCAGATTTTAAATTTGAAAGTGATTTGATGATGAATTTATGGTAAGGTCAATAAAAATGCCATAAACGTTACATGCTACAGGTATTTAGGATTCAAATTCACAATGAGGAAAATGCTCAACTCAGCGCTGCAGACAGGTATCTATGGTCAACTCAACTTATTTCCCGTAGACTTTTATCACTTATTTACCTATCTAATCAGCGCTGTGTTTAAAGAATATCCACCGTAGGTGTTAAAAAAACCTTCTACATACGAGGGGGTTCAAAAAGTTCGTGGAAAAATTACAGTTTGAAAAAACGGTCAACGTCATAATGTTTATTTTTCAACATATGCTCCATCTAGGTCAATACATTTCTGCAAACGCTGATACCAGCCTGTAAGTCCATCTGTGTAAAACTAAGAGTTATGCGATTTGAACCATGTCATGGCAGCTCTTTTTACTGCTTCAACTGATGGAAACTGGGTACCTTTCAATGACTTTTTCAGGTTTGGAAATAAAAAGAAGTCGGATGGGGCTAAGTCGGGGCTATACATAAGGTGGATGTCGAATGATTTCCCGTCGAAATTCGCGTAGCACAGCTCTGGTCTGCCGAGCGCCGTGCGCGGGTGCATTGTCGTGGTGGAAGAGGACGCGCCGAAGCAGCTTCCCAGGGCGTTTTTCTGCGATTTTATTGGACAATTTTCTCAAAATTTCTTCATAATAAACAGCTGTAATAGTTTTCTTGTTCTCGAGGAAATCAACTAACAAGATCCCCTCTGCATCCCAGAAGACAGTGGCCATAACCTTTCCTCTTGAACGCTCAGATTTTGCTTTGACTGGCCCACTTCCACCCCTGGGCAGCCACTGCTTCGATTGAGTTTTGTCCTCGGGATCGTACTGGTAGAGCCATGTTTCATCCCCAGTCACAATTCGCTGCAGAAAAAGTTCAGGGTTCTCATCCCACTTGTTCAAAATTTCCATAGAAAGATCTGCCCTTGATTCCTGCTGATCTGGGCGCAACAGCCTAGGAACCCATCGAGCGGAGAGCTTGCTCAGTCCCAAACTGTCCACCAGAATTGTGTGTGCAGAACCCACGGAGAGGTTGAGTATGTCTGCTACTGATTCGGTGGTTATTCATCTATCCTTTTCAATGAGGTCACGAACAGCATCAATGTTTTCCACACAAACTGATGTGTATGGCCTGGCGCTACGGGGATCATCTTCAGTCTCATTTCTTCCGCTTCTGAAACGACTAATCCATTTGTAGGTTGCTGATTTCTTTGGGGCATTGTCACCATAAACTTGTTCCAGAGAGTCAATGATTTGGCTGTTCTTCCACCCAAGCTTCACCATGAATTTGATGTTTGTCCTGGCCCCGATTTTGGCAGATGCCATGTTGCTTGAACGGTTACTGCCTTGCAAATGGCGGCACCGCGTTGTAACATTCATTTAAGGGTTCATCTGAGAACACGTTATTAACACGTTGGTACAGGAACGTTCTGGTGCATTGACATCGTATTCTTTTCATATAATTTTCAGTTATGTCCATTTTCCACGAACTTTTTGAAGCCCCCTCGTACACACAGTGTCCATAAAGTCTCTTTACCATTTCAAAAATTTATTACAAATGCAACTGATAAGATATTTTATTCAGATTTGTTCTATTGTATTCAGTGTTTATTAAAATCTTTGATCACATTTTTCATTTGTGTGTTTTAGGGATCCTGTTTGTGAAAGATGTGCTGTTGAGAGTTTATAAGAGACTTTTTTAAGAGACTTTATGGACACCCTGTATAATAGGGTATTTCTATCTGTCTTTGTCTCTGTGTGTCCGTCCCATTACTTTCTATCTATTATTGAAAAAAATTATTAAACTGAAATCAGAACGGTTATACATATATTATGAGCATCCTATTGTGGATACCAAAAGCACTGGATTAGAATAAAATACGTCATTTTTTCCCTTTATTAGCCTCCTCTTACACGGCCATGTCATCGGTAAGTAAGATACAGAATGGAGGTTCTTTATGTATCCATGAAAAATATTTAGATTCTGATAATACCACAGGTAAAACTGAAAAATGCATTTTATTTCACAGATCCTTAATTTTATCACTCTTAAATCTTGCATTGCCATGGGTACAATCTAGGCCATGTTATCGGTAGATAAGATACAAAATGAAAATTCTGAATATATTCATGGAAAATTTTCATTTAAAACACCATAATTCGTTGTAAATCATTCGACTTTACAATAAATTCAAACTAATCAAATCTAAACCGTGGAATTTACGGGAGCCATCTAGTTCCACTATGTAATAATAGTTTGTTGCTTGCTTTCTTGCTTGGTAAGTCTTTCTGTCACGCTCTTAAGGATTTAGATAAGAGGAAATTCGATAGGGTATACATGTATTGTAAGCATTGTATTGTCGATGGCAAAGGCACATCCTTCAATGTAGAAACTCCTTCGCAAAGCTCGCGACTACTGTCAAATCGAACGAAAAAATTCAGTAAAAAGCACGTGAATTTTCACGTGTGAGTCTACTAGTTATATTATAAGCTTCAAGAAAAATCCAAGCCGAAACCTGGATTGCCATAAGGTAATAAAAAACTTTGCTAATTCCCAGAAATTCTTCATTTTTCGGAAGTTTTCGTTCACGGAGTAATTGACACAAATGAGAGAGACAATGAACGGTGTACGGAACTAATATGTGTTACTGCCAGAGTTGGAGAAGGCCATTACTGCAAATGGGATTTGGCTGTAGAAATTCATACCTAGAATAGAAATACGTTCTCTAGGGCAGTGACAATCTTTGATAAGTCTTAGCCACTTAACAAAATTGCCTCCGTATATTGCTATTGAACGTGAGCGAAAAATCATTCATCTTTTCACAACATTTCATCTTCCATCAGCTAAAAAATTGTTTTCGGTTCTTCTACAGTCACGAAATTATTTATGCAAAAAAAGAATAACAAAAGCGTAGCCCCGAAAAGCAGATAAAAATGCGTAGCTGAAGCGTAAAGCTCACACTACAAGGTGAAAAATATTAAAAACTAGTACACCCACTCGTGAAAATTCGGGTTTTTTACTGAATTTTTTCGATTAGTCTACCAGTGGACGCTGGCTTTGCGAAGGAGTTTTTACATTGAAGGATGTGCCTTTGGTATCCAAAATAGAATGCTTACAATAAATGTATAACCTACTGAATTTCTCCTCTCTAAATCCTTAAGAGCGTGGCAGAGAGACGGACCAAGCAATCAAACAAGCAAACAACAAACTGCAGGTTACTATATAGTGGAATACTAATTATCGTATAAACGCTTCAGAAGCACAAAGCTAAATTTCACACTATATACAAACATGTGAAAGGATATAATTTGTAATAGTTAAGCACCAATTATCTATAAATTTTCGTACGTGATTCAAGTTTTATTTTATTTACCCAATGAAAGATTCGATCAGTTGTTTATTGCCAAATCTTTTGAAGCATGCCAACGGATCTCGCAAAGTATGTAGATGCAACTGCTGGCATCAGTTAGGCAGCAGGCACGCCTGAGAACTGCTCTACAGCATTGCTCTTGGTAATCAGGTTACGGCGCACTCATTGACTGAGTGTGGTGCAACATCAGGCTACAGCGCGCTCATTGACTGAGTGTGGTGCAACATCAGCCATCAGCCTTCATTGACTGAGAGTGTAAAATCAGGTTACGGCGAGCTCATTCGCTGAGTGTGGTTCAAAATCCGGCTACAGGGCGCTCATTGACTGAGCGGTACAAAATTAGGCTACGGCACGCTCATTGACCGAGTGGTGCAAAATCAGGCCATGGCGCTCTCGCTGACTGAGTGTAGTGCAAAATCAGGTCAGCTCGCTCGCTGACTGACTCGCTGATCACGATACTCGCCTGACTGACTCGCTGATTTTCGGACTCGCTGCTCACGACAGCGAGTCCTAAAAGTTTCGCGCCATTAATCAATCAATGGAGAAAAGTTATGCGAACTTGATTACTCTTGATGTTTAAACAAAGATTTTGTTGTAAATATTCAAATACAAACAGCTTAATGCAACGTCACTGTCAACAGAGGTGAAAGTAATTGATGGCAATTTTATCACTTACATCAAGATTGTCAATAATTCCATAGCGCAGTAAGTAGATAGGTTTTGAGAGATTGGGCCAATAATATTCATTTACTGGACAAGAAATGGTTGCATGTCATTAATGAAGCCTGTCATCCAAACAAATGGTTTTCAATATTGATCTTAAGCGCAACTGATTGTCAGTATTGACATGAACTAGTGATTAGCACTGCTAGCTGTAACAACAGCTAATTTTCAAAACCTATTTCCATAATCACTAGCCGTCAAAACTGTTCTCGTAAATTCCTGATGGTACTCTGAACCACTGACAGTAACTGCACATCTCACAGTCCACTGTTCATTAATATTCATCTCATGAATCGTTGACGATCAAACCTGACCTCACGAAGCCCTGCTTACAACACTATAATAATACGCATGAATAAGCACTAATTGTATTATTTGCAATACTACAGTAATACGAACCAATAAACACTGATTGTCAACATTACAATACTAGAATAATACAAACCAATAAGCACTGATTATCTACATTACAATACTATAATGACGCAAACCAATAAGCACTGATTGTCAACATTACAATACTACAATAATGCAAACCAATAAGCACTGATTGTCAACATTACAATACTACAATAATGCAAACCAATAAGCACTGATTGTCAACATTACAATACTATCACAATAAGAACAAATAACAGTCATTGATGATCTCACAGACCCCGAACTGTCAATGCTGCATTTACAAAAAAAGGACGAAGAATAAGAAAAGAAAATAAAGATAAATTCCAGCTCACTGACTACAGCACGTGTTCTACTTGCTTGTGATCTCTAAATAATATGTCTTGAGGAGATCCTACACACGGATGTACTGTGATGCGCAATGCGCATAACTGAAATCATACACGGAAGTAGTGTCACACGCACGAATGTACGAGTATAGCATTATAAAGCCGAAAAAAATGAAAAGTGGACTCATCAGTCAAAATTATGCCGAATGATTTGTCAGGAAAAATTGCGATTCAATCATTTAGAGCCTTTTTCCATTTTTCGGATTGGTGTTCGAAAAAAATGGGAAAATATAATTGTATATAATTTACTAGCTAAAACTAAATGATCAGAAGAAAAAATCATTGAAAGCAATTTTTTATTAGAGTGTTAAACTTAAATAGAACAACCATTGCAAGTTAAATAGGTAAAAAGAAGAAACATATTTGTCTTACTGCCAGTGCAATGACAAAAATTTTTATGACGGTAACACTATCGTTAGCAAGTTATTAAATCAAATTCAAATTTATGGCGAGAGAATGGCTTAGAACCAAACAAACATAAATTTATTTAAATAGACACCAGAGCGCAACTTACCTTCATAACAAAGTTAAAGTTTGCAGAAACTAAATTTGATTTTCTTATCCATCGTCATAAAAAGAAGTCAAGTCCAGATAGTAAAGCTAGATATCGTACTTCAGTTAATCATCATTATAAAGGTTATCATAAACAGTTCTTGATTACAGACCGTCAGTCGAAAAAACTAATTATACTCGCACAACTTAAATTTTGATAGATACGAGTATGTTGACCGTCGCCGGTACCAACTAGAAACATTGGTAAAAAGTTTTAGTCGATTGTCATACATGAATTTAAATGTTTATAAATCTGCTACATTGATACTAAAAAAATGGTAGATACAGCTTATTTGCATGCTAATAATAATAATATGAAATTTAAGATCACTTTCAATATCCGACCAACATCACTCTTGAAAGGAAATAATGTCGGTTGGTATCAGCATTTACAATCATGCTCACAAATTGAAAACGTGTTTAACTGTATCTTGTTTGTCTCTTTTGTTCCTCTTATCACTTCATCAGTTATTCAAGACTACATGTATTGAAAGAGCTGCTCGGCTTCATTTCAAACTTGGCAAGAATTTTTGTTCATGCACACAAAGGCCGAGCAGCAGCAGCCTTCGCTGGGCTTCCTCATAAAAGAATAATTGTATTCGTTCTTTCACTCAATCCAACTCACATGGCAGAATGACAATTTTTAGCAAATCGTTTTAAATTAACAAGTGGTTAATTTGCTAACCTTTGCTTACTAAACAGTTTATTTTGACATCTTTTGTGGAAGTCTTCCCATTGGTAGACGTAATTTTAGGAGAATTAGTTTTAAAATTTCTGATTAGAATAATATAGTCCCCGACATATACTGAAATTTTTGATTATTTCCCTGAATAACTTTCCAAGTTTGTAATTTCAACTTTTAAATAAACTTCCATAAAGCAGAAAACTAGATCAAAAGTCAAAAGCCCTTGTCCAAAAAAGTGATTCTTAACGTCTAGGTAGTCGAATTGTGGGTTAACACCTCAGCTCAGTCTCCATGACTGTTTATACTCCGTAACTCGCCGCGACCATTTGTCGTCCTCCATTTGAAGTCTAAGGAGTTAAGATTTCCGTTTGTGTGATACTGGTCAGAACGACAATGATTAGCTAAACCTCAAGACTTGACGCTGGGACGGGCCCTCTCTGCTTCCCCAAGAGACATTGACGCACCTCCGCGATGTTACAAGTATGTACAGAACCGTTTCATCAGATAGAATTGCTTGCCTCATCCCAGACAGAATTTTAGATTGGGACACACCATGGCGTGGCGACACTGCTAACTAGCAGTTCCTTTCGGGGCAGCGGGACAATAAGCCGTTTAGCACCAATGAGACCAATTCTCGTAATTTACAATATTTCTATTGAGTTGAAGCATACATCAATTCAATTTGCATAAATTAAAAATCAAAGCATTGTTTCCACATAAGCAAATTAATGAGAATGCAATGCTTTTATTTTTTTCGCTTAAGGAACCTGGTTTTTTCGTAACCTTAGTTTAGACATGGATTTGGACGACCGACCAATATCAAAATCACGAAACAGCAGCCGTCAGGAAACTCCAAGTATAAAACTTTGGATCTGCGTAGGGCCCTCAAGGATGGTGGAGGGATCTATTAAATAAGCTATTATTTTCTGTTGTGTTAAGTTTTTAATTTTTACAGTAGGGTGCTCGAACACCTGAAGGTGGCCAAAATAAGCCTTGATTCCTCACCGCATCTGTCAGAATATAACGCAGTAGAGGGTCAGTAATGATTCGAGTTGCCATACTGTGTAATTTTCTTAGCATAACGATTGCAGAGAAGACGAAGTCAGTCTTCCTGTCCAGACAATGATTCTCGACAGCAAATATAGGTTCCAATGGGACAAACTGCCGACACATTTAGCTCATGAAGTGCAAAATTACCATTGAAAGAACAAAAGTGACGTCCTAGTCTTGGGCTGGCGTCCACTATTGCATGATCTCCACATAATTGAGTGTTAGCGGTGGCTTCTGGAGAGACACGTTGCGGATACAAGGCCGAAAATCTTTTTAAATGATTTAAATGTAGAAATAAAAGGAGTATTTACAAAAAAGGTCGAGGTCATTGAACACGTAGCAAGATCAACACCTTGTTAACCTTTTTTCATTAATCAAAGGGTTCCTTTACGTTTTGCAATCTTTAGATGTCAAAGATTGAAAACAACGCATAATGCAAAAAAAACTCTAATTTCTCAAAAATATCGGCTTCAAATGACGAAGAATCAACCGTTCACTAAATTCAGTAGTTTCAAACAAACCCAATAAATGTTTCAAAAATGCTGAAAATTTGAGAGATTAAATATGACTTAAATTAAAATTATTCTTACACTAGCCTAATTTTTGAATTCCCCAATAATAATATAACTTAACCTTTCATTGTTAAACATTCATTCCACTGAGTATATTTTACCCATAGCGTTAAAACACGTAATAATTTGCAGAACCTATTTCGACGATGAATAAAGTCCAGCTATCTTGAGATGAACAATGACTGACTTAGCGCATATTTACAAAGCGAAAAGAGCTGCTGAAAAACACGCTTAAGCTTCATTACGCACTCGGCAGCTGGCAGCCCTCACTGGCGTAGCGTCAGGCGAGCTCGCGCCACCAGTTAGTCACCGCAGTAGTCATCTCCCGCACCACACGTCTGGTTAGTGTACAACTGGTGCACTGTACTGCTTACTTTAGTGTACAACTGGTCCACTGCAGGACTGCAATGCTCCTTTTAGTGTACAGCTGGTGCACTGCACGACTGCATTGCTCCCTTTAGTGTACAGCTGGTGCACTGCAAGACTGCATTGCTCCTTTTAGTGTACAGCTGGTGCACTGCACGACTGCTTTGCTCACGTTATTGCCAGGAGCTATAAGGCTGCATGACTCACGAGACTACAAGCAGTTATATGTTAAGGTTCAAGAATTGACTCTGAAAAGATATTTGCAAGCATTGCTGACTTGATTCTAAGAAGTTACATACCAGTATCAATGAGTTCATAACAAAAAGTTGCATGCTTTCATTGCAGAGTTGATTGTTAGAAGCTATCAGCCTGCATTGAGAGTTAGCAGAAAAATGCGTTTGATCAAATGGCGAAAAGCCATTGCCGCTGAGTGAACAGATACAACGGGTGGGGCAAAAGTCACTTCACATTTTAAATACCATGAAAACAAAACCTAATGAAGCCAAAAGTGGGTTGTATATCAAATGAAAAAGGAAATCTTGGAGTGTCATTACTTTTTAATAAAATTTTCATTATTCAGAATAGAAGAGAATGAGGCTATAGGAACGAACCTTCTGGCCCATTCTTGGGTTGGATAATCACTTCGATAATTATTCGATTATCCAAGCCCCAGCCCGTAATTCCAGCCGTGTTAACCATGGCGGCAGTAGGATTTGAATATGATATCCTTCAAATGTTGTCCATTGCTGTTCGAACAATTGCGCATTCCTTTCACAGTACTTTTACTCCGAACAAAACACCTGAAAACACCTGAAGTTGTTCGGTTGATTTCTTCAATTATGCTACCTTTTTTACTCTAGAAGACTATTATGCCTATTGATGTAAACCCTCTGTTTAAGGTATCCCCAAAGGGAAAAGTCCGGAGGGGTAAAATCAGGCGACCGTGGTGACCAAGAAACGTCACCAGAACGTGGAATTAATTTACCTGGAAATTTCTGATCGTCTGCATAACTTAACTCATGGGTTAGTTGAATTTTATATGGGTACAGTATCGTCTTTTATCACGATTCGACGTAGTGATGGTCGAGAAATTCCTAGTTCACTGGAACGTTTCCTAGTCGATCTTCGTGGCTCTTGTTGAATGCTGTTTGAAACAAGTTGAATTGCATATGCATTTCGTGCTGCTCTCGGTCTACCAGAGCGTTCCTCATCAGCTGTTGATCCGGATTCTCTGATCTTGCAATCATTGCAATAATGCAATGTTTGGAAAGGCTTGTTCGTTGATTAAATGGTGTCATGAAATCCCTCTGCACTTAAACTAAGGATCCGTTATGTTTCAAATAACTTTCCACGACTCTTGCTCGCTGTTCTTTGCTCTATTTTACTATTTTGGAGTTATTGATAATTGTGAAAAGTTTATGAGTAACAATATAAACCTTTAATCGGTATACTAAATGCAAAATAACACTCCAAGGGTTCCTCTTTCATTTGATATACAATCCACTTTTTTGCCTTCAATAGGTTTTGGTGCGATAGTATTTAAAAGTGTGAAGTGACTTTTGCCCCACCCGTTAGGATAGGAATATTCAAATGATTTTGATAATTTTGTCCCTCAAGTGACGAGGAAAATGTAGCAGTGCAACAAAGAGGTTGTGCAGATTCTCCACGTACGAGCTCAATGATTTATCCATAAAATGATGGTAGAAGAAGCAAGTGTCTTTCACACATCTACGGCTTGAGCGATAAAACTGAAAAGCCTTGTTCTGTAAAAATTATGTTTTCTGAAGGATTGTATTCATATGCAGGAAGAAACAACTGGTACTTCATATTTATTACTGTTGAGATCATGGACAGGTGATTTGATTACACGACAGTAGAAACAATATTCTTGTGTTGATAGAAAGCACACAAGAAATGAAAGGATACATTGATAAATTGCTTCAAATTGTCAAATATAACAACAAAGTCACTCAACAGAAAATAAAATCATTTTTCAAAACAACTACAGAAGGAAACAAGATTAAAAAAATGATTTGAGGCTCATTGTATAATGAGCACTCGCGCGCACCTGGCTGACAATAGATATAAATTGTGTTCACATATCAGGAACATTAAACCAACGTTCACTATTGAAATTTACCAAATAGAAACTTGTACTGAGAAGCATGTGGGTGGCTACTGAGTGCTTCTAAGTTAATGGATAGAAATGGCCGAAAAAATAACTCGCTCATTGAAACTACCTACAATTCCTGACGATCTCCATCAAACTTTAACATTCACTATCCAGGATAAAGGATTTCTAAGTTACGGAATGGCATTCCAAAAATTAAAAAGTTATCTTTAGAAATTTTTGATTTCAGAGGATAACGTGCCAGTAGCTAAAAAATTTTAATCGAGTGACAGTAATAGAAAGAACATAAATTCCTTCAGATTAGTCCTTGTGAACTCCTGCGTTAATCAAAGCCAGACTAAAAAATTAACGAGACTAAGGAGGTCGCAACTCGGAACTTCGGATGACAGCCGGTAATGTCAACGCGAAATTACAGAGTGTCAACGCCATTTCCAGAGTGGGGCTGAGCTCTGAAATGTGATGTAGAGAAACAATGAGCTCTGAAGTGTGATGTAGAGGGGCGCTGAGCTCTGAAGTGTGATGTAGAGTGACACTGAGCTCTGAAGTGTGATGTAGAGTGGCGCTGAGTTCTGAAGTGTGATGTAGAGTGTTGCTGGTTGGCGTCTACATTAACTTCACTGGAGATGCTTTACTCACAACTGATTAAACGTCGGTCCATTTTAGGCAGACCTTAACTGAAAACTTACCTTTCCCAAGTTGATTATTTTCCACAGTTAGGTTTGAAAATTTATCGCCTGTAAACGGATTGCTCAGAAATGGAGTCCATCCAAAAATTAAATTCCAAGGCATTCATTTTATCTTACAGTTGATGAAACCGTTATTTCGTAATTCATTTAAACAGTACATTTTGCACATATGCACAGATTTTTAACATCAGAAATACAAACTTACAGCTTTCAACTTAAATGTCATACATCTTACACAACTAACCCGTGCCTGCGTTGTAACAATGCAGTGCTCAAGCACCAGTTTTGGACACAACGATGAAGTCATTTGTTAAACTAAAAGAACAGCTGATAATGCACAGCCCCACAGTTGGAACATTACATCCGTGGCTGTCAGAATTCTCTAAGTTCTTTTATTTTCAAATAATTTGTTTATTGTGTAACTCTTTGTACGAGACGACCCCTGTAA
>VCRD01000344.1:65198-82322 GCA_006783055.1 Trinorchestia longiramus | reverse complement strand
GAGGAGAGGGAAGAGGACAGGGAGACAGAGAGAGGGAGCTGTGTGGGGAGAGCAGCCTGTCGACGGAAGGGCACTACACAGGGAGCACGAGCTCTAGTCATCATAGCGCATAAAAATAAACACTTTTACCTAATACCGCCAAAGTCGTACACGCAATCACCAAGGATGATTGAATCAGCGACAGTTTTAAGAACGCAATAGTATGTGAAGTGAAGAGTCATCGGTTAACAGGTCTGTGTAGCAGAGAGGAAAATACACCATTTTTCTAAGAAACACGCATTACGCTAGGAGAGAAATGAGGAGAGCAACGTTCACCAGGTATAGCCGAAATAGACTCCTATTTCGAGCAAAAACTGTCCCACTGTAAAATGAGTGCAAGAGAGCTTCTAAAATCGGTCCCGTAGGGATTATGTCTGGTAAAATTAACTTAGGAATTCGCTCCGAGAGACACGGAAATATTGGAGCCTTGCTGTGAGAGACGCGCGGGTTTAAATTCAGTGATTAAAAACGGAAAAGAAGAGGAAGGTTCGGAGCTAAACCTGCTCTCGTGGCTCTTATATTCAAACAACAAATTTCTAATAGCGTACATATGTCCTCGAAGTGAACGAATTAAATACTTATTTTACGCGGTGCACTTACTAGCCAATACATATTATTATATGAAAATAAATAAAATGATTCCCGTTTATAACCGATAAATGTAAAATCAGTTTTTAAATTTCGATCTAAAAATGAAAGACACTTGAAAGATTCAAAAGATAGCAGGTAGATTTTGTAACTGGAACAGGCTCAACGTCTGTCCTTTTATCGGAATTCTCTTGGAAGAATTGCTAGATATATCAAACTCTTTTTTGTATCAAAATGAGGTTGGAAAAACAAGAATTTCTCAACGGAGTAACACATTCTTCACACTATATGAAATGAGAAGTGAACGCAGCATTGCATGCAGTCATTATCGTGCCTCATCTTGTACGACTAGTTGTTATCAGGGAAAAAAATAATAACATCGTGCATTCAAGTTTCCTTATGATAGATTAGGTTTTTAGACGATTTAATACACCCAGTAAAAAATTATTCACATTTTTGCGCAGGTAATATGAGTGTAAAAATTACAAAACAGGAGCAAAGCTAACTAGCCGCTAGTTCAGGTGTCGACCTGCACACTCGTCGAGGAGAGACTTAGTCAGCCCTGACTGGAGGGAGGCTAGCACCAGATCTTTCTGACTCCAACACCTAATTCTGATAACACGCTCAATGTAAATGAGCTACTATGTGTTTTCTTACACTGTAAAACGCGTAGAGAAAAACTAAAGCAACCTGAACAGTTTCATCATTTAATATTGACAAAATATAATTGTGTATATTCAAAGTTGCATAAACATAATGGACTTGAATATCTCCTCATGAATAAAAATGTAATTTACACAATTGCCACAAAATTTCATTGTCGAAATTAACTGAAACATTTCAAATTGAAAATGAATAACAACATTTGTTGAGGTGCATGAGTGCAGAAGCTGAGAACATGATTAAAAAATACAAAACCAAATTGTAAAATACAACGAATGTCACTTTGTACGGAAATGAAAATTTCATTTTGAACGATAGCGAAAAATACGTGAAAGCACATGAGCACCAGCGACAAGCTTGGCCTGTGTGTCCAACTGCAGTCTTCAGGTTCCGAAATCTCACTGCATTTCGATGTTGAGTGATACTAAGATAACTGTCGGTACTGTGAGTGTCCGTACTGAAATTATGAAGCATGCACTGCATTCACAATCGAATATAAATACTTAGGATTGAACAAAATAAGTTATTTGAACATCTCTTGTTAGAGAGGTACCAGCTACAATGATTGGGAACGGAGTAAGTAAGAAAAAACATATTAAAAACACTTGGCAGGAAAATAAGAGTAACACTTTAAATTATGCCAGGTTAAAACTCATAAATCGTAAGCCCTCAGCCAGAACACGCATAACAGGGGCACAGGAATGCACTTCACTTCATGCGAGACGCAGGAGATAAAACTAAGCCGTCAAAACCAAGTCTTTCCGAGGTGAAATGACAGCTGAGCCAACTGGTGAATATATATATATATATATATATATATATATATATATATATATATATATATATATATAAGGAATAGAAATGACTGCTGGGCCAGCTGGTAAATAATAACATAAGGGATAGAAATGACAGTTGGGCCAGCTGGTAAATAAATACATATGGAACAGAAATAACTGCTGGGCTAGCTGATGAATATACATACAATGGACAGAAATGAACTGGTAGGTAGCAAGAGCCAGTTTAAGTTGTGAAAAACAATTACGTCCTGAATGGATATTCAAGTCATTCATTCAATTAATCAATGCACAATATTTTTTACGAAGAACAATGTATGAATGATCAAAATGTAATTTTACCAAGTAATTCCTTAAATAGTTTCAAAACAAGAGATTCTTTTTCCAGAGCTCAACTACACAAGGACTAAATTATGGGTTGACATTAAAAAATTACGAGTTTATTGAGTGAGGAAGACAATACATCTGAACCAGATAAATGCTGCACTCTCTGACTTCTGACATACAATGAAGTAAAATAAAGGCCAAACATGCCATCAAAATTTAAATTCAGGTCGACTTTCTACCCGAGTTTAATGTCGCTGAGCACTCGAATTTTGAAGGATGAAATCGAAAGAAAGGCCCCAAGCAGACTTAAATAAAATTATGAGCATTTTCTGAGGCTTGAGTGACTGAAAAAAAACACAAAATTGGTAGCAGGTAGAAGCAAAACCTTTACACGATTCCGGAAGCTTACTGAATTTTGCTTCTCTCAGCTATTTCATCCAAGTTCCCAAATAGATTCCTCTCGAAAAAATGCGTGTAAAGAAAACATCACTTCGCAAACAACTGCTAAAAAGCCTCTTGTAAGTGACACATCGATTTGCAGACGTCTGACGGGATCATAGAAGTACTGCAACGAGCAATAATAACTGGAGCTAAGAGAAGGCAATGTTCAGATGAAGCAGAGGTTGGAAGCATAATTCACTACAATTAAAACACACGTCCTGGACCCGGAAGAACGTCAATGCGACATCAGCATCAAAGCGACATGGACTTGAGTAGAAGTCCTTTAAGTTCTCGTCTGTCGAGTTATTCTCGACAATAGCGATGTCATTCATTCAACGAATATTCACTCACAATATTAGGGGACATACAAATTATCACAAACTCAGTAGATGCAATGTAATGTTAGGGCATGATTTTCTTTACTCAGCTTCATTACCTAAGTTAAATTTTACGAACCTAATTTGAAGGATTAAAAACAGATTCTGGATAATTAAAAGAAAAGTCATAATCTGTTGAAATAAATGTTAGCGCTTCTAATGCATCATGAGTCAGAAAACGTGTTTTCTTGAAATCTTGTAGCAGAACATTTTTGAGCAGAAATACCTGATGAGTTGAGAACCTGCGCTAATGGTTCTTGAGTCAACGTGTTCCAGAAAAACACTTCACAATTCCATTGAAATCTCAGTCATTATGAAACTTGTGTGCAACTGCAAGGCGCTGCAAGATGATCTGGCGTAGTTGTAAGTTTAATACAAGGGAAATAGAGCACAGAAAATACAAGCGAAATAGAGCTCTGACAACACAGGTGAAGTAAAGCACAGAAAATACTAGCTGAATAGAGCACAAAAAATAAAAGTGAAATAGAGCTCAGAAAATAAAAGCGAAATAGTGCACAGAAAAAAATGAAATAGAGTACAGAAAACAAAAGCGAAATCGAGCACAGAAAGAAAAAAGGCAATGAAAAAGAAACGAAATGAAACGACATTCTCTGTACAATTCGAATAGAGAAACACATTTCTTTGGTCATTACCATATTTGGCTTTTACTACGCGTACATATGTGTGAGATATACGTGGGCACCCTGTGCAATATGTTTAATTACATTTAGTAGTCTAACATATAAAGCTCAGTGCAGTAAGATCAAACTATTTTTGTAGTCATGGACACACGAGTATGAAACGTTGGAAGTCATTCCAGTGAACCAACGTACTACAGCAGGGGGATGTAACAGACAAAGAAAAATTATTTAATTATGAGAGTTTTCTATCTCATTTTTAAGATGCCGAATGCAGCGTTCTGGCAAGTCACAAACTTGTGAGACACAGAGATTCTTCTCTGCCTTATTGATGAAAACATAAATTAATGTTTTATGCGAAGGAAAAAGTTCCAATAAGTTAAATTAAATTTAAAGTTTCTATGTCTGCAACCACAAACTTCCGGTGAACGGAACACGACATTAAAAGTCAGTGAATGGAGGGCATACTCGGCATTAAAAAAATAAAAACTTGACGCCACAATAAATCATTTATAATTTAATGTTCCGAAAACATTGAAAAATCTACATTTTCTCTTATGTTGCTAGCAAAAATATTCCGTAACATTTTCCCTCGAGTTGTTTTCAAGAAATATTCAGAAATATTTTCCCTCGTGTTGTAATAAAAAAATATTCCGGGCGAAAAGGGTCGAAGTTTTGGCAACACTCTATACCGAGAGGAACAACATTTTTAGTGCTGCGTCAGATATCCAGTTTTCAAATTATTATGCGAAGCGATTGGACGATAAACTTCATTTTGTAAAGCTTAAAATAACAAAAATATCTTTTTGCTATGTCTTACATACGATAGAATAGAATAGAATAGAATAAGGTAAAAGAATGAGCCGTTTGGTCCATTCATGGGTTGCTACCCAGGTCCCATGCCGTCTAAAGTAAAGGCATCAATCACGCACGTACACTTCAATCACGGAAGCCTCTCAGCCACGTGCACGCACTTCACTCACGTACAGGCATGTCAGTCATGCACATGTAGCACAATCTTACACTGGCGCCAGGAGTTAGGGGCATAGAATCAGTACGTTAAAGTGTTGGGGTGGTGCTGGTAACAGAAATAACGTTTTATTGGATAAGAAACATGAAAATAGACTTGCACAAATTTATTAAATAATTTTTAGTACCAACGCTGCAGTAAGTTTAAGAGCTGAGGAATGGAAACTACAAAAAAAACAGGGCCTTAGAGTTTGAGTTTAGCCAAAATTACTGCTCAAGAGTCGGAGTGAAACTCTCCAAAATTTAGGAGTTGGACTCTATGTCGAAGGCTAGAACTTCCAACTCCACAGCCCTAAAAAAACTTGCGGAAAATTTTCTCTCCACGTGAAGCAGTTACAATTTCATCCTCTACCCAGGCCGTTATGTAGTAGGGGATAGTAGCATCCCCTACTGAGGCCGATATTTAGTAGGGGATAGTAGCATCCCCTACTGAAGCCGTTATGTAGTAGGGGATAGTAGCATCCCCTACCGAGGCCGTTATGTAGTAGGGGTTAGTATCCCCTACCGAGGCCGTTACATGTAGTAGGGGATAGTAGCATCCCCTACCGAAGCCGCAGTTTCCTCCCATAACGAAGTTTCTAATTAAGAGTCCACTGACGCAGCTTTCATTCATTTATGCTGCTTCAAAAATGTATCAATAAAGACTTGTAGCAATACATTTGTATTCTTCCTTATCGTGAAAATCACAGTACGCAGTGAAGCCCCGCAGTAATGGTAGCTAATATTTTCATTAATCGTAGCTAAGAACTTAACTATGACATAAATGTCATAAAACCTGGACGCATTATAATAAATCCGAGTTCCTGTAAGATTAAGGAAGTCAGCATAGTGAACTAGCAGAGGAAGAAAAACAAGCAGGTGACATCAACAAAATATACCTCGCATTTGTTCAAGAAAACACATTTGTATCTTTCCTTATTGCGACAGTCACATTACGCAGTGAAGCCCTGCCAGCAATTTTAGACAAAATTTTCGTGCTTTTTTTATTTTTTACAGCGTGTTTTTCATGGTCTCCCAAACATGCACGTTTTTCATCAATTTTTAAACTTTTAGAGAGAAAGGCAGGCGACATCAACACAATGTTGCTTGTGTTTGTGTAAGATTGGGTAAGTTTCTTGCTTACTTTCTCACGTCGCTCACATTCAGCACAGAAAACTGAGTCCCAGAAAATGTGGGCACCAGCACTAACTCATCACTGGTATGCGTTGGTGTACACTTGTGATTAAATATTTGAGATGATCAAGCCCTAGATTTAGTGAATCGTCGAATCATCCCCTACCGGGATGACTTGTCGGAGGTGTCGCACGAATGATTCAAGCAAATCTCAAAAAAAGAAGAATATCTAGATATTCGTTCCATCTTAGAATACAGAATGGCATGGATGACCTTGAAAAGTTTAACACTTACGATGATAATTTTTGCCAATTACCGTACGAAGATAAGAAGTTTTATTCAGACGCAGGTTTATTGTTCAGCTCGTTTCAAGATCAGAGTCAAGTGGAATCAAGTCATCTTATATATAAGTTGAAGCTCTCAACATGCTCTTAAAACGAAATCCGCCATGACATTGCACAAACCAAGGAAGTAGCAACTGACAAGGTAGGAACAGAAAAACAATTTTACAAGCCTCAAACAGACATATTTTCATCCATTTTATTTCATATATCAGTACCGAAAAAACCTTTTCCCCTTTAGAGGTATTCAATACAAGAGAACTTTGTTAGCTTGCAACAAATTTCCAACGTAACAACTAAAATTTGTAGTGTAATTCTCGCTTTCACTCGCCAGGAGTTCAGATTTCTAGTGTCAACGCCATGAAAGGAAGCGCGCTGGAGGCCGCCACCCATATTGCACTAACACTACGCCGGTGTCGCAATGGCCCGCGAAATGAAGGCAGGCGAACTTCACGTGCCTCATGGACAGCCATGGTCAGTTCGCATCACGGCTCTGTGTACGGCAGAGCAGTGGAGTCGAGAGGTCAGAGTTGGGAGAAAGTTACGGTAAGAATCCGAGTTGAAGTTGGACTCTCTGAAAATTCACGAAGCAAAGTCTGAGAATATAACTTACAACTCCGCAGCCCTGGTGTACAGGCACCAAGGCATTTGTTGCACGTGGGATCTGAGTGAGGAAGAAGCAATTCCAAATGAAATCACCAAAGTCACCATCATTAATTAATTCAGGAATTAATTCAGTGTTGTCATTTACCAATAAACTAATAGACCTAAACGTGGGAATTCACGTGTTTTTTACTTGAATTATTTCGCTTCATTTTCCAGTGGACGCGGGCTTTGTGAAGGAGTTTGCACATTGAAAAATGGGCCTTTGTTATCTACAATACAATATTTACAATATATATATATATATATATAAATATATATATATATAAACATATATATATACATATATATGTACCCTACCGAATTTTCTCCTTGTCTAAATCCTTAAGAGCGTGACAGAGAGACGAAGCAAGCAAGCAACTAACTGTGTATTATTATATACTAGTGTACCCAGCGGTCAAAAATGACGGGAGAAATTTTGTCATAATACCCGTGCCATCAAAAATGATGGCAAATACTGTTGGAAAGATATTAAATGAAATTACATACAAGAACGCAATGCATTATACTTAGCTTTATATAGATATATTTACATAGGGCAAACGTTTTAATTGAATATTTATTTAATGACATTCCTGAAATTTATTGTAATATGCAATACCCCACCGAACTCAGTATCCACGGTACGGACTCGAGTATATAAGGCTCTGGATCTCTCTAATTTTTTTGAAAGTGACTTATTATAGTGCACTTGTACAGCGAAAATGAGTGGATTAATTTACCAGTGAACTGAAACCAAGACCGCAAGGGCTAATTTCTTCCTATCTATTCTTAAGAGCGTGACACGAAACATATAATTTTGAATAAATAAATATATGAACACTCGACGGTCATTTTTAGCATTAGATAGTAGAATGGATTTCACCCATAAAATTTGTAGCAACAATTCAACAAGTAAATAACTTATTATTGCACCTTATCAGCATCAGTATACTTATTTCAGTATCAGACTATGTAAATATTTAACTGTACGGTAGCAACTGAACACGAACAGTACGACTTGCAGTTTAGTTCAGTTTTAACATATTCCTCAGAAATCATCTCAATCAACAACTCTGAAATGTCATGTAATATTTCTTCATGTTTGTACTGCATCGAAATGTAGTTCTCTTTGATGTAAACATACATCGCCATGCATCATTTTGAATGCAACTGATAACACGTAGTGCCCTGAGTGTGTACGTTACACAGCGCTCCACACACAACAGTCGACAGCGATGCCTACTTCATCAGGTAGCTTAATAAATTTAGAGGTAAGCTGTTACACGATCAGGTTGCTTTGCAGATAATTCGTTCCTATTTGAGTTTTTTACCAACACCCCTTCCGTTCTACAGTAAATTTCGTTTAAAGAATTCACATTGTAATGATTTAATTATAGTCAAGCCTTAATACCAAGCTTCTTATAAAAAACTTGACGTTTTGTAATATATTTGACGTAAAATAAGCATTGGGCCTGAGAGCCGGGTTGCGACTCAAAAAACTGAATTCAATAGGGAAAGTGAAATAATTTACCGAATCAAGTAAAACTTGAAATATATGCTACATTTCTTCTCAATGCTCGCTTCTCCATGAAAGTTCAAAGTATTTGTTCCAAGTAGCGCTCCAATCTATATCACTTCATCGGATTACATTCATAACCGTACGTCGAACCGTCACGAAAAACAGTCTTGCAATGCTAGAACGACGATATGACGCAGTATTTTAATTTTATTCTTATGTGCTGTAGACCCAACTAAGTAACGTCATCAAATTACAGTGCAACCCTAAAACGTAGCACACCACAGATAGCATGTCAATAAGACGCCGGTAGCTCACATGAAAGTGCAACATTAACACGTCACACATCACTCATGTATGAAAATAAGACGGCGGAAATTCAGTACCATCATGGTATGCACAGCTCAGTCAAAAATATCTTAAAGAGAGTCAATACTAAGAAGATTGGCAAAATTGAGCTACGTGCTAAAAATACAAGAAACAAAACCGTACACCGAGTGTTTTGGGGGCTGCACGCAACTTAATTATAGCATGTATAGACGATCACTTAACGCGTTGAGCAAAACAAATAAAGCTAGAAGAAAAGCAAAAAATGTTATATCAGGAATGAGTTTTTGTTCGTGAAGCTTAGTGCAGAATGATCTTGCTCTATTTAATTAGAGAAAGAAAAAATAGGCTCACAACATGCAAGGACACACTACTCGTAGTTTCAAGGGAAATATTTTCGATCATCCAATTATATTTTTTATTCCTAAAAATTGCAAAAACTCTAGGGCCTGAAAGACAAAGTTTTCTTTCAACCCCAAGTTCATTTGAGGCGTTCAAAGCGCTATTGAAACACTTATAAAAACTTGATCATTCACTTATTGTTGCATGACAGTTTATGTTTTGCCATCGATTTTAAGGCCAGGGAAAATGAAAACACCTTTTGTATTCAAACGAACGCGACGAGGTAATACACTAAGGCAAAGAATTCACACCTATTCATATCATTTTACCGTCCCTTGCTTTAACCTGGCCCCTCTTCATTAAATTTAATAGCTAAGCTCCTGGTATGGAAATTTTGAGGTGGTTGCAGGATAAAAGAGAATCTCAATTCTTCTAGAAGCTCAAGATCAGTGGACCAAAGGTCGTAACGTTTCAAGACTTCTTAAAATCATTTCACTCAATATTTACACACAATTTATTACCCATCATTGTGTAAATGTAAGCCCGACGCGTTCATGTAACCAATCTCACAAACATGTTTTATCAACTGCATGCGACACGCGTCACACGCTTTGCACGAACTAAGAAATTGACCCAGTCTAGAGCTGCAGTGGATCGTACTTGTTTTATTGCCCCTGTTCTCACTGCAGTAGTCCAGCATCGTTAGAAATTTGTTCCTTCCATCCAGGATCTTTAATGGTGTTTTACGCAATCCAATTAATTCACGTATACAGTGACAGTCAATGTCCCTCAATAGCAATACAGTGATAATTCGCGTTTCCACGATACCAAGAACAATCCCAACGTCCTCTTTCTCTCCAGTGTCACTCAAAACTTTGCGGCGACCATGTAATTATGGCAAACAGGCGCAGCTTGAGCTGACTTCGAACCAGCAAACCAGGTTAGCAAAATGCATTCTTAGATTCATGTGTTGAACATCAACACTTAATCCTCGCTAATCAAGAAAATGTATATTTTGAAAGACAGATTTTTCATCGAAATGAAAAAAACTGTATCAACGAAAGCGTACGAGAACTGTATATGAAGGACTGTAACTTATACATTTTATACTAGGTACCGTGATCGAAAATATTTCATATTGCCTTGCCGTATTTCGTCATTTTTGGTTACTAGATAATAGTACTGTTTTTGAGTACAAAATATCCTTTCCAGCAGTATACTAGATGCTTGACAAAACTGTACAATCTTTTCTTTCATTTGACATGCAATATACTTTTTTGGCTTCTTGAGATTTTGTTTCATTAACTTTTGACACAGTGAAATAATTTTTGCTCGACCCGTTCCTAAGTCTCGCGTCAGTAATTACCGCAAGTGCAAAGATTTGGGAAAATTCAGCAGTACTCGCACTTCTAAGGGCAAAGTTTATGAGCAAAGTTAGATTACAAGACTATAATTCAAAACTATATCTCTCAAGACCGCGATAAAAAACGCATAAACGTGATGAGAGCTCGATAAGGTGTGCATTAAATAAACGCTGATTCAAAAAAATATTTTCTGTTGAACACTCGGACTAATCTGCACCAGCAGAGCGTTCTTATTAATTATCAAACGATCGCAGTAAATCTACAAAAAATTATGGCAATATCATTGTGGATTCCACCAGCAATTTTGGTGTTTGAGACAAAATATACAAAAATATGATAGGAAAACATCATTTAGTACCGCTTGCCACGTCAACTAACGTACTTTCTTCCGTCATCGCCCATCCCTATCAAGTAATCGTGAAAGCAGAAGCGCCATCTTTACCTTTACTTTGTATTGTTGGTGATGTCACAAAACCATGAGTAGTTTGTACTGTCTGTTCTATCACACAAGCTAAAACGTTCAGTATTTTAATCCTGTGCATATGGTTACTACACTGGGACGACGATAAAATTTTAACGTCTTTTTAACAAATGCAGTGCAACAAAAAATAAAACTCTCCATAGTGTACAGAGACATCAAAACAATTGTACATAAGCTAAGCTGTTTCGACATCGAAAAAATAGTAGATAGAAAATTCTAGCTCAGACCATACCTCCACTCAAGCAATATGAGAAAATGTCATCCTTTTAATGAAGCTTGGTATCAAGCATCATAAAATAGAGATAAGCTCAATTCGGACTTGCAGGTACAACAGTCTCAAGTTATGTAAGACATGTCATTGCGGCTGAGGTGATTACACCAGGAATATAATAATAATAACAATAATGATAACATGTAGGACAGGTTGCATGCATAAGCGGGAGCATCGCGCCTGTGTCTGCAGTGACGGTGTCGTTATGCATGTTCTGTAATGCAGTGACGGTGTCGTTATGCATGTTCTGTAATGCAGTGACGGTGTCGTTATACATATTCTGTAATGCAGTGACGGTGTCGTTATGCGTGTTCTGTAAATGAAGAAAGCTAGAGAGTCTATTTGATGATATCCTTCATATTCACCAATGTGCCTTAATTCTTAAGCAATCAGTACGTAATAATTTCGAAGCATTAATGCATTATAATTTTCATACATAAACCTTGAATATACCACTGTTTTATTTAATTTACATTCTTACATACATTAATGATGTGATAGTAAAGCATTGGCATTTTATAATTCCAATCCGGAGATACGTTTTAAATTTTCGAGTATAACGCTTAGTAATATCCATTTTCTACGAATGCGTTAAATCAATTCTGCATCAGAGATAAGTCTTATTATCAGTTTTTTTCAAGTCTCCAATTTTTTCCACATCAACTCAACTCACTGTTATTATAACTTTGTATCGTATGTTCATCTTAACATCTAAATATCGAAAATACTTCAAGACACGTCATTATCCCAAATACATCGTAATATTAGAGCATTAAAAATACATTAAGACATGTCATTATCTCGAATACATAGTAATATTCCAGCGTCAAAAATACATCACGACACATCATTATCCCGAATGCATCGTTATATTCCGGCATAAAGACAAACATAACAAAACATCCCTGTATCCCAGATTCATCGTAAGATTCCTGTATCAAAAAGTTGATGTAAACTTCGTAATTATACTAAAGATGTCTTAATTTCAAAGTATATGAAAATACATAAACAGAAATACCAAGATATTTCTGTTGTTTCTACAGCATGAGTACGCTGTATCAAGGTTTTATAGCAATCCTCACCGATATAAAATCCCCAAATGTAACACCTGTATCGAAGAATTTAGATGTTATCAAAGGCAGCTAAATACTGTTAAAAAACACGATCGAGTCTTGTTGAACTTTTTATTTCAAGTACAAGCTTCACAATGCAAGGACAGCAGTGTATCTGACAGCTCAAGTTTTCTACTTCATTCACAGAGCAATTAAATTCGCAGATGCTCGTAAATCTCAGCAAGAGTGTAAAAACGGTCGTTAAAATGTTGGCGAGTGACGCAGGAAGCTCTGAAGAATATTGGTGTAATGTCATTGGCTTGTACAACGGCTTGCCTCCTACGTGTAGCCAACCTATAGCAAGCTACAACACCAATAGCAAGCTCTGCACGTAGCTGCGAATTTTATTGTATTAAGTTAGGAATTAAAATTTCAAATGACGCAAGATGTTCACTCGCCAAGATTTCAAATTGACATCACTGTCAGGCGACCAGATTCAAGACTTCGTTAGGAGTATGATCGCACTAGATGTGCTGAAAACAGTAAGTTTCAAGACTATCAGAACATGCACACTCAATATACCTTAGTGTGCACACACCATACACACGTAATCAGGCCAGTGCATTAGGGAGGTCCACAGCAAATAACGTGAACAATTCTGAATACGTACTGTAACCCAACCGGAGTATTACTCCAACAATGGATGACAATAAACTTCAAAAATCTATCAAGTTATCACAAAATATTGTCAGTTAATTACCCTTGTTTCAGGATAAACGTAGGAGCTCATACGAGATCAGCATTTCCTTGCCATTTTATCAGTTGACCTGGAAGTGATAAGGTGTAAGACTGTACACTCTATACAATGTTTTTCTTCCGCAACTCTTGCCAAGTTGAACTCTGCACCTGTGAATATGTAAGTTGTGTATATTCTGGCACGTAGCTCATTCAGTATAGGACCCTACATGAGTGTTTACATTCCATAACCCATCTCTTTCTTCTTCTCTATCTTGAACCTGAACTTCCTAGCATATAATGTCTTTGACTTTGCATGAAACTAAGCAATCAAAATATTAAAACAAGTATAGTTTTTAGAAAGAAGCCTCTGTACGGAATATAAATGAAATTATACCTTAAAATAACTAAAATTCATTTCCTTACGCGCTTATGAAATAGACAAGCGATTTTGAGAGAAAACGGAATAACTTTCTCTGCTGAATAATCGTGAACAGAATCATTGAATTGATGTAAGATATTAAGTTGAACGTAAACACAGGGCTTCGTCAACACTAAAATTAATCTGAAGATCAACAAATGAGACAACTGCAGTTAAACGTTTGGTATTAAGCCAAACGTAAAAATACGTGCTCATAAATATCCTACAAGTTAATCTGAAAGTCAACACTTTGGATAAAAGTAACACTAAATTGTTGGTAAAGAACATGCTAATCACATTCAATAAGCAGAGTAAGGCTACCCAAAAGAATAGCATTTGGCATGAAAACACTTTTATTTAACAAAACTAGCTTGTCATTTCTACAGAATAAAGTTTCGTGAACTTCCATCAAATAACCGAACAAGATCAAGGCTTATTCTTGCACTGATATTAATTACACTTGAAAGCGCCACGAAATACATGCTGCATTTATGATACCAATTCTGTCAATCAAACAGAAGATTGTTACCCAACAGTGTTCGTAGTTGTGAAAGTAAGTCCACTTAAAATTATGAAAAATATGAGACATTTTTCAAATCAACCACAATTCCAAGAAAATATTTGAATTTTAGATATAGCACCCTCAAATTTTGAAATTCATCATCTGCATTAAAATGTACAATGATATATTTTCAGAAAATCACGACATGCATCAATGCCACGAAAATAAATGTATAAATTCTGCCGAGACGAATTCGAATACATGCCAATTTTCAGTTCAATAATTGTAACGGATACGCGCCTTCTAAAGGAAGATTATGGAAAAGTTTACATGTCTAACAAATTATTCATGTCGTAGAGCCCAAATGGCAGCTGGTAAATGAGTATTTGTGTAACAGTAAAGCATAATTTAATGAATTTTGATACACATAAAGTACCGAGCTCTATTGAAGATTATAGTTTGTGTTGTTCCTCTCCAAGGTGCGAGCTCTTACTGTGACTGCAGACTGCGTGCAGTTTGCGTGTAGGCTGCGTGCAGGCTGCGTGCAGGCTGCGTGCTGGTTGCGTGCAGGTTGCGTGTAGGCTACGTACAGGCGCGTAACTCACGCAGCACAATTGTATCCACACGCTTTTAAAAGAAACGTCCATAATTGTCTTTAGAATTAGTTCTTCCACACCTTTCATATTTAACAAATAAAACAAATATTTAACAAATAAAAATTATTTTATACACAGGGTTCTTGCTGCTACACGCACATGCGCCTGATTACTTGGTGCACACATGGTTATTTCTCACAAAACACAAGAGTTGGCTGCCTTTTCTCATGAAAAAACGAGTGAATCATGCAGGCTTTTGCCCCCTCAGAAGATTTCTTCAGTACGAAGTACACGAGTTACATGCAATTTCCAGAAATACTTGAGAAAGTGAAACTTTTTCACCTTTTGATAGGAAAAAAGTTAAGATGGTACGTATTCCAATGTTGCAAAAATATACTTGCCCTCCAAAATATTCTTTTAACACGTTTCCTGCGATTGCCTAGCCGATGCAAATCTTTGCTTGGTACACATAGCCCCTAGAAAGCTTTGAAAAAATTACAGAACCTAACCTGAGTGACCCACCGGTGGGTCACTTCTCAGGCAATGTGTTAAAATTAATTGGTTGGAACGACTGCCAAAACCGAAGATATGTACCAATTTTCTACTGAAAATTTTCAGAAACCAGAACGCAAAAGAACTCCGCAATGGGTAGTGTTTTTTTTCTCAAGCAGTTGAAAGAATAATTGAATCAATGACAAATATTTGTTAAATTTTCCTTACATTTATACTTGGTAGAGAGAATAAAATAGCAACATATCAAATTGAGACGAAGTTCTCATTTAGCTAAAATTAAGATAAACTGGAGGAAACGTTCGTTCTTTACCTAAACAGATGATTAAATTTCTAACATCTTCACAGTTTTTTCATTTTGATAGCACCGAAGCCCAAAATGAAAGTAATCTTCGTACAAGGCAGACTTGTCACCAACACTTATGGCATTAGACTCTTTTGTCTTTAACGACAATTGTCTGCCAACATACACGCACAGAAAATCCCAAAAGATGCTTTAGAAATTTTAGAACTTTCTACATTTCAAAATATGGATAGCAAATGTTGACCTAGCACTAACCCTGTTCATCGGCAAAAGATGTTTACATTTAAAATACATTTTTTCTTTCACGATTGGTTAACATTTCACAGATAACAGAATATAACTAACTTTACGCTCCAGTGGCGCTCTTTCTTTTCTCGTGACACTAAAATGGAATGGCAAGAAGGCCATGAATCGGGTATAGTCTCATTTTTTGAGATGACACCAAACTTCGCTTCTAAATGACTCGTATTCATTGGTGACACTCTCTCGTTCTGACTGACACCGGACTCTGTACCAGCATCTGGCAATAGCCATTACTGAAGCTTTTTGGTCGAGGAGATACACACAAAGTTTTGTGAGTCTTCATGACGAGTAAACAAAGATGCTAATGTAATAACAAAAGTCATTTATAAAAAATTTTCAAAAACTTTCGAGGCAGCCCTCTTGAACGCTTTTTAACCCATTAGTGCCGGGCACTTTAAATTTAAAACTCCCATTAAATGCTCAATAAAGTCAAAAATATTGCTTTAATGATGGTGCTTTATTATGCTCTAGTAGTATGGTGTCTGATGCACATTTCTACCAGAGTAGAACAACGCAGTATCATTGAAGCAGTATTTTTCACTTTATTGATCATTTAACGAGCGTTATATAAGTAAAATGCCTGGCACTAATGGGTATTAAACACTTTTCTCCAAGTTACAGTCTTAACCTACAAAAATAAAAAAAATTACCAGATTGTGCACGACTAGTAAAACACGGAAACAGAATTGCACGAGTTACAACGTAGTCGAGTGAAATCTAAATAAAAAAACGATTTTTATGCAAACTGGGCGTTTGCGAACCAACGCTGAGCAAGCATAAATAGTTTAGAACAGTCTATGTATAAGATGAGAAAACCTCCATGTGGTCAACAGGAGCTTCAAATAAACAAATACTCTGAATAATCAATTACAACTTCAATGGCGGCTAAACAAAAGAGAGTTAGTTTTAACCCAGAGTTTGGTTCAGAGCTTCCTTGCATACTAGTCCATCGTCCATCGCAAGCAACACCAGCAGTAGGGTGAAGATTTTAAAGAGATCACAGAACCTAAGGTTGAACAAAACTATTATGAGTTTGTTTCTGTTTCATTCGTTTTATACTAGCTATAGTTAATAGTGAGAGTGATAGAAAAATACCTTTTATAAAATGCTAAAATTCTATAATGCCCCAATTCAAGAAGTTCATGTTGGTAATATTTTTAGCAACGAAAATACACATTTACTAAAACTAGATTACGTTACTCGAGCGCTGAAGAAGTAAATAATGAAGGCATTTTAATTAATTGTAGGGTGATGTGGGGGCAAGTCGTACTACTAGTGGCATTATATTTGCCAAAATTCAGGTTTCGATGTCAGAGCAACTGCAATGGGTACAAAATCAACTTCAAATATTGTGTTAACTATGGCATCCA
The DNA here is from genome assembly GCA_006783055.1 of Trinorchestia longiramus. NCBI lineage: Eukaryota > Metazoa > Arthropoda > Malacostraca > Amphipoda > Talitridae > Trinorchestia > Trinorchestia longiramus. The sequence continues at coordinate 65,233 of VCRD01000344.1, read as the reverse complement.
CCCAAGTGGCTTTCCTAGTTAAGATAGTATTTTTT